>VDFB02353493.1:215412541-215577067 GCA_007258455.2 Sequoia sempervirens
AACCAAAAGCCAAACAGCTTAAACAAGCCAAAAAAACCAGACTGCAGCAAAGACAGCCTGCAATCAACAAAAAAACTAGCTCACAAACAAACACCATTAAGTTTTACAATTAGATTTTCGTTTGTTGGAGTGAAGAGTCATATCGAAAGAAGGCCCAGAGGGTTTAGATTTTTTTCCAGTAACAGTAGTCCAACCTTCTTCAACTTGTGCTTCCTTAGCCTGCCAAGCCAGCCCATTAATTTCCTGAGGATGAAAATCCGCAATCCGGGAGGTAACATCAGAGTTCGCCTGAATAGGTGTGGAAATAACCGGAGAGCAATTAGAGGTAGGAAACAAAGCACCATCAGTAGAGACAGAAACTAGTCTAGTAGTATTCTCAATATGATTTATCATGGTAGCTTCCCCGGCGGAGGAAGGAGAAACCCCAACAACCTGTGAATCAGAAGCCCCAGCAGCAAGTAAATCAGAAACCCCAGCAGCCTGTGAGTCAGAAGCCCTAGCAGCATGTGAATCAAAAGCCACCACCTCAGAGAAGCTCCAAAGCGGATCAGATTTCTTCTCCATCATGTAATGTTGTTGTGAAGCACCATTCCACCAAGTAGTTGTCTTAGACTTCTTCTCAAATCCACATTGAGCAGCAGGATGTCCTGTTTTGAAGCATGTTCTACAGCGGAAAGGGACCCCCTCATAATCCAATGATTGGATCCAAGACCCCCTAGAAGATTTTAAGAGAACCTCAGCAGGAAGTCCTTTTGAGACATCAATTCAACAAGTATTCAGGCAAAGGTAGAGAGATAAAGATTATAAAATTCATTGTCCACAGTTAAAAAATCACCTAGGGCTTCCCCAACCTCCTCCAAGAGAGAGTCACTCCAAAGGTGAAGAAGGAGATTAGGCAACCGGACCCAAATCAAGAATTTATTGAAGGTTTCAGAAGTTGGGTTAAAGTTGGTGTGCCAAGGTTTAACCATCAGATGGTATTTGTCCTCCCAGCAAAAGAAATTTTCATACAAGATTTTGTCTATATCTAAAGTGTTTTCAAACTTAGCAACAAAAAAACCTTTGGCCATAGGGAAGATTTGAACTTTACCAGTGATGAGGGGCTCCCATTTATTGGTGATCCAAGAGTGCAGCTGAGGAAGGCTTGGCCAAAAGCCCCTAAACCGACAGATCACCCCTTGAGCAGAAAGCTCTACTACACTATCATTTATTTCTTCTGCTAACTCATCCTTAATCTTCATTGTGATGGGGTTTTTGATAGGGATGAAACCATAAAAACTCTGCTTGATATTCATATATGATCTAAGTGCATGCACAGATGAGCTAGCACCCTTGATACCCTTACCAGATCCAACCTCGACGCTAGCACCAGAGCCAACCCCAGTGCCAGCACCAGAACCAACCCCAACGCCAGCACCAGCCCCAGCCCCGACACCAGCACCCGCTCCAGCACCCCTGAGAGCCTCACCAGAAACAGAAAACTCCCCTGTCATCCCAGCATTCCAACCCAGAACAGAGGACTCCCCAACCGACACAGTTTTCCCGCTCATAGTCATTTTGAAATTGATAATTTGATGTTGCTTGTATTTACACATATTCTATTCTAACCTTGCAACTTCCAGGAGTAAGTCGAATCTTAGGGGGGTGGATGTATTGCCCCTCCCCAATTCACCCTTTTCATGAAGTTTGATAAATGTTGTTTTGGGTTATTTGATTTGGATTGTTTCATTTTATGCGTTTGGAGGTTTTGATGATTTGATGCATTAAAATAGACTATTAAGCTAAAGGCATACATTTGATATATAGGTAAATAAAAATGTAAATTAAGATAATAAAAGTTAATAATAAAATAAAATAAATTGTATTCGATAGAAAGAGTAATATCAAATAGAAATTTAAATAATAAAAATGAAATCTCATAAAAGTGAGTTACTCGAAAACTAACAATTGCATAAAATTTGGGCCACTAAGGTCACAAATAAAGAATCTTGGGAACGGTGGGAAAACTATTTATTTCAACCCGTGAATGCAATTTAATGGGAACGGATAAAAAGAAGAGTTGGTTCTGCCAGTTATCATTCTATTTATCTATTCAATAAAATCCCTACCACCTCTATTTTTAGAAGTGATTCTGAAACCGTTGCATGAGGCGGGGGACACAATTCTTCTCCCTCTATCGATTGAATTAGATTGGAGAATGATCCATCTATTTTCTCCACTATATCCCTTTTGGATCTCTGTCATTTCTCTAGGTCATTTTGATTTGTTTTCCATGTTCTCTTTCAGCTTGACAAGGAGGCTTTTTATTTAGCTCAATGCGTGAGCTTTACTGCATTCCTATTTTCATCCTTTGACACCGCTCATTAATATAATAGAGGATTTGAGATGGAGGAAGGTCATCACATCCATGTTAGGAATCACTAGAGCAGGTCATTAGGGGTCGACACAAATGGAGGAGGATGCACAGAGAGCTCGTTTGGAGAATCAAATGGAGGGATAGGGAATAACTGCTGGATACTTTCTCAGGACAAAAATATAGTTTTGTGTGATAATTTTTTTAGCTGGGAGGAAAAATATTTGTTGATGATTAAGCCCTGGCATTCAGATTTCAACCCTGCTTCTAAAACTTTTAACAAAATCTCGATTTGGGTTTGGTTACCTAATCTTCCCCTCCACCTTTGGAGTGACTCTCTTCTGGAGGATGTAGGTAAAGCCCTTGGTGACTTTTTGCTGGTGGATAATGAATCTTCTAAAATTTTTCATTCCACCTTTGCCCACTTATTGGTTGAAATTGATGTTTCAAAATGATTACCTATTGAGGTTTTACTTAAATCTTCTAAGGGTTCTTGGGTCCAATCTCTAGATTATGAAGGGATTCCCTTCCGGTGTAGAAGATGTTTTAAAATAGAACATGTTGCTGCACAATGTGAATTTGAGAAAAAAACAAAGAAGGCTACTTGGTGGATATTTGCTTCTCAACAACATTATACAGTTTAGAAGAAATCTGAACAATAAAGGAGTTTTTCTAAGGTGGTTGATTTTGAATCAGAGGGTCTTGGGGGCATCACCTTTGGATGCCTCAAATGGGGGGGCCATTATGGCTACTCTTAATGAGATTGTGACTAGGTCTCAGGCTGTCATTTCTGGTGATAGTGCTACGACTATGACTTCTATATCGGGTGACTTTTTAGATAAGTCTTTGTCTGCACGAAGGAATAATGATGAAATCTCTAAGACCAAGGCTGCAAATACTCACCTTGAGGAAAATAGCGAGTTGGCCTTGCATGATCAGGCAATGCAAGTGGAAGAAAGTTGGATTACTGTAAAGGGAAAGAAAGCAAAACTCTTTAGGCCTTCTTTCAACACGACTCTCTGTTCCCACAAGAGTAGTTCGAAATGTAAATCTTGAGGAGTCTTGTTTGGGAGGTAGTTTTTTTGGCGAGCTATAGGCTATCCTTTCTGCAGCCTTGATTTTTTGGTTGTAAAGGGTTTCAGGTCCCTTCAAAACCTGTTTTTACCTATATCAATTAAACTACCAGATACTTTCTCATAAATTATAGGTAACCATTTTAATATGAGTTAATCTTTTTTTGGATGGGTTTTTTGCACACTTTCTCAACACAGGCAGTGTGTAGATGCACTACCTCTCTTGAAAGGAGACTTTCAATGACAAGTTGCTGAAAATCACCCCAAGGTCTCTTGGGTGTTAGGTCATGACTTGCATGAAATTCCTCAATTAATGTTTGATGTGATCTTGCTGGTAATCATAGGGCAGACTTATGTAGCTAGATGCAAGGTGGATCTTAAAGTTTGAAGTTTATGAGATGGGAGTTAAGGTGCACTTTGTTGTAGGTTCGAACAACAATCTAAAACTTCAGTATTCTCCTTAAGTTTTGGCTTTACAATGTGCAATGAACCTTAGCATAGGTTGTTTCTTAAAAAAGGGGAAAAGAGAGCAGGGAAGAGAGAAGGTTTTTGGATCTGCAAATGACTATGAACAGTGATCATGGAGGTTCTATTGCGGAAAACTCCTTTCAAACAAAATTTCACTTAACCACAAGCAACCACAGTCTCATGAAACTTTGTGCTATCTTCTAAGGTCTACAGAGTTTTCACCATTCATCCACCATACATATGCATGAATAAGGATGAAGGTTTTAGAGCAACTTAAAGTTTCAACCCAGACTAACTTTACAAGACCATTTACTAGCAACAAATGGCAAAAAGTATGGATTGGAAGGCATCAAAATAAGAAAAAATTCTACAATCACAAAACAACATTACCAAAATCTATCTAAGCAATTTAAAGCTAACTAAAGCAGTAATGAAATCTAACTAAAAAATCTAATAATGGGAGATTGAATCATGAAACATGTGGAAAACTTAGAAAATGCACCAAGTCAATGTATTTTCATTAGAAATTTATGTAGCATGTCGTTACAACAACGCAAATCTCTTTGAAAATGAGAGGAGACCCCCTATTTATAGTGTCCAAAAAGTAGAACGAATGGCCAAGATTTAATCCCATTTTGTGGCCAAGATTCACTACAACTTAGGGTTCTACCTACCCTCTAATATATTACAATTTTAAAATACAACTTTGTCTTTATCCCTATTTTGTCCTCTAGTGACAACACTATACATTTTGTCTCTTGTTGATTTCCCTTTAGTTGTAGTTATTCCTTCAGAAGCTCTTCACTAATAATAGGATTTCCTTCCTGCTTCTTCAAAGTTGCATACTCCATGAACTTCAGAATTATCGGTTGGAGCTTGTCAACCTCCAAAATCTCGGATCGTAGCAACTGATAACTCCATTCCTTGGAGTTGTCTGCACGCCTTTTCTAGTCTTCATCATACTTGGTAGTGTGGTCCTTGAACAATTTTGATTGGGCGAAGGCACAGGCGGAAAAACTTATGAAATCCATGGTTATCTTCATTGACATCCCGTCCTCCATCCCCTTTTGAAAATGAGGCTTTATTTTCTCTGGATCTATTTGCACCACATGCATGTCATACCCTGTCATCAACTTCAAATATCAGGCACAATCTACTCTAATCTCTTTGACCCACTCAATATTTAGATCCACCTTGTCAAGCAATTGCTCCAACCTTTCTTTCCTATTCTTAAAGTCCCACTTCCATACATCCATGAGCCAATGATTGTCCTTCTTAAACACAAGTTCCTTTTCCCATGTGGCACTTGGCAGCCAAAGGATAGCATCGATCTTTGGGTAGGTGGATCTACATGTTACAGGGAAGTCGGTGCAAAGTTTCTTTGTGCTCTCCAAAGACTATTGTAAGTTGAAGAACTTGTTGGTTGTCCGAACAACCCAACTGATACCCATATTTTTCACGTATAGAACTTGTTGGAACCAGTTTTCTATAGTTTTTTCTAGGTTCTTTCTCTTTTCCAGCTTATCAATTTGTTGTTTTAACAGCAGTTGGGGGGGAGCTGCGGATGTGGTAGGAATTTCTTCTGTTGAGGACCATCGTTGAATGTATGTCATCAAGTCAGCTACTTGTGCCTTTAGCTCCTCTTTTGAAATTTTGTCTTGTTGTATCAAGTGCACGACGATAGCGACGAACTCCTAGAGGTGTTCCACTTTATGTTCCCTTGTAGTTTTTCCCCGGTCAATAGTAGAAATATTATAACTTACCCCCTCTTCTCCTACTATGGGTGTAGCTACCTGGATGGTCTTGGATTCAAAAACATCCATTGTTACTTTGGATCTGACCTTGGGCTTCTTTTCCCTTTTGGTAAGTTCCCTGGTTAGGATAGCCCTTAGTCTCGTTCTCAGACTGCTCGGGGCAGGAGTCCTCTTTTCAAGTTGCTTTTCCAACCATTCAGGCATCTGAGCCTTTTCTCTAGGTGACTCACGATCACCTTCTTCTTCATCCTTTATGATTTCAATCTCCTTCTCCTTAGGAGCCTCTTCTTTCGCATTTGTACCTTCTTCATCCTCATCGGAATCCTAGGTAAATGTTATGTGCCTAATCGGGGATTTAGTGGGTAGGTGCTCCTTGGGACTGCCCTCCCTTTCAGCCTCCTCTCTTTTGTCATCATGCTCTTCCTCCTGTTGTTCCCTTGTAGGAGGTTCCACATTTTTTGTTGTCCTGTCACCTTCTTTCCCTCCTTCACTAGGAGGAGTCCTTTCTACTTCTTCCCTGACATCTTTCAATTTCTGGGCCATTTCCTCCTCGAAATCATCATCAAATGTTTGCGCAATTTCGGTACCGAGATCCCTTTCGTCATCACTCTCGGAAGATCCTGTTTCTTCCTCCTCATAAATCACCTTATCAATTTTCCAGTGTTCAAATTTAGGGTGTTCGTGGTACTCATCCACCTCCTCCTTGAATGCTTTTGCAACCTTCATCTCCCCCTTGTCCCGTTCCTTAGAGATTAGAATTGTGGCTTCCATTGCTGGCAGTCCTGTTGGAGGTTTCAAGGGAGAAGCACTGGTGAGGACCTGTGCCAAGGTAGCTTGGATGGTGGGATCCAAAAATATTTGGGAAATCTCGAAGGGGGCACTCTGCATGTGCTGTGAGAAATCCTTTGGCAATGTGAGTGTGCGCATTAGCATTGTCGCTACTGCTAGTGGAAGTGATATAGTGGGAGACATGAAGGTGGAGGAAAGCATAGAAGTTGTGGCAAAGGAGGAGTCGATTGTCACAACTTGCTTGATAGGTGGGGAAGAGGTGAGGTGGATTGAGATTTCCACCACAGGTGGGGATGTGGAAATAATGGCTTAGGAAATGGATGGAAGGGTGGCTGAATTATGGGCAATAGGAGGAGATTTTGGTTGATCTGTTTCCCCTTCTCCTCCCTCATGAAGAGGATCCTCTTGAATTACGGGCAGTCCCATAGCCCTTCTCGACCTTTTATGTTTATTTAAGGGAGAACCTTCTGACTCTTTCCTTGAATACACTTTTGGATCTGGTTGCTACTCTGCCTTGGCCTCTTTTCTCTTTTTAGATCTTGTGAGCGGGGGAGATTTGGATATTTCTCCAGTTGAAGTTGTAGGAGCAACATCTTCTGTAGCACTAGGCTCACTCTTGAGGCCTTCATATGTTAGTATCACCCCTTGTTTTAATTGGGCTACCTGTCCATTGACCCATTCTTTAGTGCGAGCCTCGACGAGCTTAGTTATAATATCGAGGTTTTCAACCTCTTGTTCATCCCAATCTATTGCTAGTAGTGGAAAGTTTGCGACTACGTTGTACCTAGGGTCCATGACGGTGCTTTCATCTTCCTCAACCTGATCAGGTATAGGAAAGATATTAACCCTTCTTACAAAATATGCGGTCATTTGCATGTAATGCCTCGCTCGTACATCCTTATCATCTTGGAAATTTACCCAAAAATATTCTAGGATGAACAAGCAGGCGTATTGTTTCAAGAATGCCCGAGCACTGTGAGAGATCCTTCTTTCAAAATCCCCCCCGAGCAACCTGATAATGTGACCCACGAAGGCATCATTTACCTTGCAGTACTCCTTGAAGTTCCTAAACTGTAACTGGGGGTATCTGTCATAGACCTTCAACGCACGACCCAGTTCTTCATCAGGTGCCACAAACAATCCACTGTACTGCCTCCGCTCGACCAGTGAGTAAAGAAGATAGGAGTTCATGTCAAATTTGGAGGTCTTCTTTACATTCATGAATTGATCATGGAAGAAATCATTTATTATGCCCCCCAATAGAATGAGGCCTTTGTGGTGACATCTTCCTCCCCACAGAGGATTTGCTCTACGAAATATGCCATCCACTTCTGAAAAATATGCAGCAGTGGGGAGGCCCATCACCCTGCTCAATAGAGTCACCAATTCATGGTAGTCCTCGTGGAAGTCACTACAGAAGAGCTCCTGAGGAACCTTTGCAACATTGCCCCTTTTCTCTTTAAGCCAATATTGGTTTATAAGCTTCTTACAACTAGTGGGGTCTTCATCCCATGTCACCTTACATTCTACAATGGTCACCGTTGTACCATTGTTTCGAAAGTAGGGATGTGGAAAGTATTTGTTATTGCTTCTGTCGGCATATCAGCAAGGATGTTTCCATCCCTATCAACTATTGTCAGTGTCACTAGCTAATATCCCTGTCGGTAGGCCATGACCAATTCAGGGGCTATAAGGGATGGAGGAAGACCTGCAACCTTAACAATTCCACTTTGCTTGATTAATCTTGCATTATCGATCTTAGGATGGATCCTGACCCTCCTCTTGAATTCGTCAATATTAACATGGTCAATATTGGTATATGTTATTTCTTTCCAGTTTGTGATGATTTTTGACTGCAATGGCTCTCCCTAAAATTGGAACTTCATTTGGTCCTTGTCCTCTTTTCCACGAGGAACCTTGCTCGCTTTCTTCCCTTTCTCTTTTTCTGCAGCCACCCCCGAAGGTCCTGCACTCGATTCTATATATCCTGCAAAGAAGGCACAATGAGCATAACCAATCACAAAAACAAAAATGTTAGTCATAATCCCATCAACGAAGTCCAATCAAGTGATATATCATTCATCAAATCATACTTTTACTTTGAGACATCGTTAGTAATCTACTAGAGGGAGTTTGGATAACCCGGGCCTAGAGGGCAAGACTTCCCTAGCAGAAATGTTGTTTTACTGGGCGAACAGGGTAGGGAAATCCATGTGATTTCTCCTGACTTCAGATTTTGATGGTTTGAAAGGCTCGCACAGGAGAGGGTTAAATTTGGGCATGTGGGTTGAGATTGGTTTTTGAATTGAAGGTCATTTGGGAGCATGCAGAGGTACAAGGCCAGAAAGTTGTCAAGGTTTTTCCATTTAGAATGACGAGTGTTGAATGGAAATCTGGAAGGGGTGGCTGGGTGGGCCGGACCCAGCATTGAGCTTGGTTGCCAAATTTCTTTCGAAGTTTTCAGGCGATCAGGAGGGCAAAAAGATGAACCTACTTTTCCCTTTCGTGCCGGCTGAGATGGGATGGAATCCCAACAGATGGAGCTCAGGACCTGGGAGGCAGAAGGATGCTGCAAGATGACCGTTTGAATAATAAAGTCGATACGGAAATCCACGAGTGGAACTCTGGGAACTGATGCCCAGGGGCATGAGGGAATCATTCACTTTCCTTTTTTGGTTTAACCCTGATCGACAAAAGGCGAGGCAGGCCTTGAGGCTTGGGTAGACGAGGCAGAGTTACCATTTCAAAAGGTGATAGCAATGTGGCATTTCGGGGACATAATCCCAACAGAGCGGGCCTGAGGAGGTTAGGCAAAGGTCGCGTCTACAAGTTTCTTCAAGTCTGATGGCAATCCATCGACGGAGGCCCGAGGTCGTGAGCCCGAGAGGGTATCCCACCATTTGATCACTTGGATGTTTTCTAAGTTTTGACGGTGACGGGAGGGCGTGGGTCCGAAGGGCATGAAAGCCTTGCATGAAGAACAACAACAACAAGGTGGAGTTCTGAATTTGTCTTAAAGGATGTTTTTGGAGGTTTCTTAGAATTTCAACACATGGGTTTTTTACGTGTCATCTTGCTTTACCTAATTAAGGTTTTTGTAGACCATGTTTGTTTATCATTTAAGAACAAAATCACAAAAAACCTGACAAGAGGGTGAATGGAAAACCTACCTCAAAATCTCAGCGAGAGAAGTTGCAAAATCCACTAAGGATAGTTAGACAATGACAATAGGTGTGAAGGCAGTAGGCGATGGATGCACTAGACCCCTCAAAATCTGCTTTGTACTCCTCTGGCTAACCTGACATATGAAAATGATAGGCCAAAATAGATATTTATACTCCTAACATGCATTTAATACACCCATTAATGCCCGTATGGATGAGAAGAGGGTTGGTGGGTTTAAATTCTTGGACAGTGGCAGGAGGTCCAAGGCTCGGAGGCCAGAAGGACGCTGCCAAATGACCGCTTCAACGTTGTCATTTTGGAAACCATTGGCGAAAGGGATTCTGGAGCCTGGAGGACAGAGTGCCAACACAGGTTGGTCGTTCGGAACGATAGAGACAACACGAAGTTCCAGGGATGAAAGTCCGGAGAGACGGGCCCGACGGGTAAAAGGCAGTCTGATTTGTAATTCAAGTTAATCATGGTGGAAAACAAGAAGTTGGGCCGTAGGGTTCAAGAAGGTGAAATCCTTCCTCTGTTTGGGATGGCGAACACCCGATGGAAACTTGACGGGGCGGGTCTGGCAGGCCCCAAGGCCGCTAGTAGAAGCAAACTGCCAAGGAAACTTTGCAAGGGACCAGGGCTCAGAAAAATTGGAGGGGATGAAATATGGTCAGCTTAAGATGAGATTTTGGAAGCACATTGACTATTTAGGACACCAAAATGGGGGCACACAAAACGAGGCAATGACAAAACGACCCAGCAAGGGGAGGAAAAGGGAGGGTCCTCGTTCCAGACGGGGCGTGTGTGCTGAAGGGACAACACTTTTCACTAGCGGTATAATCTAGTTTATCACGTATTCTAGACTAATTGGAAGATGGTTGGTGTGCATACATTCAGTACCACCTTTTTGTCATTATTATTATAGAGATGTTTTCAGAACTATGTATTAACATTATATCTATAGTCTATAATAAATTTTGTGTCTTAAACCTATAAATTCTTTCGCCATTTTCTCCATGTATCCAATCGGTCCTGTGATCTTGCAATACTTGGAATCCTCAAAATATTTGTTAAATTCCTTTTTTCTCACCCTATAATTAGGATGCTAGAAAATTTATTAAATGCTTGAGGTAGTTATTCTGATTTCATAAAAAAAATTGATCTTGTAATGGTCTCTTGATAATATTTTTATAGTTGTGGTTGCGAGAGCAGTTCATGTCTCTTTTACTAGATAGTATTGAATCTAGTCTTAATGTTTTATTAATCATATTATCGTTATAGTTGGTTTGAGAATAGTTCATTGATTATTTTGCAAAACGTATCTCATGAACCCAATGAGACTAATCTCCTCTTGGGCTGCACATCTCCTTTGTATTGTCAACCACTCTATGCTTGCTTACCAATTTACTCAAGCTTGAGTTCATGGTGTTACCAATGCCTTATTATTTGAGTCTCCTTTCAATCCTAACTAATACCTCAAGACCATTAGTCTCATATCTCCCTATTTTATAACTGGTTTGTGATGTTCTAATATGAATGGAATATTTTCTCGGGTATGTTGTCTAGATAATTTACTCTCCTCTCACTTCCTAAACCTGAGATAGTTGTTATAGAACTGCTCTCTTTTCAAATCAAGTGAAGGTATCTAAAGACTAGGGGAATGTAGTGTTTCAGTTCATCATATTTGTAATTAGTCAAGTGAAGGTATCTAAAGTCTTTGGGATTCATTTGCTTTAGGCCGTGAATGTGAAGGCTCTGTACTAACATGAAGTCTTAGCTTAATTCGAATCATTGGAATCACCTTATTGCCTTGTAACCTTATGGAAAAGGTCGTGAGATTGAAGTCATGGTGATATCATGTATATTGTGTTTTAAGGCATGGCATCATAGTCATTGTATTATCAAACATTCTGGTTTATAAGTCAGGACAATGTAATTATTGTATTATTATGCATGTTGTGTTGTGTTACCATGTAGTTTTTTGGTGAAAATCATGACTTGGTATTATTGTGTTTCACTCTTTAAAGGGGTTAAGTTTGCAGCAACAAAGTCACTATGTTACTATGTATGTATGAATATGTTTACTTGTATATATAAAATATGGTTATAGTAGAAGGATACATATGTATGTGGATTAAAAAATTTATAGGTAAGTGAATTAGAAGATTATTTAGAAGGGAAAAGAAATTGATTGCTTATATTTGGGTAATTGAAAGGATTGATTAAATGAATAAATTAGATTGTCTCTTAAATGCAGACTTCTTTTATACTTAGTTAATGGGTAATTTGTTAGTAAGTGTTGATTTTATGGTTGCATGGGTTATTGTGTCCTTGTTTTAATATTGTGTTAATCAGTGGGATTAAGTGATTGTGGTTTTTATTCAAATGTGGAGTCTCTCATGATTGCAATGTTGATTGATTTCTTGTTATGAATTTGGATGTTTGATTAGTAAGATCAATGTGATTTTGAGTTATTTTTTATTATTGAGAGTCTTCCAGAGGCTTGGAAAATTGTGTTATTGGTTGAATTGTTGTGTTGATCTTTGAAATGGTTATTGTTTTACTTGTGATGTGTTGTTGTGGGTCTTTAGCCATGCACTCTTTATTTGTATTATGGTTGTGTATTGAGAGTGAGATGGTCCATGCCTTGCTTGGGATATGTACTTTTTTCGTGTTCATTTCATGTGTATGTTGACTTTACCTTGTTGGTTTTATTGGGTCTCCTAGCTGCTACTAGGGGGAGTGGCTCTCAATGGGGGTCGGCGCAAAAAGTGGTGCCAAGGTAACCCATGTGGGAGTTTCTTAACTCAGTGATAACTTAAATTGAATTGAGGGGTTGAGTAGCTTACACATCAATAAAGATAAGTGAATTCCTCACCCATGAGTGTAGTGCTCGTTTAGGCTAAGTATGGGTTGAGAAGGCTTGGTTGGCAAGACCAACTTCCTTGTCCTCACGAAAGGAAGATTGGTTTTGCATGTGTCACCCTATGGGGCCGACACCTAGCGAGGGGTTGTTAGGATAACCATAGATGGGGGCTAGCGTCTAGTAAGATACTGTCAGGATAACCCATGTTAGGACCATGCGATGACAATCTTCCTTCTGTAGACTAGTATTCCCTTATTTGTTATCTCCCTTTGGTATGTGACATCGTCTGGAAGAAATGCATGGACTTATGTGTTATTAAGTTGTTGCATTGTCAGTCGTCCCCTGTTTAGCCTTATTATGTAAATTTGTGGTGTTATGTTCATTTGTGGTTGCCTTGTGTGTTGTTGTGGGACCTTATTGCTATCTCCTAGCACAAGGGGTAGACTTTAGGGTTCCACCATGGTCAAGTGGATTGTTCCTTCATCTCCATTGGGTTCCCTTGCTATTGTTCGTGTTTTTGGTGACTCTCTTGGTTATTTGGTCTTTTGCACTTGTTCCAGTTTGAGTGAAATATCTTACATGTATTTGTATTGATTTGAAATCAGTTGTATCATGCATTGTACTTAGATGTATATTCTTCCCTATTGATCTCGGGAAGCATTGTTGTTCAATTTGCAGTGTTGTAATTGTAGACACCTAAATTTGGACACTTAATTTATCCAAATTTATCCACTTTTCATTTAAGCATCCCCTTATCCGCATTAATTAAGTAATATCACTATTATTTAATTAATACCTCAAAATTTATTCTAACCCCTAAGGTATCTAGTTAAATAATTAAATACCTTCCCCCTTTCATCAATTTAATTCCTCATATGTAAGATCCCCCATCATTTTATCTAATCCTAATCCATCTTTTAATCTTGTCATTTGGGATGTGCACATGCCTAATTCTTGATTAGGATGTGTCACATCCTCCAACTTTTGCAAGTTGTCCTCTAATCTCTCTTAGCCACCTAATCCTCCTCTAATCCTTCATTAAACCTCTCAAGGAATTTTTAATTCCTTTTATCCTTCTAAGGAATATTAAATTATTTTTTTCTCTTCCCTATGTGATCTTTGACTTGTCACACCAAGTTACATGTGAACTCTTCCTAATCTCCCACTTGCCTCTAATATGTCATTAATTTGTCTAATCAAGTACTTGCACAACCTTAATCACTTAACTGAGTCAACCCTATTAAATGTTTTCTCTTTTTGGAGAAGGAACTCCATTTCCGATGTGAATTTTTAATTCACATTTAATCCCCTAATGCATTTAAAGGAATTTTAAATTCCTTTTCTCATTCCCATGTGGATATTTAAAGAATTTTTAATTCCTCACATGTTCTCTCACCCACATGGGGACAAGGACCTCCTTTATGAGGAAATTTTTTCCAATTCCAAGGTACTATGTAGTACCTCCATGTCATGTACCCTATTTCCACCTCATGTACACATCATCTTTCTCAAGCCACTTCACATGCCTTATGTCAATATGTGAGGGCTTGTGAGTTCTTAACTCACCTTAGCTCTACATCTTGATCTTGGTGGCTCAATCTCAACCATCCATTTCCCTAAAAATTCCAAAATTCTCTATAAATACCCCCTCTTTTCTCTCATTTTGGAGAGAGAGCATTCATGCTAGCCAAACTCTTGCAAAAATTTTCCTTGAGCCTTACTTAGCCATTTTTGATACTTGCATCCACTTTCATCCATTTTCCATCTATCTTACAATCCACATTTGCATCTCTTGCCATCCAAGGAGCATACAACACCAAAGATCAAAGGGCCAACCAAAGGATCGATTTGAGACAAGGTAAAAGGTTTCATTTTATTGTCTTTATTTTGTATTGAATCCAACTAGGCTAATCTTGAGGTGTAGGGTGTCTTTTGTTGTTGTTTTGCACTCTCTTGTTTGTTGTTTGTATTCAAGCAAGTAAATCCGCCCTATCACAATAATTAATTGTTGAACTCTCTCTTTTGCATTGGATAATGCAAATGTTGTATCTTGATTATGTTAGTTAATTGTAATGATCATGAATGTTGCTATAATGATAATATGATATGGATGATTCTTATTGGTAGAACATTTAAGTGTGATGGATTAATTGCACTTAATATTGTTAGATAACATTTGGTTTGATGAGATAATTTATAATTCGTGTTAGTTTGGTTAACATGATTCTAGTAGTGTAGTCATGGAACCTTAGAGGACTTAGTTGGAGAGTGCATGTTGTCTCATATTTTTCTATCTTTAGTATGTTGCACTTCAAAAAAAATAAAAATTATTCTATTTTTAAGTGTTTTAGTGTGTTTTCCTTTAGGGTTTCGTGGTGGGGTGTTACAAAAAAACTCTACCTTAAATCAAAGAGAGTTCTTGCAATCATCACCGTTTAATTTTTATTAATTATTATCAACAATAAATTGATATAAATGTTCTAAATGGTTTCTTGAATAATTTGATATTTGAAAGAAACTATTTATGAAAGATAAATATTTATTGATTCTTTATTATAGTGGAAAATTTATTTTATAAGATAAATATTTAGAAGGAAGGTAACTTCAATTTTTAAATTTATTTTTTAATATTTTTCATTTTAAATTATTTATGCATAATTATTCAAGATAAATATTCTTCATGTATCTAGATTCATTGATAAATAATAATTAAATTAAATAATAAATTTGTGTAAATTAATGTCACAATCAATGATTTTTTTTATTAAAGAATAGTATATCAAGTCACATACAACAATCAATTTATTCAATATTTTTATTTTCATGGGCTATAATACATTTGACAATAAAATAAATTGATAGAATAGTATGTTAAATTTTTTGTGTTATTAATATAATAATTGTATTTGTATAATTTATTTTAGATTTGTAAATATAAATATATTTTAAGTAACATATTAATATTGTAATGATCTACATTAAAAACAAAATAGAAACAACATATATTAAAAAAAAAATCTTGTTGATAATATTTTTAAAATAAATATGATATCTATATTAACAAATCTTATTATTTATTATCTATCTTTTCATAATATTCTTAAAATAAACACTTTATTATAAATAAACTAAAAGATTTCATTACAATAATTTTAAAATATATTATAATCAAATCAAATAATCAATTATGTTTGAACTGATTCTTGCCTTTTAGTGTAAGGTAAATCCTTAAGTGATATGTTGGGGATGAGAAAGTTCTATTTATTAACGACTTTTTATTAACTATTTTTGAACTGTATCATCATGAGTAATATTTTATTTATACTACTTTTGGATTTGATACGCTAGACAGACAAGAAATCAGAAACAAATATAAGAAGTGAAGTAGCCTTCCACCATAATGAATTAATAGATATTATCCTTACAACCCATCTAACTAAAACTAACTATTTATAATCAACATTCATCAACCGTATCAACCTAAACAGTAGTTGTTTTCCCTTAAAAATCTCCATGGACTCGATGATGTAGTTAAATACAAAGGTGCTCCATTTGGTATAAACCATACATGAGGTTGTTTTCGCTTAAACAAGAGATTATGGGGGGACATAACATGTGTGGAGTCTCACTTTTGAAACTGCTTTCTAACTTATTTTGAACTATTTTTACAACCGAATCCTGTAGATTATTATTTATACTCATTTTGCATACAAGACGGGGGTTGGTCAATCTTAGTATCATTGCCATTTTTAGTAGAGGGAAGCTCCTTTTAACATAGATGATTCCAGTGATAGAAGCAATTAAGAGGTAGTGTAAGGAACATGAGCTAGGAGGTTAACAGGTTTCAATGTGAGGTAGACACCACATTGAGGAGCTTCAATTTAAGAGACTCGTCGAGAGTACTTATGTATAACTTTTCTGAGTAGGTAAGCGAATTTTGTTTCTTGATATGCTGACATTACAATTATGTTTTTCATTGTTGAACTGCACGATGGTAATATTAAACAGCAACATAACTACCACTTGGATGCAATCTACAGTTCTAAGCCACAACAAGATTTTTCTTAGGTATCAATAAACTATTTCTTATCTCTTGACTCTTGTAATAGATATCACTTTCTCTTATGATTAATGTGATATTGTCTTGTCTTAATCTTTCATGGCCTTTCAAGGAGGATTAATAACAAGCGCATTACAATATCTTCTATGATAAGTAACTTATATATGCTAATGAAGCAATGTTGTGCTGCTGAAAATCTTATAATATTCATTTATAATTTCATCATTTTTATAGGCATGAACCAATTCAGTTTTTATATAACTCTTCTAAGTAGGTAAGCAAATTTTGTTTCCTTATATGCTAACATTACATGTAGTTTCTTCTTATCTTTTTGTATTGGAAAATCTTCAGAATGTTGTACTGAGTTTAGGAATATTCTGATATAGAGCTTTACGTTAAATTTTTTTTTTGGGCATTAAGAAATTTACATAAACATTGTTTGAGGAATTTTTCCAAACTCTTCATAGGATTTTGCTCTTCCATCTATGGCTAAGTATATGAAGAATAAGAGAATCATGTTAATTTTTTAAATAAACAAGAAAGAAGCCAACTCTTGACATCTCCATTATCAATATTATCTTCGTAATCGCCATTCTGGTAGGTGGCGGTTACGAAGACAATATTGATAATGGAGATGTGCTTATATACACTGGGCATGGTGGAAATGATTATGAGAAGAGAAAGAAACAAATTAAGGATCAAGAGCTCACTAAGGTGAATAAGGCCCTGGTCAATAACAACTAGTAGAGGCAACCTGTGAGGGTTATCAGAAAATGCATGTCCAATGAAAGGGAAAGCCAGAGCTTTAGATATGATGGACTGGACACGGTTGAGTAGTGGTGGAAGGATAGGGGATGGTCAAGATTTTTTATCTTTAAATTTTCCTATAGCTTTTGGTTTGTTGTGATCATTTGTGGGAATTTGTAAACTTTCTTTCTACTCTTCTTACTGAATTCTTGGGTTGTTTTGGAATTTTCTTAGGATTGCATTTTATGGCATGTATCAATGTAGAGGTAGTGGCATTAGTAATTGCACTGGAATCAGGGTGGACCAAGGAGCTATCTTATGAAGAAGCAAGACCCTTTTCAGATAAAATCTTCATCAATGCTTCATATTGGTTAGATCCCTACCTTGTAGTTTAAAGTGATTATCATCTAAGAGAGATCCGGAAAGGTTGTTCCCCATAGACATTGATAATTTTTGAGAAAGAATGTTGTATAAATGCATATTTGTAATATAGGTTTGTTCATTTGTAGCTCTTCAATACATTATTCATGTACCTTCATAATTTGGTAGAAATTTATGTTCAAAATTATTCATATTTTCCAATGTATTCTTGATTACTTGACTATATTCTCTTCTTAATTTTGGGTGCTCTTGTTGGGTAGAGAGATGAATAGGTAGAGAGATGGAGAAATTTCTCAAGATGGAAAAGGAGATAAGAATATAGAGGGAGAGAGACAAATAGCTAGAGGTAGAGATGAATATAGAATGACAGGAAGAGGGAGAAAAATAGATAGAAATATAGAGAGATAGAGGGATAAATAAAGCTAGAGACAAATCTAGGGAGATAGATAGGAGAGATAGAGAGCGATAGTTAGAGAGGAAGAGATGAAGAGATAAGGAGGAAGAGTGAGAGATAGAGAGAGATATATGGTAAGATAAAGTGATATAAAGATAAATATATAAGGAGATATAAAGAGAGGGGGAGAGGGAGAGAGATAAAGAGAATAATAGAGAGAAGTAGAGAAAGACAAATAGAGATGGAGAGGGTGAGAGAGAGAGAGAGAGAGAGAGAGAGATGGGAAGAGAAAGGGAGAGACAGGTTGAGATATAAAGATAGATAGGGGATTTAGGGAGAGAGCAAGAGAGGGAGAGATTGGGAGAGATAGAGAGAGGTAGGGAGAGAAAGGGAGAGAGATAGATAGAGGAGGGAGAGAGGGAGATGGGGTAAAGAGAGATATATGTAGAAAGGGAGAGAGAAGAAGAGGGGGGGAGGGAGAGGGAGATATATAAATAGAGGATGATATAGAGAGATAGTAAGGGATAGGAAAAGAGATAAAGAGATAGGGAGATATATGTAGAGAAGCATATGGATAGGAGATAGAGAGACAAGTGAGAGGGAGATCGTGTGAGAAATAAAGATAAAGATAGAGAATGAATAAAGGGGAGAGAGGGAAATGATATATATGTGTAGGGATAAAGATAGAGAAATAGATGTAGATAGATATAGATAGAAAGAGATAAAGATAGGAGTGAGAGAGATAGAGATAGAGATAGAGATAGACATAATGATGTTTAGATAGAGAGGGGAGGGAGAGATAGGGAGATAGAGATAGAGGGGACAAGAGAGAGAAAGAAGGTGATAGAGACAAGTAATAGAGAGGTAGAGATAGGTGAAAAGATAAAGAGATAGAGATAGAGGTAGGGAAGGAGAAAGAGGGAGTTTGTGTATATGAGTGAGAGAGATATGGAGAGGGATAGATATTTGAAGTAGATATATCTAGGCTGGGAGAGGGGGGAGAAAAATAGGGATAGGAGAGAGAAGTAGAGAAAAATAGAAAGAGGGAGTGATAAGGAGAGAATGAGAGATAGGGATAGAGATAGATATAACTTAGAAAATATAGAAGCAGTGTTAGAAAGATAGATAAACATATAGAGAGGGAGTGATGGAATGAGAAAGAAAGAGGGAGAGCTTGGAGAAATAGAAATAGAAAGAGGGAGATGATGAGAGAGGGGGAGATGAAGAGATAGAAAGATAAAGATAGAGGAAGCGATATAGAGAGAGGTAGAGAGGAATTTATAAGGGGGCAAGATTGAGATATAGGTGGTGATAGAGAGAAGCAATATAGAGGGGGTAGAGGTAGAGAGATAAAGATAGGGTGGGAGGAAAAAAGAGTGTATGCAATATTATAATATTATGCTAAAATAGTTACATTTATATAATAATTATTGAGACAATGAGCGTACAAATTATTAAATATATATAATAATAATAATTATAGAAATTTTATTAAATTTCTATTATTTGATAATGTTATAATATTATTTAATTTAATGTAATTTTAAAAATAATTAAATTTATAGAAAACTTGTTTTCAATGATAATAACATTTAGCATATCTGTGGAGGGGGACGAGTCAAATGGAAGGTGTTTTACTCCCTGCCTTTGTATGCGTGTTGGGAGCGGTTGTGGAGGCGAGAAGACATGGGCAAGTGTGGGCGGGAGATTTGTTTATGAAGTTGGAGATGGAGCAGATGGCGACAACGACTGAAATGTTGTCCTTTTGGAGGCTGAGAGGTATGTGGTGGTTGCTTATGCTGCCTGGCGTTGCGGGTTTGATGGTGTTGGGTCCGTTGGGGAAGGTAGGGAGGCTATGTTGCCTCCTTTCTTTTTTTCCCTGGATGTGGATACCTCTTTGGGAGGCTATGATGTTTTTGAGTCTCTCTTTCTGGTCTCCTTGCGTGTCGAGACCAAGAGAGGGAGAAGCCTGTTCAAAATTGTTGTGGATGGAGTAGCAAATTTTGGCAAAAATGTTGGTTGGTCGATCTTCTCCATCTGGGTTTTGGAGCAAATTTTGAAGAATATGATATCTGTTGTGGTTGTGGGTGTGGGATGTGGTTGTTGCGAGCTTCTTCTCATGTGGTGCCTTCTTAAATTTGGGACCTACTTTGTTGGGTATCCTTTTCTCAAGCTTTCTTCTACTATGGATCTGGCTCTAGGTTTTTGGGTGGTTTTCTTAGTGTTGGGTGAGGCTTGTGGGTGGCTTGTGTTGGGGGTTTTTGTGGTAGGAGTTTGCAATCTTTTAGACCTTGTTGGGTCAGATGGTGTTCTTCATGGGTTTGCACTCCCGCCCCTTTCTCCTTCCTCTAGTCTCCCTTGCTTGGCCTAACTTTTTGGACGCCCCTGTTACTTGCAGCCTTTGCTTACTTTGGCTCTGGATTTCTCCGTGGCTTCCTTGGTGTTGGGTGTAATTTGGGGGTGGATTGTGATGGGGTTGTTTGTGGTTGGTGTTTGCATTATTTTAGATCTTGCTGGATCAAATTGTGGGCCTCATGGTTTTGCTCTCATGCCCTTCTCCCTTGTCTTCTATTCTCCCTCATCTGGCTCTACTCTTTGGAGCCCCCTTATGACTTGCATTTTTTGTTGGTTGGGTTGTTGTCCTTTCTCAAAGCCCTGCTACTCTTGGAGTTGGAGTATGTCTCTACTACCTTTGTGTTGAAGTAGAGTAGTTTGTTTGAGTTTTTGCTACTGGAGTTGTCTATGGATGGTTTGGGTTCTCCGACTTCTCCTTTTTTGATACAGTTTGAGTGGTTTTCTAAGTTTCTCTTTTTGTCCTAGTAGGCTGAGCCCTCTCAAGCTTAGTGGTTTTATTTTGAAGATTGTTGTTTGCAAGAGTTGGATTCTTACCAGGTTTTTCCTAAGGGTGGTATGGCTACTTGTTTTGTTGCTGCATTGGTCTTCTTCTCAAATCCTATGGAGGTGGATTCAACTCTTATGGAGGTGGAGTTGGGAGGTGATTGTCTTTGGCTTCCTCAGTTGTTGACCTTGTTGAGGTGGACACTTCTCCTATGGAGGTGGAGGTTGAGGGTGTTGGAGTCTTCTTGCGGTAGTGGACATGGTGGGTATATCATTCTCTCCTATAGAGGGGAGCTCCTTCATATTGAGGTGGTTTCAGAGCTGACTTCTTGGTTCGAGCAGTGGCTTTATGCTCAGTGCTTTGGTGTGCTTTCCATCTCCCTTATTGAGGTGGGGTTTTTGGATTTGCTCATGTTTTTGCTTAGGGGTCTGATGGTGTCTTACACCATTATGTTGATTATCTTTCTTAGCTCAATGGTGTATTCCATGAGCTATTGGTTTATTGATGCTTGGCAGATGCGAATGAGTTCTTTGTGTAGCTAAAAGGGTTTATGGTCTTGATTAAAACAAGGTTGTTTAAGGGTTTCATGCCATTTGCTTGTTTGTAAGTTGTTGCATGTAGTCATGTTAATCTTTTAGAGGCTGCTGAGGAGTTGTTGTTGGTTTATGGTTTATCTTATTTGCAATCGGCTTTCCTTTGTATTAGGTTCTAGGCCCCATCAAAACCCATTTTTTACCCCAAATCAAAAACATTTAGCATATCTATCTTATTAAATAACATATATTAATAACGTTGAGATATATTATTTTGAAGGGGTGAATTTTTTATTACCTTGTTTAACATATTTATATTATATTTATATACATTTGTTTTTTTTGTTTGACTTATTTATGTGTTTAATGATAAGGGGGGATGGATGCAATGGTTTTCAATAAAACCAAATGAATTTGAAGTTTCCACCCAAATGATAGGGCTAGGATAGAGAAAAAATAAAATACAAAATATATTTATGTAATGGTGATTAGATTTGTACAAGTTGAAACCCTAGAAGATCCTTGGCACTTACAATCATCATTGACCCACACACAATATTAATATTATTTTCATTTTGGATTAGATTTGTACAAGTTGAAACCCTTGAAGATCCTTGGCACTTACAATCATCATTGACCCACACACAATATTAATATTATTTTCATTTTGGATTCCTACAATTGACATCTCTGGACGTTTTCTATATAGACTATGTGATAGGATAGATATGATAGTTTATTAAGTTTTTAAAATATCTAAAAAATATATACTATACATGATATTATATTTATATAAAATTATTAAATAAATGAAACTTTTAAAAATAAAGAAAGACAATTCTTATGCTCATGGTTGCAATCTATATGCATTTATCATCTATTTTAATTTATTTTTTTATAAATTTTTTTTACCTATTTTAAATTTATATAAATAAAATATGAAAATAAAATAAAATTATAAAATAAGAAGATAAATAAAATTTACTATTTAATAAAAAATAGAATAAAAACTATCTAAACCTCTTTCACAATCACAAATCTAACCCAAAACAATAAATAAATTAAATTTAAATTTAAATCTTTAAAATAAATATATTATAAAATAAATAAACTTAAATTTTATACCAATTTTTAAAAATAACATACCTGCTGCTTTTCTAACGGTCAATTCAACGGTAATACGAATTCAATTTTCGGCATTAATATATTACAATTATAATACAAAAACAAAAAAAATTAAATAAGAAACATAAAAGGAGGGCAGAGAGGTCGGCTTATATTGTTGCAGTATTTTGTTCCACCCTTCATCGGATTCGAACCTATGAATCCGATGAAGGGTGGAACAAAGCTCTGAATCTTCATTGCCAGGCAAATTTGCACAATGCTACCAGAGAAAGTAAGGAAGTTTCTTTTCTTTTATTCTCTGTGGGCGTGTGGCTGGATCTTTTGTATACGGCATTGTGAAATGAATATCAGCAATTGAAGTATATAATGGAGACAGAGCCAGAGGATATTGCAATTGTACTGTTCAGGGCGTCGAAGCTTCATTCAAAGCTGAGCACTTGTATGATCGAAAGAGCATCATCGGCACAGGAAGAAGGCGAAGAAGATATTGAAGACGCAGATACCCTAAGACCCTAAGCCTAATAAAATATACGAGACGCTCTTCCATCGCTTGAGCAGCAACTTTCTTCTCTCCAGGTCAGTAATACCCATTTTCATTTCCAATTTGTTTTTGCCTTGTTTGACTCTCTACCCTCAATTTGTTTTTCGTTGTGAATTTTTTGGGGAATTTGCTTTCCTTTTGGAAACCGGTGTAATGTAAATTAAATGTAAAGTATCCAATGATGTATAGCATTTTTATAGGATTTGGGATATACTGTACTGTGAGGTTAGGCGTAAATGTGAGAAGAAAGTTGAAGAATTAGGTATAATTGAGCATGTACAAACCAAATACCATCACAAATAGATTGGCCTGTAGGAAGGACTCTTTGTGTTATTGCTTCGAGGGAATTAAATGTCACCCTATTTTTCAGATATAACTGCTGAAAGAAGGGTTCAACAAATAGATATTATTGAAAATGCAACTTTCAACAAAGAGGAAAGTGAGATTGCAGCGAGAAGGGAAATGGAAAATTCGTTGCACATTCAACCCTTTCTTGAGTTTGTTCCATAATGTGACCAAGTCCTGACACCATCTTGGATAGCGGATAGAGGTGAGACTATGAGACTCCCTTCTGCATTTAGGTTTAGTGCCCAAGTCATCAGGATTTTTTGTTTCTGGCAGATGGTGGGTTTTCCCTTCTGCAGAATTTCTCTGCAACCAGACTTTGAACTCAACCATCCTTATATGCATGGGTTAGTGCTATGGCCCTTAAACTCAGTGATATGAAATCAAAAAATTCTATAGGTGAGCAGGCTTGGTAGATACTGTTTATTGACATTGTAGAAACTTTGCTACTATGGTTAGCATGTTTTCAACGTAACACTATTGGTGCAACAAGAATCATCATTTGGATGAGCCATTATGGATCATCATTCAAAATATTTTGTAAATTTTCATAAATTAATCTGTCATATATATTTGGGAATAGTGCAGTACTTGCTGGGATACTATCTCATATCTTTCCGCAAAATGTTGTGAAAAGTTAGTTTTCCTGTATTATATTGGCCTTCAGAGAGTTTCACCTCCCTTATCAATAGCAATCAAACTTCTCGGTGTTTGGTATCTTATCCAAGAGTCACAACTGAGAATAGTCTGTTTCACCTTTGCATCTTTCTTCCAGTGAACCAAGATGCTGATTGATGGGTTTCTTAAGCAGGGGAATATAGTCAGTAAATCATTTGAGAGGGCGCACTACACATAAATTTTAGCTCGGTAAAGCAAAAAAAATTACACTCAAGTCAATGCTGAGAAGATATAAAACTATGATCATCACATACTGGTCATGGGGTTTGTTGACCTAAAATCATAGTTACAAGACTCGGACTCGCCTCGGACTCGGCAAGCTGATTTTTGACTCGGACTCGGACTCGGCGCCAAGACTCGGCAAAGACTCGGCAAAGACTCGGCAAATAGAAAAACCCAAGAAATTCAGAGATTTTTAAGGATTTAAAGCTTGTTTCATGCACCCTTTAGTAAATAAACCTTAAATACACAATAACATCATGAAATAAAAACTACTATGATCCTATACACAAACATCTATCGATCACATAAGTATAAACGCAAATTTTAGTTGAAGGAAATAAGTAATTACTTAATACTTAATAGTTAATAACAATAACAGTAGTAAGAGTTTAAAGTTTAAAGTTAAACAGTTAGAACTTAGATATATAAATGTTGTGAAATGTATACAATACTCATGGAATATGAAATCCATGGCATCAAAAGTTCCAAACATATAATAAAAGTAAAACAAAAGCTATAAGTCTATGGCTCAGAGGAGCCTGCATCACTAAGGCTCTAAACTTTAGTCCTCTTGCGTAGACGTCTAAGAGAGGTCCTAGATGATGTTGCAGCCATCATCTCTGCCTGTGTCTCAGTGTCAGACTCAGAGGCACCCAAACCAGCATCCAAGGTGTCTCCTCGTGCTCTATCCTCCTCCTCTGCCATGGCTATTGCCTCTGCCTCTCGATCTGCCTGGTCGACCCAATCAAGGTCCTCATCGGTAAAAACAGGATCCTCGACCTCAGTGATCCAATCTGACTGTGGATCAACCTCCTCCAACGTGATGGGTGACAAGTCAGTGCCCAATATCTGTCTATGGCGAAGGCGCAGGTTGTAATGAACATAAACAAGATCATTCAACCTCTGCACTGACAACCTGTTGCGCTTCTTGGAGTGTATGTGCTCAAACATACTCCAATTGCGCTCACAACCCGAGGCACTGCATGGTTGGCTCAACACTCGAATCGCAATCCTCTGAAGATTTGGTACTTTAGCACCAAATCTCTCCCACCATGCATCTGAGATGAGAAAAAGAAAAAAAATAAATCTCATTGTGAAATGTGAATATTTAATTATAATATGAACATTGAATATAAAAGATTGAAAAGTGGTAATTTTTAAACTAATATTATGCCCTTAATAAATTTTTACCTGGCTGCAATGTCGATCGAGTATCTTTGCATATATCTCTTGCAAAGAGATCTCCTTGTGCAAGTCTGAAAATCTCTATCTCAGCAACAATTTGGGCTCCAACATGAGAATCAGACATCCGCTCAATGACTGTGTAGAGCCCACTCAAAACCTCCTCATCTGCCTTGAATTCTTTGCGAAATTGGAATGCCGGATTGAGAAAATATGCTGCTGCGTGTAGGGGCTTGTGAAGCTGGAGGTGCCATCGTCTATCGATGATCTCCCAAATGGGGCGATACTTACTATCAATTCCCCCATAAATGGATCTAATGGCCTCTTTGGCCCTATCCATGCCCTCGTATATGTAGCCCATTGCGGGCTTTTCCCCATCAGCAACTCGTAATAGAACCACTAAGGGCTCTGTGACCTGCAATTATTATGAAACATTGACATAAGTAAGAGTTAACAAAAAAAAGCAAATAAAATAAAAACAAGAATGAAAATAATAAAATATAATGTAGAATTACTAAACTAATTACTTATTAGTTATTAACTTATTACATTTACCTTGACAATCTCCTTAGTAGGCACCCAAAAGCCCTGCTCATCAAAAATCCAACCTGACGCACTTATCCCTGCATTTGTCTTAGAATATGTTGAGGAAGCCCACTCCTCACTAACAAACATCCGCCTCAAAGCTCCCTTTGACTGCAGTAAGGATTGTAGAGTGATGAAGTTGGTAGCAAAGCGTGTTATCCCAGGGCGAGCCAACTCCTTTTGCCCCGTGTATTGCCTCATAAGGTTGAGGACCCATGTGTGATTATATATGTACTTACAAATATTCCTTGCGGTCTCTACACATGCTTTGATCCAGTCAAGCTTGCCAAGATCCTCCAATATGAGGTCAAGGCAATGAGCGGCACAAGGTGTCCAAAATAATGATGGGTGCCTATCCATCAATAGTCTACCTGCAGCAACATAATTTGCTGCATTATCCGTCACTATTTGCACCACATTCTCCTCCCCTACCTCAGCCAAGACACCCTCCAAAGCCTCACAAAGGAATTCAGCATTTTTGGAGTTGCCGGATGCATCAATAGATTTAATGAACACGGTACCACCTGAAAAAGAAACAAAATAAATGATTCAATTAAATATAAATTTAAACTCTTGATTGTTAATCACTAAAGCAATGCATTTTAGGAAGTAAAATATTTACCCGAGGAAGAAACAAGAAAGTTGAGCAATGTCCTATTTCTTCTATCGGTCCAACCATCAGTCATGATGGTGCAACCCTTCGTCCTCCAAATTTCTCGCTGCTCCTCTATTCTGACTTTCACATCAGCCACTTTTTGGGACAAAATGGGGCCTTTTATCTCTTCATCATTAGGGGCTTTGAACCCCGCCCCACAAACAGTAACTGCATCAATCATATTTTGCCAATATGGAGACCTAACACAAATAAATTAAATTTAGTAATTACTAATTAGTATTGAAAAATGTATAATTTCAATTTGAATTCAACATAGCTCTAAAAATAAAATTCAAGAGATAAAGAATCAACTATCAAGCAACAAGCTATATATTTTAAAACAAAACAAAAGAAGAATTACCTGGCTGCATGAAATGGAATGTCGCAATAAAACCAGAAGTCTCCAATTGCAGCTTTGGCTGCATCATGTTTATCCTTGTTCCAACCCATGCTCTCAAGAGACGGTTGGGAACCCGGAGTAGTGCGTGGCAAAATATATGAATCCAGCCTAGATCCACGAACTCTGGGCCCAATGCTAAGTTTGCTAACGCTACCACTGCCACTGCCACTGCCACTACCACTACCAACAACTGAAGGTGAAGACCCTGGAGGAATTTTAGGCATGGAAGAACTCGAATCTCCAACTCCACGCATGGCTGCCATCTCATCTTTTTGCTTCTTTTTTAACTCTTTTTGTTGCTCAAAGGTTTCCAATTGCACTTGCACTTCACGCATTACCTCAATAGGGACCTTTGTGCAAGGATTAGCATCTCGGCACGGTATACATGCAAGGTGGTATTTCAATCTATTAATGCCACCCCCAAGAAAAAGAGTTTCGCAATGAAAACATTGTATTTCTCCTTTTTTTTGCCCAGGGGTAATAATGGCATGTTTCCAACAAGGATCTCTTTTACCTTGAGACATGGTGAAATTGAATATGATGGAGACAATTTATAGATATATATCATAAACAATGCTGCAATAACACATAAATTTTAAAAAATTAGCATTCAAAGTATAATTTATAATAAAACTAAAAAACCTAGGGTTTGCAAGTTTGCAACTATAAAACTATTTTTTTTTTTGCAAGAATGCCTAGGGTTTGTTCAACAAAAAACTTAAAGTCTTAAACACACACACCTAGGGTTTGTATTTATTTGTAACTTGTTCTTTGTTCACTAAAACAAAATAGAAAAAACAAAGAAGAAAAAAAGAATAGAAAATGAAGTTTTGGTTAAAAAAAACAAAAAAACCTTCAAAACTCAAACATACCTCTTCAATCTTCTTTGAAATCAATGGAAATCTCTTTCCAATCCCTTGTAGACTCCTCTAGATGCAGCAAAATCACCTACGAACCTGCACAAATGCGATTCAATAAGCATTTGGTGCTCAATCTCTTTGCTGATTTTCCTTCAATGCAAATGTGTTTTGGCTCTCTTCTCTCTTTTTTCTCTCTTACTTGCTTGAAAATGAAATGAAGTGCCTTTTGGAGGAATAGAGGCAAGTATAAAAACAAAAAGAAAAAAAAAATGAAACTTTAAAATGTGTTTTTTTTTACTCACACGCCCACAAAGTGACGGCCGAGTCTTTGGCTCGGGACTCGGCGAGTCTGGCGAGTCTGGCGAGTCTCGAGTCTCGAGTCTCGGCGAGTCTGGCGAGTACTCGGCATCCGAGTCCCAAAGACTCGCCAAGCCTCACTCGCCTCGGGACTCGCCAAGACTCGCCGAGTCTAGGCGAGTCTTGTAACACTGCCTAAAATACTGCAGACGTGCACATGTTCTTTTGACAAGCTAGGAATGTTAAAAAATATTCTTTATGATCATCTATGCTTTTTAAATAGCTTCTGGATACTTTTTGACTGTGTAATTTCTTAATCTTCCTTGCGGGAGCTGTTATGTGCAATCAACAGTGAAAAGAAGCATAGAACACATACAAAAATGAAAGAAACAACAGTTTAGATCGGAGAAACCCAAAATGGGAGAAAATGCCAAAGGAGTGATGTGTTTCCTCCTCAAGCCACTATTTCATGAGCTAGTACATTGGTTTACTGCCTCTGAAAGGATTTCATGAACTTCTTTTGCTCCACCAGCAACAACCAAACATCTCTTTCATGCTTCCCTAATCACTTTACTTCTCCTTTTTAGATTCATGGGCTGAAGCAACTATAGGTTAACTGAACCAATTTTCTAAGAAACATTAAGGAAAAGGCTCACGGATTGTTACAATGACCTCTCTTGGAGGCATATGCAGGGTAGGAAAGGAATCTCCAACGCTTTAGCTTCCCAAAATGCTGCAGGCTCTATATCGAAAGAGCATCATCGGCACAGGAAGAAGAAGAAGATTATGAAGACACAGAGACCCTAAGCCTAATAAAATATACGAGACGCTCTTATATCGCTCGAGCAGCAACTTTCTTCTCTCCAGGTCAGCAATAGTCCACTTGTTTTTTTGGTTCTGTGTCTTTTTTGGGAAGTTTCTTTCCTTTTGAAAACTCGTGTAATGTAAATTAAATGTAAGGTATCCAATGATGTAAAGTGAGGTTACATATGTACGAAAGAAGAAATGGAAGAATTAGACATAATAGGGCATGTACAAGCCAAATACCATCACCAATAGATTGACCTGTAGGAAGGACTCTTTGTGCTATTCCTTTGAGGGAATTAAATGGCACCCTGTTTTTCAGATATAACTGCTGAAAAGAGGGTTCGAGAGACAAAGAGAAAGCTACGCATTGGCCTTGTGGTATCCTCTACATGATAAGAATTCAAAGATTATTGAAAATGCAATTTTCAATAAAGAGGAAAGTGAGATTGCAGCGAAAAGACGGCGAATATGCTGGTTACGTATAAATATAATCAAACCCAATTGGAGGGTTTGGTCAAGGTCCAAGGTTTAAGATACACCCAGTTGAAAGAAAATAATTTGTGCAAGAGAAATGGAAAATTTGCTGCATATTCAACCTTTTCTTGTGTTTGACGGTGACCCATAATGTGGCCAAGTGCTAACACCCAATCGATTAGGGAAAACCCTCTTGGATAGTGGATAGAGGTGAGACTACGAGGCTCCATTCTGCATTTGGGTTTAATGCCCTAGTCATGAGGATTTTTTTGTTTCTAGCAGCTGGTGTTTTCTCTTTTGCAGAATTTCTCTGCAACCAAACTTTGAACTCAACCATTCTTATATGCATGGGATATCTATAGGTGGTGAGCAACCTGGTAAATACATCTTAAAAATGGTTTTTATAACTTTATAGAAACCTTGCTATTATGGTTAGCATGTTTTCAACGTAAACTTATTGGTACGTCAAAAATCATCATTTGGATGAGCCATTATTTGGATCATCATTCAAAATATAGTATAAATGTTCATACATATTTGGGAATAGTACAGTACTTATTGGTATCCTATCTCATATCTTTCCGCGAAATGTTGTGGAAGTTTTCCTCTATTATATTGTCCTTTATAGAGTTCAACCTCATCAAACTACTTGTTGTTTGGTATGTTGTCCAAGAGTCACAATTGAGACTAGTCTGTTTCACCTTTGCATCTTTCTTCCAGTAAATCAAGATGCTGATTGATGGGTTTCTTAAGCAGAGGAATATAGTCAGTAAGTCTTGTGAGAGCACTATATTTAAAATTTAGCTCTGTAAAACAAAAAAAAAAATTACGTTCAAGCCAATGCTGCGAAGATATAAAACTATGATCATCACATACTGGTCATGGGATTTGTTGACCTAAAATATTGCAGACATGCACATGAACGTTTGTGTTCTTTTGACAAGCTAAGAATGCTACAACTATTCTTACTGCAATTAGAAATCAAGCCCCAAAAAATAAACTAAATACAGAATTTCATTTAAACGGATACAATAATGGACACGGATATAGCATCAGATATGGATACAACAAATTTTCAAGGTTGCATGGATTTGACAATTATAGAAATGTACATAAATTCAATTATTTTTATAAGGTTACAGAACATAATTTTTTTTTACAGTATTTATTTTGTTATATTATGTTTGTGTCTCTAATAATAAATATACATATATGAACGTGTTATTCCAAGGTAAGCTCACACCATCTAGAAATGGAGGAACGGAGATGGAAGAGAATAAATGAGTCATAACTGTGAGTGTGACTGAGGTTGAGGATAAAATGTATGTGATGTTTCATTGCCCAATGATTCGATAATGCCAAAAGATTCTGTATCTTTTTTGATTGGTTGATAAGGCCTAATAACGGGCCTTTTACCTTCTGAATGAGATAAAACAGAACTTACTCATAGTCAGGAGTACAGGTACAGGCTAGTAGAAGCCAAACCTTTGTTAGACCACCACTTTTCCTACAAACATTGGAGCTTTTTGCAGCACCTTGCCTGACCACCACCTCTCCTATAGATAAAGTAAAAACCCTTTTTATCTATTGTATCTTCACAAAAGCACAAGGCACTAAAACACAGAACAAATATTAAACAAACAAATAAATGACACGTCCTCAAATACAAGAAACAAAATAATAGCAAACTTGTGGAGGAATCTGCAGATAAGACACCATAGCTGGAGTAGCAAGAAGACTAAAGAAAATGAACCTGGAGTAAATTCCTAGTTAGATGTATATAAATCAGAACATAAGTTTTCAAATGAAACGATTCTTGATGACTTCACATCATTGGTGTAGAAGGATAAAATAAATGAAAGACCATAAAAAAGCTTAAATTTTTTTGTAGCAAATGAACTTGAGAATACATTTTCTAGCATTATGGGTGTATATTTGGACATCATAAAAGGGTTGACCTCTGATATGTAGCCATACCACGTAAAAGATCCCTTGAATTCTGAAATTACCCCTTTTCACTATTTCTGACCTCAAATAAACTCTTCCAAACATATACCACTCAGAGTTACCTCCACTTCTATAATCTACATTCTCTACAGTCTTGCACCATTTTCAGCTCAGCCTGCCCATTTGAGAGTTATCACATCTGCAGCATAATAGACCATTCAAATCTTGGTTCTTCATTGGAAAAGAAAAAGCACGTCCCATTGTTTTATGGAAATCCTTGTACAAGATGGTGGACATTGTTGTGTCTAATCTTTCAATGAAGTTACTGATAAAGATTGACAAAAAAGAAGTATTTGATATGCATGACTGTTTGAGAGATTGATATAAACCATTGCTGTACAGACCTGTCTTTATCTGTAGAAATCACAAATTGAAGGCATGCCAGAAGACAAATCAGCTATACTTCTTCCAAGTTTGATATTGTTTAAGGTTGGAAGACATCCCCAGGAAAAAAAAGTTAACAGCCAATGGTGTTTTTTAAGCTCTTATTTAATAGATTTTGAAATCTGTTTAACTGAAAGCATTAGGGGCTTGCTCAAATATTTCCAACGGCATAGTTTTTAAACTTAACTATTGTCATAAGTGATAATAGGAATACATAAGTTTTGTAGTCCTTGCCGTTTGCTGGCATCATCATTCTCTGTGCTAAAACGACAGCCTTGAAACAGAGCATGGATATCTATGAAAGCAAAATGGAAGGGATTTTTTGTCTGGTCTCAGCCACAACGCTGATAAAGGAACAAAAACAACTCACAAGAAGGGAGAGACGCAAAATAAACTAAATGTTTTAAATAAACAAACACAACTAACAAAAGAACAGAACAACCACTTGAAACATAGGATAGCAGTTGTAACTAAACCATTGCAGTAAAATATTCCTTTATCCGCTTTGATGGACGTACATACCCTTTCCCAAGCTTATGATTTAGGAGTTCTGTACTTGACATGAGCATGAGTAATTTTTTTATAAAAGTAGCTTCAATATGGCACCTCCACTTTCATCTGCTTCATCTTTTTGCTCCTAGTCATTAAGGTTTTAGTGCATTTTAGGTCAAAGCCACTAGTTCTTCAACCATTCCAAGATGGGCCTGGAGCATAACAACCCTCCTCCTTAGCAATAACCTATACCCCAGGCTCAAGAAAACACCAATTTGAGAGATGCACAGTAAACTGAAAAGGTTTGATATTTTTAGACTGACATTACGAAGAAGAAACCAAAGGTTTTTCACACGCAATGAGAGATGTGAAAGAGAAAAATGAGTGTTTGAAATGAGTGAACTGCTTAGCTTGTTCATGGAAAAGCACCGCTTCCTCAGGTTCCTACAAACCATCCTTAGAGCTCTCTGCAAGAAGATAGACATTAGCTAAAAAAGCAATTTGACTGAGCTTGTGACAGAATCAGAAATTTGAGCACTCAATTTACTATCTTACAATCTTACAACAATTCCATCCTAGCAGCCTTCGAACAAAATATATTTTGATGGCTATCCATTCAAACTTGTGCAAATTTTAAGGCATGCCTTATTTGAAAGGAGAAATATTATATACTAAATATATGTAAAACTACAAACCTTCCAAGCTGTATGCATCACTTCTCAAATCCCCCTATCTTTATCGTACAATTCGTAGTTCAAGTTAAAAATTAAAATGGCAATTGTTTTGGCAATGAATTATTCGTAGGCCTAGGGCAATTTTAATTCCCTAAATTCATAGGTCTACACTTCTGTTCACTACCCTGTTAATTGGTTTCTACCATTTTTAGTTAAAATAATGTAAGCCAAACTCAAATCTGTTTTAGCGCAAAGCCCACTTAATTTTTATTTAGCAAATTGCTTTGTCCATTTTTATTCTGCAACAAAACAAATTGTTATTTAACATTTATTGATTTTTTTTTTTAAATTGGGAAAAAGACTTTATTGCTACGTTCCAGGAGGTTTTGGGGATGGGGATGGGAGGACGGTAGAGGATGCGTTTCAAAGATGGGAGACGAGGGTCTATGTATGGGGACGGTGGGGTGGCGGTAGGGGAGTAGTGCTGAAATACATATAGTACTTGAAAAATTGGTCTACACTTTTGTTCACTACCATGTTAACATCATTTGAAAGATTCCTAGTTATTGCATCATTTGAACAATAACAAGCAAAATGTGAATATTAAGAGCAAGAATTATTATCAAGAGCATTATCTAGCAAGTTAACAACAACCATTAGAGATTTATTGCAACAATTGAAGATCCAAACATCATGTCAAAATGTATGTGAGTTTATGCATGTTCATGTTTTTAGATTGTTTGTGAAGGCTAATCTTTGTAGGTCTCTAAGTAATTCAAGAAAATCAAGCAAGCAAGATTCAAGCCTTGAGGAGATGTGTATGACTTCAGTCTTTCGAAGAAGTCATTGAAGGGTGGTGAGTTGTAGCACTTTGTGGATTCATCATTCGTTCCTATCATTTATCTTTCTATCATTGCCATTGCCATTGTGGAAGTGGAAACACTAACATGGGTTTTGACCAAGGCAAGCCCCTAAATGACATAACCTTTCTTCTCTTTTTGAATGTGAAAGTTTCAAGTTTGAAGAATATTGAAGGAAGATTGAAGATCAACTATTTGTTGTTGCAATTGAAACCCTACACCTTGAAAACTCACAAAAACTTAGTTATAGAATTATATGATAGTGATCCAAAAGTGGGACAAGTGAGAAATAGAGGCTCTAACTCGAAACTAGAGGACTGCAAAAATAGATCTAAATTTTCCCTAGAAAGATCATGACGCCTAGGGTGCTTATGTCTTTCCTTTTTAGCTCTAGATTTGAATCACAAGTGACAAGATTATTAGAAAATATAAATTACAAATCATTTTCCAATTACACCTTATGTATGCAAGGAAAATTTCTAAGAGTTTTAGAGAAATATAAAATATACATAGGATTGAAAGGAAAATGAGACCTTAGTCCTAACATTCTCCCACTTAACATTATACATTGTAAATGCATCCATAGTAAATACAAATAAAATTAATTACAAGAATCAAGGACCATGTAATTCCTACACCAAGAGAGGTTATCCATGGTGATTGACTTCACAAATGATTTTACAATATTATCTATTTAAGTGTAAACCTTATCTAATAAGACCTTATAACTCCAAAACATTTCTCATGATTAGTATGAGTATGATCCACGAGATTACTAGAAAAATAAATAGCACTTTTAGTATCACATCCAATTTGAATAATCCTACAATCAAAACTAGCATTTATAAAACATCTTTATATACAAACTACCTCTTAGAGGAATGTGTAATAGCCATATGTTTTACTTTGATGGTGGACAAAGCAATAATAAAATCCATTTTACTCACCCAATCACTACATACATCCAAAAAAAGAAAGAACATTGCCACTAATGAACCTTCAACAAGATCCAAGTCACCTTCCCAATCTTCATCAATAAATCCCTTTATGTCCAACGACTTTTCTACATCAATATTACCATGATAACGTAAAAATATCTTCAATTAAATCTTACATCATCAAATTCTATATATCATAATCAATATCATTGAATTTCTTAATATCCATACAAAAAGTAGAAGCCATTTCTTTCAACTTTTTAATAATCTACAAAACCACACAATAAAAATCAACATATAATAGAAAGGTATTCCTCTCTATACAAAATTATTATCTCTCATAAAAAATGTTGAGAAACAAGGTGAAACTACTACAATAAAATGTCTTACAAGTGTATGAAAATGTGAATTATAATTATTTATCCAAGGATTGCCATATTATGATAATGTGATTGTATAAAATTAGCAATAAAAATAAAATCAAAAAACCATATGAACACATGATTTACATGGTAAAACCCCTTTAGCAAGAAATTGGGGATAAACTAAATGGTGTTATCTAATTTCTCACCGAAGAGATTTCTAAAATACTAAAAAAAAGTTAACATTTTAGGGGTCCCACACCATACGCTATGTTATATTTTTTTTAAAAAAAAATAGGACCAATTTGTGTGGCCCCCCTTTTTGAACCACTTAATCTCAACCATTTTCTAGAAAAAGGTATTTTAGAAAGTAGATTCAAAGAATTACAACTCTTATTTTTGTTGCATCTTAAAATTTTGATTGTAACTATCTTCAATTTGTCATCCAATGTCAGTCTTTCTAGATTTAAAAAAAAAGTGGCCATTTAAGACCCCTTTTTGGACTCCCATCTTTGTGCACTTACCCAGGTCTCTTTTGTGTATCTTCTTCGTGTTTACATCATGTTTATGTTCATTTCATTTCTGTTTACATGTTATGTTATGATATGCTTTTGTTGTGTATGCTTCATGTTTTTTGACATGTATGTTTTTGATATTATGGGATAAGCGGATTTTGAAGGGATCCATAACCCTATACAACAAGAAAAGCCAGGCTGCAGAAAGGACAGCCTGCAGCCAACAAGAAGCTAGCGCCCAAACAAAACTCGTCAAGATTTACAATTAGCACTTTTCTTGTGGGAGCGAAGAGTCATGTCGAAAGAAGGCCGTGAAGATTTATCTTTTTTACCCTTGACTATAATCCATCCTTCTTCCACCTGCGCAGCCAAACTATGCCAGACCTTCTTAATATTTTCATGGTGATGAAAGCCATCAGTCAAACACTTGGGGTTTTTTGACATGTATGTTTGTGTATGTTGTCTTGTTGCATTTCATACATGTGTGTTCCTTTGTGCTTATGTTATATTACCATGGGGTCTTAGATCTTGGGGGCTTGCACACTCCCCCTAGATCCTATGTCATCCCATCTCTTCAACATTTGTACATTCAAACCCCTCTTAACATATATTTTTCTACTTTTGTGTGAGTTTGAGTGTAAGTTTATACTCTCACTAAAGTGGGGGCTAAATGTAGCATCATAAATTGCCACCCTTGACAATTACACACTATGTTTTTCTTCACTTTAAGTTATTGGACCTAATTAAGCACTTAGTTTCCTAAATTATGCATTACATAGCTTATTTTAAATATTTACCGATAATTTGCAAGCATAAAACAAATAGTCCCATTTAATACTTTGCCCCTAACTCTTTAAGTTTCAAAAAATAGGCCTAGTACATTGGGGCCTAGGGTGTTTATGTCCTATTTTGGCTCCAAATATAAATATGTTTGTGTTTACATTTTATTATTTGAAATTCAAATATTTAAAGTCGGTTGTTGGGATTTAATTTTTGGGAAATTATAATAATAGCATATAATTGCCTAGTTATTGCTTCATTTGAACATTAACAAGCAAAATGTGAATATTAAGAGCAAGAACTATTATCAAGAGCATTATCTAGCAAATCAACAACAACCATTAGAGATTTGTTGCAGCAATTGAAGATCCGAACATTATGTCAAAATGTATGCGAGTTTATAAATACATTCATGTTTTCAAATTGTTTGTGAAGGCTAATCTTTGTAGGTCTCCAAGCAATTCAAGAAAATCAAGTAAGAAATATTCAAGCCTTGAGGAGATGTGTATGACTTTAGTCCTTCAAGGAAGCCATTGAAGGGTGGTGAGTTGTAGCACTTTGTGAATTCATCATTCCTTCCTATCATTTATCTTTCTATCATTGATATTGCCATTGTGGAAGTGGAAACACTAACATGGGGTTTGTTCAAGGCAAGCTCGTAAATAACATAACCTTTCTTCTCTCTTTGAATGTGTAGGTTTTAGGTTCGAAGAATATTGAAGGAAGATTGAAGATCAATTATTTTTTATTACAATTGAAACCCTACACCTTGACAACTAACAAAAACTCGGTTACAGAATTATATGGTAGTGATTTGAAAGTGTTGTTTTTATGATCAGATAAGTGCACAGAAAATTAAATAAAAATCAGACACAGAAACACAGCATATACCCTGGGAAAACCCTCCTCTTGAGGGAGAAAAACCCAGCAACAAAGATCTCTCTTTTATATATAAAGTAATGGCAGTAATTCTCTTTACAATGAGGCCAATACAAGGCCAATAACCAGCATCAACTCTAGATGCAATAACAGAATATACTCTGCTCTTCCTTATAAACTGAATCTGCACTTAGAGAAATTCGCAATCTGCTCTTAAAGGAATTCACACTTGAAAATGAAGGAATAATTCGAACTTGCTTGCTGATTGAATGGATGGAAATGACCTTGTATAAATACCAAATGTGAGAGAGGTCGCACCTCTTCATGTGCAAGGTCGGCCACTTTACAAAAATATAATTACAAATAAAAGATGCAAATTTCAAGGAAGGTCGGCCCTTTTAGAAATTACATTGATGCCATTAAATATCTCATATATAAGATAAGTAGCCGAATTAAATTATGTCTTGATTCGAGGCTGGAAGGACGAACCTGAAGCTGCATCTCATTAACACTCCCTCTCAGCTAGGGAGAGAACTTCCAGCTGCTCAAGACATATCACCTCATCGTGATGACAAATATTGTCTCAATGCAATATCAACCATAATGGCTACAACCATGCTATGGTGAACAAGGGAATATCACCTCAACGTGATATTGGATATCGCCTCAACACGACATCTACCATAATGGCTACAACCATACTATGGTGAGTGAAGGAATATCACCTCAACATGATATTGGATATCGCCTCAACACGATATCTACCATAATGGCTACAACCATACTATGGTAAAAGATATATATCACCTCAACGTGATATTGGATATCGCCTCAACACGATATCTACCATAATGGCTACAACCATACTATGGTAAAGATATATATCACCTCAACGTGATATTGGATATCGCCTCAACACGATATCTACCATAATGGCTACAACCATACTATGGTAAAAGATATATATCACCTCAACGTGATATTGGATATCGCCTCAACACGATATCTACCATAATGGCTACAACCATACTATGGTAAAAGATAGCAAGGCTCACTGATACTGAGACTCTTTCTTAGTCAAGGCTGGATTCTCCACCATACCAAGCTTATCTCGAAAGTATGCAAACTTTATCCTGGAGAGAGGCTTGGTGAGAATATCTGTCGTCTGCTCATCAGTGCTGATGTACTTCAACTGTACAGCCTTTCATAGTACCATATCTCTGATATAGTGGTACTTGATCTCAACATGCTTCGTTCTGTCATGAAACACAGGATTGACAGAAAGCTTCACGCAACTCTGATTATCACAATGGATGATGGTAGGCTCCATTGATTGTCCAAACAATCTTGAAAGGAGCTTGCGAAGCCACACTGCTTCCCGAGTTGCCATACAAGCTGCAATGTACTCAGCCTCGGCTGTACTCAACGCTACAGATGACTGCTTCCTGCTACACCAGGAAATCATAGCAGAACCCAAACTGAAGAATATCTCAATCCATATCCAACTGTGCCACTCAAGTATCTCAGGATATGCTTTGTTGCAACAAGATTACCATCTTCTTCAAGTTCAGCAGACTCCCTCTGAATCTTCAAGCACATGCATCAATCTTCCGACCTCTTCATCCAAGATTGCTTGCAACACTTTGACTTAGATAAAAGTTTTCCAACGCACACTTCTGGTACTGTAGAGAGTTCAGGATAGTCCTCCTCGACCTCTTCCCAGATTACTCTATTCTGAATAGGTTTGCGGAGCTACCAATGACAAAATCCAGAAGACAATCTTGAGCAATTATGATCTCAGCAACTGAAGGGATCCTCTAAGGGTTTTAGCACCTAGCCTTTCAATACAACAATCTTCACTTCTTCTCAGTGAGTTACAAAACTCCCTCTTGATCCTTGCTTCAGAGTTTGCAAAGAAGAATTCTAGAAGTGAACTCCCTCTGGCCACCAACTCAGTCCCATGGCTGCTTGATCATTTCTTTGGTCGGCATGACTTCCTCACAAGGTGCCTCAAGCTTTTCATTACTAAGCAGTCTCTCATCACCTTCTTGCTCCTAGAACAGTGAACTGCAAGCATTTAGAGAAAGATTACTTATAGTTTGTAACTATCCAAAGAAATATCAAGGGTAGAATCATACAAAGTTTACTATCTCAGGTTATACAACATGAATAAGTGAATCAAATAAATATATCAAAGAGATGAAGGAATAAAGAACTTATCTTTATATGATTTTGATATAACTCTTCCTTCCAACTTTTACTCCTCTCAACAAAAGACAATTTGAACAACTGCAAATTTCTTGAATGCATTATGCAATTAGCAAGTAGAACCAACTCTCTCCAAGAGTCAAGGCTCTAATCACAGTTCATGCATTAGAGAATGATATCGACGTGATCAACCTATCACAACGAAAATGCAATTCTCTTTTCCATCTCAATGTCACACTCAGAGATCTACATAATTAGCATGAAACAATAATTTCAAAGGATCTCTATGCTAGAGAATACAATTCAAGAGAAACCACTATCTCTCTTTTAATTACAAGATCCAAATCTCTCTTTAATTATAAGATCCAACTAAAAGATTTAACTTAACAAACAAAGAATACTTATCTCTTTAAATATTCTAAAGGATGCAAGATACGCTGCTCTTGAGCACAGATCAACACACAACCTTTACGGCTTGAACACAGGGCCATGACTTAGAATAGAAATTCCCTAGAATCCTTCTGAGGAGAAAACTTATTCATATCTGCAAATGAAGCATGCTGATTAGGCCTGGTTGGGCAATCCTTTGCATAGTGACCAAACTCGTCACAGCAAAAGCATTGGACTTTGGAGAGGTCCCACTTCTTCTTGAATGCAGGAGCACCATCTGACCCCTTATCTCTATTCCTCTTAAAATATCTTTTCTTTCCTCCCTTTCCTTCCTTCTTCGAGGATTGAGCAGAAAGAACATGAATGTCTTCATTTGTAGAGCTTCGACCAATACCTCTCGCAGCCAACCTAGACTCCTCTTGAATGCAGTCCGCCCTCAAACGATCAAACTTGGGAATTTTCGATCTCGCGCTAATTCCTTGAATGAAAGACTCCCAAGATGAGGGAAGACCATTGAGGGCAAGCATGGTCAAATCTTTGTCATCAACAAAATGACCAATGGTAGAGAGTTGATCTCTCAATTCGGAAATCTTCATGAAGTAAACGATGATAGATTCTCCTTCTGCCATCTTCACATGATGAAGTTGATGCTTCAGCGCAAGAGCCCGGCTGGTGTTGTTGATTTCATACATTTCTTCCAAAGACTTGAACATCTCCCTTGCAGTCTTCATCTTCGAGATGATAGGGACAATGTGATCCTTTACGGAATCAACCAACATCTTCTTTGCCTTGATATCTTTCTTTTTCCATTGAACTTTCACTTCCTCATCTGCAGGCTCCGAAACTTTGCTCTCCACGAACTCAGCCAATTCACTTTCTTCCAAAGAGAGCATAATTCTAAACCTCCATGAAGTATAGTTTGACGCTCCCTCAAGTCTATCTTCGATCTTCAATCCGTTCACCATCTTGAATGAAGTAGAGATAGGCCAAGAATTAGGATGAAGAGAAGAGAGTACCGCTGTACAGATAAATCTGATCACGATCTACTCAAACCCGCTCTGATACCATGTTGTTTTTATGATCAGATAAGTGCACAGAAAATTAAATAAAAATCAGACACAGAAACACAGCATATACCCTGGGAAAACCCTCCTCTTGAGGGAGAAAAACCCAGCAACAAAGATCTCTCTTTTATATATAAAGTAATGGCAGTAATTCTCTTTACAATGAGGCCAATACAAGGCCAATAACCAGCATCAACTCTAGATGCAATAACAGAATATACTCTGCTCTTCCTTATAAACTGAATCTGCACTTAGAGAAATTCGCAATCTGCTCTTAAAGGAATTCGCACTTGAAAATGAAGGAATAATTCGAACTTGCTTGCTGATTGAATGGATGGAAATGACCTTGTATAAATACCAAATGTGAGAGAGGTCGCACCTCTTCATGTGCAAGGTCGGCCACTTTACAAAAATATAATTACAAATAAAAGATGCAAATTACAAGGAAGGTCGGCCCTTTTAGAAATTACATTGATGCCATTAAATATCTCATATATAAGATAAGTAGCCGAATTAAATTATGTCTTGATTCGAGGCTGGAAGGACGAACCTGAAGCTGCATCTCATTAACAGAAAGTGTGATAAGTAAGAAATAGAGGCTCTGACTCGACACTAGAGGACTACGAAAATAGATTTGAATTTTCCCTACAAAGACAGTGACGCCTAGGGTTGTCTTTCCTTTTTAGCTCTAGATTTGAATCACAAGTGCCAAGATTATTAGGAAATATTAATTACAAATTATCTTCCAATTACACTTTATGCATCCAAGGAATTTGTCTATGAGTTTTAGAGAAATATAAAATATACATACCTAGATTGAAAGGTAAATGAGACCTTAGTCCTAACATTCTCCCACTTAACATTATACATTGTAAATGCATCCATAGGAAATACAAATAAAACTAAGTATGAGAATCAAGGACCATGGAATTCCTACACCAAGAGAGGTTATCCATGGTGATTGGATTAAAAAATGATTCTACAATATTATCTATTTGAGTGTAAACCTTATCTAACAAGACCTTATCACTTTGAAACATTTCTCATGATTAGTATGAGTATGACACATGGGATTACTAGAGAAATAAATAACACTTTTATTATCACATCCAATTCTAACAATCTTACAATCAAAACTAGCATTTATAAAACATCTTTATGTACAAACAACTTCCTTAGAGGAATGTTTAATAGCCATATGTTGTACTTTGATGGTCGAAAAAGTCATAATACAATCCATTTTATTCGCCCAATCACCACATACATCCAAGAAAAGAAAGAACATTGCCACTAATGAACCTTCAACTATCCAAGTCACCTTCCCAATCTTCATCAACAAATCCCTTTATGTCCAATGACTTTTCTACATCAACATTACCATGATAACATAAAATATGTTCAAGTAGATCTTTCATATCAAATTCCATATATCATAATCAGTATCATTGAATTTCTTAGTATCCATACAAAAAAGTACAAGCCATTGCTTTCAAAAAAGTAGAAGCCATTGCTTTCAACTTTTTTAATAATCTACAAAACCACACAATACAAAATATCCCACAACAAAAAAAAAAATTCAAAATATAATAGAAATGTATTCCTCTCTATGCAAAATTATTATCTCTCATTAAAATTGTTGAGAAACAAGGTGAAACTACTACAATAAAATATCTTACAAGTGTATGAAAATGTGAAATATAATTATTTATCCAAGGATTACCATATTATGACAATGTGATTGTATAAAATTAGCAATAAAAATAAGATTAGAAAATCATATGAACACATGATTTACATGGTAAAACGCCTTCTAATAAAAAATTCTACATGAAAAAGAGGAAAATTATGTATTAATCTTTAATAAAGAGATACATCCAACAAACTAACAAACTAAGTCTCTCTTGATTTCAGCCTCTAGAAAAATTTTGCTCTTGCCAAAACCTTTGTATATAGCTCTAGTATTTCTTTCTCTTTTTCATAATCTCCCATTGACATTCCACAGACTATTACCTTTTCATTTCTTTCATTTAAATTTGTTCTTCTATTCTTGCTTTATCTGTGAAAATATTTTTGAAATTTGTCTTATTCCATGTTTTCAGTTGGGACTTTACACAATTCAATTTCCTTAATAGTTGATGCATTTGGGATCCCCTCTTTGTCTGATTCCTCAACCCACCATTCTTGCATTTGTTTTTTCAACCCCTTTTCCCTTACCCACATATTTTCGAACATGAATGGGCATCTTGCAAGTATCTTGTCTAGTGTGAATAGAATATCGACCGGGAAATGATCAGAACCAGCCAGGCTTAAAATCTTTGATTCGATTGTTGTAGAGATTTGGGACCAATCCCCCACCAGCATGAATTTGTCTAGACATTCCATAATGCATGTAAAGCCCTTTCTCCTATTTTTCCAAGAGTATTTGACATTTTTGGGCATTGCCTTGTAGATTGTTGGCATTGGTGAATCTTACAAAATCCAACTGCAGTTGTGTGACACTGGTTAATCTGCCGCATTTCTCACTATTTGATAGCATGGCATTAAAATCTCCCGCTAAGATGAGGTTTTCTCCTTGTAGAGTGTGCATGATATGGGTTAGTTTCTCCCATAATCCTCTCTTCTTGGTCATCTTCATGGGCCCATAGAGATTGATTACATATCATTTATTATCTAGCTTGGTTTGATTTTTACTAGTTGCCAGTTCTCATCTTCTGTGATTGGTTCTCCCACTATCCGATTTGGGTTCCACATAATTCCCAAACCCCCTGACGCCCCTTGTGCTTCCAAAAAAACTTCCTTTGTCTCCATTTCTCTTTTAGTTTCGTTATTTCTTCCTTCACCAATTTGGTTTCTTGCATCATAACAATCTTTGCTTTTCTTTGATCAATTTGGCGCTTGATCATGTGCCTCTTGTTAGGGGCATTGATGCCTCTAACATTCTACGTTATGGACCTCATTATGTTCCAAGAAGGGATACTCCTACCCTAATCTTAACTTACTTTCTTCCCCGTTGTCCGTTGTCCTTTTCCCTTAATCTTGGTTTCCAAAATTCTTTCTTCCATTGTTCCTTCTTCCTCTTCAAATTCTCTTTCTTCTCTCGTATCTGATCCAAAAATCTCTCCATCCTCTTTTGACTTCTTCTCTAGCATCTCTGCCTCCAATTAACTCTTGTAGGCTTACTCCAAAATTGAAACCTTTTTCAATCAGTTCTGCTAGTTCCCTATCTCTGCTCTCCTTTTCCAATGACTCTCTTTGATGATATGCTAGGTCTGATTTGATACCCTTGATCTAACTTATCTCTTTCAATTTTTCCTTAAGGGGTCACCATTAGGGTTTTCTTCTTGTGTATCATTATTTAATTCGTTTGTTGTCCCCTCTTGTATTCCTCTTTCTGCCTCCATGCTGCTTCCTTTTCCCCAATTTTCATCAATTTTATGCATGCATTCAGCTTTCCAATTTTGATTCATCGTATGACCCCTTTCGCCATTTCCCTTCCAGCAGTCCTTTCTATGTCCTTTTGACAGATCTGCATGCTATCCTCGCTTTCTATCTTCTATCACCAAACACCCCATCTAGTTGCAATCTCAATTTCTTCCGGTATGGCTGGAATTGGTTTGATTTTGACATAGATCCCATAGTCTGTCTTCCAGATTTTCATCTACTTTCTCGAAGGTAACCAGATGATTTCTAATATCTCGCCGTGTTTCCATATTGCAGTATTCTGATGATAGATTATAATGTCTTAGCCACACGGGGATTTCTTCCATCGTTTATCTGAGGGGATTAAAATTTGGTTACCAATATTTTATAAACAATCCCGTTCCCCCCATCATGAATGGGCCAAAATTCAAAATCTTCCTTTTGACCCACCCGTCCGGACATTCTACCAGATAAAATCCATTAGTTGGGGTTTTCAGAGTTATTCTGTTGTCCCAATTTTTGTCACACCATTTTTGACTCTTTCCAAGGCCGTCCATTTCCCACCCCATTTCATAAAAAACGGCCACTTCTTTCATCCTTTCAATTGATCTATCTAGGCTTTCATTTGCCAGATGAAAATAAGTACATTAACTACTGTTAATCTTAGGTTTCCATTCTTACCTAGTTCTAGATCTCTATCCATCCATACTTCTCTCACTCTATATTTCGATCTCCTTGTCGCTTTTGTCTGTCGCCTCTTCCTCCTCTCTCCATTTTCCAATTGTTTTGTTGTAGATTCTGCCACCTTCAGCTATTACTTTAGATCTTTACCCATGGCAGAGCTCTTTCCTCATTGGCGCCCGATTCATTTGTCGCCTATACCGTCCATACTAATAATTACCTCCATTAGGGTTTCTGTCCCTCTCATATTTGTTTCCTTCTTTGACCTCATTCCAGCGCTGCTAATTCGGCTGAACATCTCTCCGCCATCTCCGGTTCCTAGCTGCTCTGTTCTGCCAATCTTTCTTCCAGACTACTTTTTCTTTCCGCATCAGTTCTCTACTTTCCTGTTCTTTGTTGGCTCCAAATTTGTGACGCCTTTCCATCCTCTGGTGGCCTTCCCCATTCCAACTTTTCCATTCTCCGCGCCTCTGCTGTACTTCCCCATGCCTGTTTGCAGGAATCAGACATTCCCCATCGACTTGGCATGCCCATGCGCCGGATTTTTGGGCCATGTTTTTTTTTAACTTTTTAAAGTTTTTTACTATTTATTCTACAAAAAATTTATTGATTTATTTTTGTTTTATTTTTTAATGGTTTTTCTAAACTTGTTATATATATATATATATATATATATATATTTTAAAATAGTTATATTTCTCTTATTTTTGTTTTTAATTTCTTTGTTGGTGTGATAAAAACAGAGTTTAAACAACAAGAAACTTGTAATCAATTGATCAATCAGCATATGACAAGGCATATTTATCCATTTTGTAGGGCTTTACTCATAAATTTATTCAAACATTTAACAATATTATAAGGCTTTAATAATATTTTCATTCAAATATATGCTCACCATATTTGCAATATTTTTGGAAATACAAGTAAGATCAAATTAGAAATCATATTAATATTCTAATGTGGATTGGTAATATTGAGACATTATTTTTTTAATATCTCAACAATTACCTAAAAATAAAAAAATGTGTATATATTAGAAATCCATTTAACAATTGAAACGTTACAATATTTTTTTGGGGACTTTTAGAAAAATGGGGATTGAATAGAATGACAAGACAATAAGCAACATGAACCCATGAATGCTCAATACTTCGAAGTTAATTTTTTTGAGAAATCTAATCTTTTTGAATGAAGAAAAATATTTCATTCTTTTTCATGAACAAAACCCTATTAAAAAAAATTATATACTATTTTATATCTCTTGATGTTTTTCTAGAACTACATTATTGGTGTTACAACAAATATTTCACATACATTTTTGCTTTCACATTTCTAAACAAAATGACCAAATTAAAAATCAAAAATAACTTTCCTTTCTTTATAGAAGTATAGGAGCTTTCTATTGTATGCATGTCCTTCCCAAAAGCATATGTAATGGATTTTTTTCCATCAAGAATAACAAGTCTGCAGTAAGGAAAATGCATCAAGAAACCAAAATAGGAAAACATAGATTCCTATACATAAAGTTATATATTAGTAATAATCAAAGGATTACAAGAATTGCAAACAATCTACAATTGATAGATAGAATAGGCAATGTTCAAAAAAATTGTCTTGAAAAAATACTATTTTTCTTTTGAATTTCAACATTTAAATATTTAGAATCATGATATACACTTCAAAGAAGAAAATAAACTTGCATTTCAATTTATTGTAGATGTATCCCTTCATAGTGCTAGATTCTTCATCCATGGAAATAAGAACTTTAGGATTGTATCAACTTTACTGAAGTATTTCCTTCTCCAATTCATTTTTATGAAGATCAATGATAACATCCCTCCGAAAGCTACTCCATATGACAATCCCAGTGCTATCGCATACCATGGATACTTAGTGATTTTCTTTCTTGTATTAATTGAAATTGGAGAAGGAACAAAGTGTGGCCAAGAACAATTTTTTTGGTAGGGGACACCCCCATAAATTAGGATTTCCTAAGTAAGAGGGTTCTCCAAAGCCGGTCATATGTGGTCCTTGTGGTATACTTCTTGAAAGATTATTGTTTGATAGATTCAATGAACCTAAATAGCTTAGAGATTCAAGCCCTCTAGGGACTTGTCCGAAAAAATGATTTCTTGACAGATCTAGTGAATCTAGTTGATGCATTTCTCCCAAACTATTTGGAATGGCTCCATTCAAGTTGTTCATTGAAAGGTTTAGAAGCCTCAACCCCTTCAACTTCCCAAAATTAGAAGGAACTTCCCCCTCTAGTTCATTGTTTGAGAGATCTATGGATGTGAGAGTGGACATAATATATTGATAGTGCTGATCTGTACCTTTTAAAGTCATATCCAATCCATCTTGATATAATTTCCCATAAGTAGAAGTGGACAATACAAAACCATCTTGGCTTTCTACCATCATTGCTTGCAAGAATACAATTGTATGTGGAATTAAACCTGAGATATGATTGGAAGAAAGGAGTAAGATCTGGAGGTGCTTTAGTCGGCCAAGCTCTAAAGGAATACTGCCTGTAAAATTGTTCTCCTTCATCACGAGTACTCTTAGCTCTGAAAGATTTCCAATTAATGTTGGTATTTTACCTCCAAATAAGTTGTTCCCAATATCAAGAACTTGTAGCTTTGAACAATTTGCTATTGAAGGAGGGAATGATCCATTTAGATTATTATTGTGAACAACTAATGAATATAATAACTTTAGCATACTGAACTCAGGTGGTAAGCTTCCCTCCAAACTATTATTTCCCAAATTTAGGACAAAGAGGTAATAGCAATTGGACAAGCTCGCAGGGATCACTCCGGTTATGTTGTTGTTTGCAAGATTTAACAAACTGAGTTCAGTTAACTTGCCCATGCTTGGAGGAATATTGCCACTGAACAAATTGTCATTGAGCAGCAATATTTCTATACTAGAAGACCACATTGATGGGATGTGTCCACTTAATCCATTTCTTGACACATCTAATTGTATAAGTTGCATCCATGTTGAAGTATTTGAGGATAGGCTTCCTTCTAGATGATTTCCTGATAGATTTAGAGAATGAAATAAAGGACTGGTTTCCCACAGCCAAGAGGGAATGACACCCACAAGACTGGCGTCAGTTAATTCCAATGATCCAAGTGAGAATTGTGTTGAAATCCAAGGTGGAAATTCACCGTCAATCATACATGACACTAAAGATAGCTCAGATAACTGAAAGGGTGGAATCCAGGTTGTGCTAATATTTAGCACACAATCGGATAAATACAAAGAAATTAGGCTTGTCAGATTCTGAAAGAAAGTTTCTGAAATTGACTGGTAATGGTAATGGTTTAGTGACAGGTATAGAAAACCTAAAGAAGGTGGAAGTGACGAAGAAGAGATCGTTTCATTGAAACTATTTCCATGAGCATACAATTGAAAGAGGGAGGAAAGCTGAGCAAATGAAGGGGAATGGTCCCACTTAGTTGGTTAAAGCGAATATCCAACCTCTCGAGTAAAGAGAGATTGCCCAGAGAATCTGGAATGATACCGCTCAGTTGATTGGAATCAAGATATAATTTCCTCAACAAAGAGAGACTTCCAAGAGAAGCCGGTATGCTTCCACTAAGTTGGTTGCCAGAAAGCGAAAGGTCAGTTAAAGAAGCAAGATTGCCAAGGCAGGAAGGTATGCTTCCGGTAAGTTGGTTGTCATCAAGGTAAAGCTCAATTAAAGAAGAAAAATTACAGAGGCAGGAAGGTATGCTTCCAATCAAGTTGTTGTATGAAAGATGGAGGACTGTAAGGCGGGTGAGAAAACAAAGGGAAGTGGGAACCATACCACTAAAGTTATTTGAAGATAAATCTAAATAGTCAATATAAGAGAGATTTCCCAAACAGGGAGGAACTGTAGTACCTGTTGCTACTAATTGTATACTTAGCGATATCAGAAAGCGAAGTTGGCACATGCTCTCAGATATCACACCATGATTGAAGTTCATACTTGCTTCAACAGAGACAACGTGATTGGTGTGATTGTCGCATGAAATGCCTTTCCACTCTGCGCAACAGTCAGTTCCATTTACCCACGAACTGAGATGGTCGTAGGAGTCATTCAAGGCCGCTTTGAAGCGGAGCAGAGCTTCGGATTCGTGGGAACGACATCTGTTGGAGATTAATCGATGGGAAAGAGAAGAGTGTGCAGGGGGGACGAAGAGAAGAAAAACTGAAATGAAGAGAATACAGAGGTTGTGTAAAGAGACGGCCATTTGGGATGGAGGGGAAGAGGGAATTGCAGTTGCTCTTTGGGGCGGCTATTCTTAAACTGCATGCCCGTCAACAAGTCAATGAGTTTCTTAACAATATGTTTTCGCACTTCGAGGTCATTACTGCATCTATTTACTGCTTTTAATTTTTTATCCTGTCCAATTACCGTATGTTAAATTTGTTGCGTGGAGTGAATTCGATACTCAGAAAATTATAGAAAATTATAGAAAATGTGCAAGCAAGCTGGATGTCGATACGGTGTATGAGCGTATCTGATGGATTTTTAAGATACAAGAAAGATTTCGATTGCAGAAGAAAATATTACAGTCAAAGAAAATATTACAGTCAAAGGATTAATTAACTTTCTTCAGCATTATATTCGAACTCAATAATTAATTTTCTAACTCACCGTCAACTTCCTAGCGTGGAGGATACAAGAAAGATTTCGATTGCAGAAGAAAATATTACAGTCAAAGAAAATATTACAGTCAAAGGATTAATTAACTTTCTTCAGCATTATATTCCAACTCAATGATTAATTTTCTAACTCACCGTCAACTTCCTAGCGTGGAGGATTTCTCCATTCACTCTACGGCGAGAGGGGCCCATAGTAGAGCGGGCTACCTTGGCCCAGTGGTGTGCTATGGGACCAAAAAAAGAAAGAGAAAGAACTTTGCCATGTTAGAAATTTGTCAATCGATCTAAAATGATTATTTTTGTTTATTTGATGCAATCTATCACGTGTACGCGTCTAATTGGTCTAGCATGTTCAATAGTTGCTCGTTTGGATGGCTAACTAGTCTTGAGTTGGGTACTCCTTTAGATTATGTGGCACAATGTTGGGACTAGATCCTAGTTCTGCGTGTCCAACAAACAATTTGCCACCCACAACATCCACTTCCTCACACTTATTGTGTGCCGCCTACTCTTTCCCTTTTGGCCAACCACATTAAGTATGCGTCCTTTCCCATTTACTCGACTCCAATGGTGCACAATTTTGATGCATTTATCCACTAAATGTTTCAGTACCTCACACATCCCACTCACCCACATCACATTTCCTACACATATCTTCTTGATAGTTTTGATAGGTTAGGCACCAATACATGTTCGGCTCCACTTTGTGAAGGCTTCAATAGGCACCAATATATGTTCGGGCCCACTTTGTGTTCCTTGCAATGCTTAGTGATGGTGTGTTGTTGGTTCTTCGACGACTTCAAAGGGATTATAGCTGCTAAGGTAAAGACATCAACTGTTAGCTTTTTTGTTCATTGGTCTCGTATTATTTTATACTAGATCTTTTCAATGTCTTCTTAAATGCTTCCTCCTCTAACCTTTCTTAAGTTTCACATGCAAAATTGGATCGGTTTTTGTTGTTGGGTTCACTAAGACCTCACCAGCTAGTTTTCAACCCAGGCGAGATTTTATTACCTCACTAAGGCAACACCATACTAAGTACTGTATATGCTTTGGTTTCTCTTTATTCTATAACTTGAAGGTTCTATTGTTTTATGAGTGCTTCTTTAATGAATATTAAAATCGCTTTTTTCTTTATGGTACCTTGAAGGCTCTGGGGTTTTGTGGGTGCTTCTTTATTGTGATTGTTTCTATGCTTTTTGTGGTTTATGGTACCTAGAAGGTTTTGTTGTTAAGTGGGTGCTTCTTTGATGAATGTTCTTCGACATTGTCTACCTTGAAGTGGAAGTGTGTTACTTGGTGTGTATGAACACTACCATAATTTGTGTTCATAAACACATTAATTTTTATAGGGATTTACAACATTTTGTTTTGGCATCATTGTGACTTACTGTTCTAGTTATTAATTTATGTTTATAGTTATTTGAATGTGTTATGGAAATATGATTCGAAAGGTTTATTATTGAACAATAATATTATGAATTTGTCACTTTCATGCAAATTAGAAAAGGGTTTTCAAATGTTTATTATTTACAAATGGGGTTATTGTTATGGTTTACTTTCTTTTCGTTTGTATTCATGGTTAGGGTTTATAACTATAAATCTAATAGATAAGGGTTTTTGTCATTAGGGTTTAATATAGTTTTATGATTCAGGTTTAAGACTACAAGACTACAAGTTAACTTAATGTTATTAAAATTTACAAGCCTATTTGGTAGCCACTACATTGCTCAAGACTAAATATAACCTACATTTTTCTTTGAGATACAAGAAAGCTCTAAGAGGGTGAGGAGGTAGATATGGAATGTGTATAGGATAGATTTGACGAGTCAAAGTCTACTAATTGTAGTTAGTCACTAATGTACCCACTCTATGAACTTTACCTATAATTGATATTATTTTCAAAGTCACATCATTCTCAAGGTTTTTGAATGCATTGATGGTCTTAAGGAAGGTTGGGTCTGAAGAAATCTAAAAGTTTGAAGTACATGGTGTCAAATTGCACGTTTACACATTGCAATAAAAAATATATATTGCTATTTATATTTGTCTTTAGATAGATTAGCATTAGATAGATTTAGCCTATGTGGATGCAATTTTCCACGTGTATCTATGTAATTGGTCTACTGTATTCAGTAGTTGCTTATTTTGAATATTTTCCAATCAAATTGCAAAATCAGGCATCATTTGACACCTTGATATTGGTGAATTGATTATTGCACTCATCCATGACAAGTAAAATGGTTCTTGCAAGGGATGTAACATATTGAACTTTTTAATATTTTGGGATGTAATAAATTTTAAAGAATTAATACATGTCAATTAATTGTCAAAATATTACTTTATTGCCATAATTCATTGTCAATTACTACAATATTACTTTATTTATTTTGTTGTCATGTCCTAATCATGAATCATGGATTGTGACAAAATATTGATGTTAGAAATTAATTACATAATTTTATTAAAGGTTGATATTATGTAGATTTCTGTATTTGTATAATTACAATTCATAAACACCCATAAGTTTAACTCGATACTATATGCATACATTATAAACTATATTTTTTGATTAGTATCAATAGTAGTGATAGTTTTAATGGTAGGAATATATAATGGTGGTGGGGGTGTTTGCATACACTAGAATATTTGTTGTTTCGAGGAAGATGGTTTGAAATAAGTTATTTGAATTATGTAGCAATGTTATTATAAACCTCTGAACCTTCAACATGTTTTCCTTTTGACAACATTGGTTGTGAATCTTGGTCCTTTAATAATTTCACTTCAAGAGGGCCTTACATGATAGAATAAGTTAAAAAATATTGTCCTTACCAAGAATTGTAACTAATAAATGATATATCCTTTAAAGTATAATGGATATTTTATCCTTCCAATTTTTGGCTTTATTATCGATTGTGATATGTAATTGAAATAACTTAATTCTGCTCATTAATTGATATTATAAACAAGCTTATTAAATAATAAAAAAATCACAAAATAAAGTACAAGGATTAGATAAATTTATATAGATTGTTCTTAATTGAGTCTTTAATATTGGAAGATTAATTTTCTTAACTTTACTAATCATAACTATTGTGTATCATTGAATTCTAATTAATACAAAGGTTAAAGTTTGATACCTTTATAGTCTTGTAATTAGGGACTAATTTTGTAGATATGTCTCGCATATTATTTATATTGTTCCATGATAAAAGAAATTATTGCATTGTTTATGAGATTTGGATTGATAGAGAAACTCTACACTCATTTTTCTCCTTTTGTTATACACTTTAATATACCAAATCAAACCCAATAACTTAACATTCAAACCTTTTTCCATCTCAAACACATTAATATATAACATTTAGGTTTAAAAATTAGAGAAAATATTTTTTTCCCATCTTATCATTACTAGACATAGACAATATCCTACATGTTGGTGACACCATGAATTTGAGAGACATCCATCAAAAAAAAAGAAAGAAAAGAAAATACCAAGGAAACCAAATACGAGGCACACCAATCAATCATATAGGAGAGGACCCAATAGTTGAGCATGTTTCAATAGTTGTGATAGTAGTTGTTTATATAATGCCCAATAGTTGTAACATGACTACCCTAGCTTAAACAAAATGTATTCCTTTGATCTAAAAAGCAACCAATCATGTGATGCCACATCACCACTCAACTATCCATGATGTGAATGCACAAGTATTGGTAGCACTTTTGTTTGGGCCTTTTTGGACATTTTGACAAAAAACATGCTGATGTGGCCCTGAAACAAAAGTTATAAGCAGGGGACTTGTCAAGTAAGCTGCTGTAAAAAATTGGGAGTGATTTGAAATTTCCACGTAGGATAATTAGAAGCGCGAAGTTAGGGTGCACAATTACTGGGATGAAAACTTGAAACACACAAGCCCACCAAGATTGTGCATAGAGTTCAACAAAGATACTCAACTTGTATCCTACAACATCATGCCTCTCCGATGAAAGACTAGGAACAAAATGATAAATGTAGAGAATACTAGCCACCAACTTGGTTGGCTACAAGAACTCAAATATTTTAAAATAACTTGCAAACTTAGAAGCATATAGTGTGGTAAGTCAAATCATTTTTAAATTTTTTTTAATGAAGTTTGTAGCTACTTGATACGAGAGCACGAATCTTTTTGGTCTGAATCTCTTCGGCTAAGAGTCAAGGACTGAAGAGTATCCATTCTGCCAAATTCGTCCATGGCATGATCTTGGTCTCATCCATTATGATGTCGGAGCCTTGCACTCAGCAAGACTTGATCCTGGTGAGCTCATTAAGAACCATTCAACTTCACCAATAGATCAAAAACCCAGTTACATATAAATGACAAATAATGAACAATTGGCTGGATAAACATTTTGAATGCCATCTGAATAATTGGTAGACAAGCGTGCAGTGAAAGGCAAAGTATATGCTGTTCAGCCGTCATCATCGGAAGAAAAAATGTAATACTTCGGACCCACTCAGAAACTCATTCAAATCACGTTTGCCTACCCAGTGAATCGGTCAATGACTGGCCCGTGCGGTCATGAAGAATTACCATTTAAAAAACCAACTCTTATCATTTGATATGTTCAGACTTTGATTGATTGATTGTAAATTACTGTATGAAACATTAAATAATATGGCATAATCACGTTTGGCCACCCAATGAGTCGGTCAATGACTGGCCTGTGCGGTCATGAAGAGTTACCATTTACCAAAAAAAAAAAATCCACTCAGTTTTATACTGTAATCTAATTATATATAGCCTGCAGTCTCGCTTCTGCAATGTGATGTGATCTGTGACTTAATTTATGGTCAAGCGGGTTTGGTAGTAATAAAACAAATGAAAGAAATAACAATAAGAGCTGTATTTTGTGGAAAATTGTCTGAAAGTTCGGCCACTTTAGTGAAAGTCAACACAGCAAAGTCTGATAGTTTGTGGAAAGTTGACTGATATTTGCAGTCTTCACAAGAAAGCTCGATCTTATCACAAACTATACGCCAAAAGTTCCTTTCACAAATACTGTCATGCACTTACAGGTTCGAAAATTTTAGTCGTTTTTATGAAGGTCAATGTCGTAAGCTTTTATACTTTGAAAAAATTGATAGAAAGAGAAAATCAAAGTAAAAAAGTTTCAGTCACTTTGATGAACATCAATGTCATAGAAGAATAAAAGAAAATTGATACAAGAAAAAATCAAATGTTGAAAAATTTGATAGAAGAAAAAATCAAACCATCAAAATTTCAGTCACTTTTAACGAACATCAATGTCAAAACATTCACCGAAGAAAAAATCAAACCACCTAAATTTCAGTCAATGTAATGGAAGAAAAAATCAAACCATCAAAATTTCAGTCACTTTTAACGAACATCAATGTCAAAACATTCACGGAAGAAAAAATCAAACCACCTAAATTTCAGTCAGTGTAATGGACATCAATGTCCATCAATGTCATAGAAGAAAAAACAAATTACTATCAAAAAAATGATACAAGAAAAAATCAAACCCAAAATTTCAGCCACTTTAACCAGCAACAATGTCAAAACATTAACAAAAGAAAAAATCAAACCACCAAAATTTCAGTCACTTTAATGGACATCAATATCAAAAATTGACAAAAAAAAAAAACTATCAAAATTTTAGCCACTTCAATAAACATCAATGTCAAAAAATTGACAAGAAAAAATCAAACTACGAAAAATTTCAGTCATTTTAATAACATCAATGTCAAAAATTGACACAAAAAATCAAGCGTTGGAAAGTTTGCAGCCAAGCATTTTTTATGTCATCTAACAAAGCATTGATATAAATTGTTTGGACAAATGAAGGTTTTGAATAGACTATGATAAGTGATTTTGTATGTTTTTCAATTTAATTGTCTAATCATTTTTAGATTAATATTTTGGATCTTATTTTGTGATTTGTTCAACAAGTGTAATTTAAAATTTTATTGTAAAAATGATGCATTACAACTTGTATATTCCAATGTTGACTTAAAATTATTATACAAATAAATTTATAAGTACATGAAAAGGATATACATCAAGAAATATCAATCTTGAAATGTATTCTTATATCTCGCATCTGTAGATGTATGTAAGATATTTATGCTACTTTATAATATATATATTATTTTTAATATCCATCTAAACTACTAAATAGATGCACACATAAATACGTAAGTCGATAGATAAGAAAAAATATAAGGATTATTTATTTAATATTTACTTAAGAATTATTTTATGTTAGACAACATATTTATTTCAAAGAGCTACAATTTGTTCCACTTACCAATTATTTTTATTATGTTGATGGGTGTTTTTGCACCTTCTCAACATAGGCAGCATACAAGTGCACTACCTCTCTTGAAAGGTAAAAATCTGCAAACGAGTTACAAATCACTACCCCAAGGTCTCTCAGGTGTCAGGTCATGACAATGCTTGGAATAATTCAGTTGATTCAATGTGATCTTGTTGGTAATCACAAGACAACCTTACGTGAGTTAAGTTGGAAGGGAATTGGCTCTTTAGATGGAGTTTATAAATTTTTTGAAGTGTTGCTCTATTGCTGCAAGTTCAGGACAACAGTCTCAAACTCCACTTCGATCTTCAGATTTGGCTTTACAATGTGCAACAAACTTTGTTTTGATTTATTATTAAAAGAAAAATCAAAAGGGCGGGGAAAAGGAGAAGTTCCTAGGCTTGAAACTATTGATGAACAGTGACAATGGAGGATGCTACAGTGGACAACCTTCTTAAAACTAAGTCTCACTTAACCAGATCAACTCACAGTCTCATGAAACTAGTGCAATCTTCTAAGGTCTACAGATGTTCAACCATTGATTCACCGTAAAGCATGAATAAAAGATAGAATTTAAGTGCAACATTCAAATGATGTTCAAACTAGCTTTACATTGTAGTTAATCATCAATAAACAACAAAAAACATGAATAAGTCCAAGGGCATCAACACAGCAAAATCATTCACCATTAATAAACAACACTAACTAATCTATTAAAGCATGCTAACACATAGAAAAACAAAGTTAATCTACTCAAATTCACTAGCTATGAGGAGAAGAATCATGAAACATGCAAAGGAACTCAAGAAACCACCAAAATCAATGAATTTCTATTAAAATTCCAATAGCATGCCTTTACAACAACTCAACTTTCTCTTGAAAATGAGAGGAGACCCCCTATTTATAGTGTCCAAAAAGAAAAATGAATGGCTAAGATTTAATCTCATTGTGTGGCCAAGATTCACTACAAATTAGGGTTTCACCTACCCCCAAATATTTTACAATATAAAATTATATCTTGTCCTCTAGCCTATTTTATTTTTTTGTGGGCAACAACGTATCTTTTTTGTCTTGTAGCAGATTTCCCTTTGTTGCAGCTAGACTGTGAGGAATTCATCATGAATAACTGGGTTCCCTTCACGCTTCTTTACAGTAGCATATCCTATGAACTTCCCAATTTCAATGTTTGGAGCTTACTCCCCTCCATAATATCTGATTGAAGCACCTGGAAGTTCAGTTTACTGGATCTACTGATAATTACATCCCAGTCCTTGTTGCACTTGGTCATATTCTTTATTACTTGCTTTGATTGGGTGAAGGCACGGGCAGCAAAATCCATGAAGTCTAGTGTGAGGGAATTTGTAGCTCCATCCTCCATCTTCTTGAGGAATTCTAGCCTTAACTTCTCTGAATCCAACTCAACGGAGGGCATGTCGAAATCTATCATTAGTTTCAAATATTCTTCACAGGCCGCCCTAACTTCTTTGGCCCAATCAATATCCAACTCCACTTCATGGAGCACTCATTCCAAAATCTCTCATCTGTGATCAAGGCCCATCTTCCATGTCTCCATGAGCCAGTGATTATCCTTAGCCAGCACAAGCTCCTTTTTCCATGTTTTCTCTGGACATCTTGAGGATAGCCTCAATTTTAGGATACGTGATCCTATATAGCACTGGGAAGTCACTGCATAATTTTCTTGTGCCTTCTAGCTATTTTTGCACTTCCAGGAACTCGTTTTCCATTCTTACGACGCGACTGATGCCCATATGCCCATTGTAGATGACCCGTTGAAACCAATTTTTAGTAGCCTTTTTCTAGTTCTTCCTCTTCTCTAGCTTGTTGATGTGGTCTTTGGATAGTAGCAAAGGGGTGGTCGATGATATCATGGACAGTTCTTCAGTAGAGGACCATTGTTGATTTTATAAGTCATTAGCTCTACCACTTGTGCTTTCAATTCCTCCTTGGAGGTCTTGTCCTTATTCATCTAGTGCACAATAGTGGCAACTGATTCTTGAAGATGATCAATTTTTCGCTCTCTTGTTGTCGTTCCCAAATCAATGGTGGAAATTTTATAGCTAACTCCCTCTCCTTCCACTACCGGAGTAGCTATTTGCATTGTCTAGAATCCTAAGGCATCCATTGTTAAGTGTGATCTCACCCTTGGCTTCTTTTCCTTCTTTGTTCTTATTTGTGCCTAATCCAAGATGGCTTCTAGCCTCGTCTTTGGATTCATGAGAGTAGGGGTCTTCTTCTCCAATTGCTTTTCCAGCCATTTAGGCATTTGGGATCCTCGTTTCGGTGATTCATGATCACCTTTCTCCTCTCGGGTATGTTGAATTTCCATTTCTTTGTTGCCCAGAGTTTTTTGTTATGTCTTTTCTTCTTCTTCCTCATCTGAATCTTGAATGAATATTGTTTTTTCTTTGGGGATTCAGTGGTTGTACGTTCCTTAGGGCTATCTTCCCTTTCAAATCTCTTTTCTTCTTCTTCTTCTTCTTGTCTGTGCTCTTCATGATGTTCTACTTCCAGACTCTTTCTTGCCTCAGTCTCTTCTTGAGGTTTGTCTTCAACTTTCCTTTCTTCCTCCTTTTCTTCCTCTTCATGTGAAGGAGGCATTTCTTCATCATGTTTGGGGCTCTTGATCCTGTTCCCTAGTCGGAGGTTCTATGTTTACCTCCATTTCTTCATATGTTTCCTTCCTCTCTTTAGAGGGATGCCTCTCAAATTCCTCACCGACATCCTTGAGTTGTTTAGCAAGTTCCTCCTTGAGTTCTTGGTCAGAGGTTTCCATGATGTACCTTGACATAGGATCTTCAATGTCTTCCTCAGAGGATTGTGTTCCCTCTTCCTCATGCACCACTTCGTCAATTGTTAGGTGTTGATATTCAGGATGCTCATGATAGTCATCTGCTTCTTCCTCCATTTCTTTGGTGGCCTCTTTCTCTTGCTTCTCAAGTTCTTTAGAAATTAGCATTGTGGCCTCCATTTTGGGTGGCTCTGTTTGAGGAGGACGATCAAGGAGAGTGGCAATAGCTTGGGCCAGTGCAACATGTACTGCAGGATCCATTAAGACCCTAGAAAGTTCTATTGGTATATTTTGCATGTGTTAGGTGAAGGCTTCTAGGAGTGAGAGGGTAGGAATTGTTGTTGTTGTAGTGGCCAACATAAGGGTTTTGGTTGGAGACATGGAGGCTGAAGAATGCAGAGAAGTGGCGGTGGAAGAAGAATATACCACTAAGATTGGTGCAGTAGGCGAGGTAGCGGCAAGGTGGACTGAGATGTCCACTGCAGGTGGAGAAGAAGCACGAATTTCCTAAGAAGCAAGTGGAGGAGTGATAGTAGTGGAATCAACAACAATGGTAGCAATGAGAGCAGAGGCAGTGGGTGGGGACTTTGGTTGCTCAACCTCTTCTTCTTCTCCCTCGCGGAGAGGGTCCTCATGTATGGTTGGCATTTCTGTGAATCCACCTGATTTCTTGGCATTCTTGGAGGGTTCTCCTTCCGACACCTTCCTCGAGTAAAATTTATGCTCGAGCTGGTGTTCAGTCACCTCCTTTCTTTTCTTTGACCGTGTAGTTGGAGGAGACTTTGAAGTCTCTCCAAATGGGGCAGCAGTAGAAGCACTGTCGATCTCACTCTCAAGCTCATCCTCGAGCTTGCCATAGGTTAGAGTTACACCTTGGTGTTTTAGTTGAGCTACTTGTCCATCAATCCATTTCTTTTTCCTTGCTTCTATGGGCTTCATCAAGATATCAAGGTCATTGACCTCTGGCTCATCCCAATCAATCGAAGGCAATGACAAGTTGGCAACAGAGTTATATCTTGGATCTATTACTATATTTTCATCTTCCACAACAAGATCCGACATCGAAAACAAGTTGACTATCTTGACAAAATAGGTCGTCATGTGCATGTAGTGTCTCCTACAAACTTCTTTATCATCCTTGCAATTTTCCCAAAAGTCCTCAACATTGTGGAGGTGGGCATATTCCTTTCCAACCATTTTCTTCACTTTTTTGTACGGATCCATCCATGGCCTAGCAATGTGGAAATCCAAGTTGTATTCATTTAACTCCTTATCAGAATACTCTGCATACTGAGATACGGGGATTGCATACATGCCTTGGCTAAATGTAAGGGGATGAGGAATCTTGGGCCTATGCTTGTCTCCCAACAATGTGTGAGCATGCTGCAATTTCCTAGAGAGCTCTAGTAGTACCAATCAGTCATTGGGGTACCTGGGCAGCTTATACGGTCTCTCTGAGAATCCCTCAGTTATGATGTATGTAAACTCAGTGGGGAATGGAATTAACAAAAAGCCAAACCAACAGATCTAGGCATTGGCACTATGAGTGACTCTCCTCTCGAAGTCACCTCCAAGTAATTTGATTATATGGCCTATGAAGGCATTGTTGACGCTACAATAGTCTTTCTTGAAGTTTCAGAATTGAAGTTGGGGATACCTATCATATACCTTCAATTCCCTCCCCAAAGTTTGGCTCGGTGCTACAAATAACCCCCTATATTGGGGACAATCAGCGAGCAAATAGACCAAATATGAGGTCATGTAGAACTGGGAGGTTTTCTTCACTACCACAAATTGTTCATGTAGGCAGTGGCTGATCATGCCTACCCAATGGACTTGGGTCTTTCCCCTGATGATCTCTTCTATAAAATATAGCATCCACTCTTGGAAGAATGTTGTAGTTGGGAGATCCATGACTCTGCTCAATAAGGTCACTAGGTCATGGTAATCTTCATAGAAATCGCTCCTATAAAGCTCCTGAGGCAGCTTGTTTGCACTTCCCCTCTTCTCCCTTAGCCAATATTGGTTAATCAACTTCTTGCACTTGAGGGGGTCAACTTCCCACATGCTCTTAGCATAATCCTTAGTTGCTTCTTCCATGTCATCAAAGGTAGGTATATGAAAAGTCTTCTTGATAGACTTGGCGGAGAAATCAACCAGTATGTTACCATCCCTATCCACTATTATTTTAGTATTCTCCTGGTATACTTCTCTACAGGCCATGACTAACTTAGGAGCTATGAGTGCGAGCACGAATCCAACAACCTTGGCCAACCCACTTCTTCTTATTTTCTTGGGATTTTATGTAGTAGGGTTAGCAATGACCCTTTTCCTAAATTCATCGATATCGATGTGGCCCAAATTAGTTTCTGAGATCTTGTCCTAGTCTGTGGTGACTTTTGATTTGAGTTCTTCTCCTTGGAACTTGTACTTCATTTGGTCTTTGTCCTCTTTGCCCCTGGGTGCTTTGGTTGGTTTCTTGCCCTTTTCTTTCTTTGCGAGAGCCTTTGAAGGTCCTGCAGCTAGTTCCATATATCATGTAAGCAAGGGAGCAGTAAGCACATTCGAGTGTAAAAACACGAGAAATTTTAGCAAAATCCTGCAAAAATGATGTTAGATCAAGTAATTCACTATTCGAGGATCCTAACATCTCTTCTAGATCATCATTAGCCCTTCGTTTAAGGGAGTTATGGAAATGTGGGCATAGAGGTGCGAACTTCCCTGGGTTGGCAGCCGTTTTGGAAGTAGCTACAAAAAGGGTGGCAATCAGGGCACAACGACCTACATGGTTCCACTTGTGTTAATATTTTGGTCCTAAGATAGGGCCCATCAGTAGGTTAGGCCATTTCAACATCTGGGTCAAATCAATTTTGAGGCTATGGAGTCATGAAATTGATCATTTTGGTATGCGGGCCTAAGGTTTGTAGATGTCGATGGTCAGTTGGTTGTTTGGAATCCTAGCATTTGAAACGACGCCGACAAGGCGACATCCCATAATGTGGGACCCACGGTCTTGGAGGACGGTTCCCTGTGCTCTTTGAAGTCCAGACAGCTCAGTCAGGTGCGGGTCGGGATGTGCGGAAGGACGTTGGATGATCGCCATTTTTAAATAGCGGAGAGAAGACGACAGTCTGCGTAGAGCGGCCCGCACGGTTGGGTTTGAAGGAGTCCTCGACAGAATTTAGGTGTTCATCATTAAGCAGACGACCCTTGTGAAGTCGGGTTCCGCATAGTGGGAAGGTGGAGGCTATCGGCGGTTTGAAGCGGCGAAAGCGAGACAGAGTTCCACAAGAGGCTGCCCACATGGGGAGCCTGCAAGGTGATTTTACCCTTAGTCATTTTGGTTTCGGCCTTAACGGTGGCAGTGAGTGTGGGCTCGGTGGGGTAGAGGGATGGTCTAATGAGTCCATTTTGGATGACAAACTTGGAGAAAAAACCCATGGATGGAGGTCCGCAATGAGGGACTCACTAAAAGGCCAATACTTTGTCATTTTCTTTGTGTAGGGGATTGGACGACAATGACTGAGACGGGGCCCAACTACCAGAATGACCTAAGGATTTTGTCATTTTTGAATGGTCGTTTGAGTAGTGGAAAAAGGATAGCAAAATTCTGCATTAGATGGTCTGCTCAAAGGGTTTGTGCATTTAAGTTTAACAAGCAGACATAGATTACGTGCGACCCGCAACGTGGGAGGGTGGGATAGGGTGGCCATTTGCCAACAACGCATCATGAAGGGCAGTCAATGGGTGGAAGTCCACGCTTGCATACTCGATAGGGACAGAAGATCTCAATTCAAATCATGTTGTCGTTCAAGTTTGAAACGCGGTTGAGTGATCCAGGTGGATCCAGGTTGTGGGATTGGACGGCAATGACTGAGACGGGGCCCAACTACCAGAATGACCTAAGGATTTTGTCATTTTTGAATGGTCGTTTGAGTAGTGGAAAAAGGATAGCAAAATTCTGCATTGGATGGTCTGCTCAAAGGGTTTGTGCATTTAAGTTTAACAAGCAGACATAGATTACGTGCGACCCGCAACGTGGGAGGGTGGGATAGGGTGGCCATTTGCCAACAACGCATCATGAAGGGCAGTCAATGGGTGGAAGTCCACGCTTGCATACTCGATAGGGACAGAAGATCTCAATTCAAATCATGTTGTCGTTCAAGTTTGAAACGCGGTTGAGTGATCCAGGTGGATCCAAGAAACTTGAAAATTTTATAGTCTCAAAATCTTATGAAACCCACATCATCACACAAAACTTGCTGACATGGTCCTGACGCAACTTGAATAGGCTCAAAAGGAATCCGTATGTAGAAGATATGCACAGTCAAAGGTCTGGTCAAACAGGCGAATTAGGGAGCCAAAAAAAAAGGTAGAAAATTAATCATCTTAAAATGAAGCAAAAATGACACCAAGTTGTAGAGCTCGTTGCGCTGATTCCGGAGCTATTTTTAGTTTCGAAAATAGAGTCCGTATGAGCAAAATAGAGTCGGTCAAAGTTTGTAGACAATAAGACTTGACCAGTCAATGATGACATCAGCATGTTGATGTGGCATCACTAGGCTTGACACGTGCCATCTCTATTGATGATGTGGCGATATTTTTGGCAGAGTGATGTGGCATGTACAGTTGGCCTGGACCAATAATTCTTTGACACGTGTCATTACTAGAGCAAATCATCGTGTGCCACATGGCATGGTTGAACAGTTTGCAAAGTTATTTTGTTCACTAAAAATTAGTTGTATGGAATTGGATCCCGTTATTTTGTTCACTAAAAATTAGTTGTATGGAATTTGATCCCGTGACCAATAGTGGAACATTATACCAGCCTATCATTGCACTACAAGCATCGCACATAATTCTAAGTAGGCGGCGGTTGTTTTTCTTTAGTTAAATTTTTAAATTGCATTCGAAAAATTGGATGGGTTGGGTTTCGAACCAAAGACCTATAACCCCTAATATCCTTCTCTACCACCACACCATGAACGCTGTTGAGTCATTTTTGCGCTCAATTTTGTGAAAAACAATAGCTAAAGTCTAAATCCCTTGAATTTAAATTAATTAACCCCTAAATTTAAAAGATAGATCTCTAATTTTAAAAAGGGATTAAAAGTAAATCTTTTACAGCCCGTGAATAACAAAATTAAAGGGCAGAAATAAACATGGGATTTTTTTTTAAATGATTTTTATATATAAAAGGGAGATTTGAAGGATTTTAGGAGATTTTAAGGGGATTTGAAGATTATTTTGCAAATAAGGAATTTTTTTTAGGCTTCCGAGAAATTATTTTTGTAAGCCCAAATTATAAGGGCCATCTGGGGAAAATATTAAGGAGATTATTATGGAGATTTTATTGTAAAGGGGAGAGTTTGAAAATGTTTTTACTTTGTAAAGGAGATATGGGTATATTTGCAAAATAATATGATTGTAGCCCATATTAGCAAATAAATTGGTATATAAAGGGGATGTTTTGGCTTGGGAATTAAGCAAGTCTACTTGGAGAAATAATTCCAGTGTGAGAATTTTGGAGGAGAAGAATTACAAGGTGTTATTATACACCAAAAATTGTAATAGTGAGAGAGATTGTGAGGAATTTTATGCAAGTTCTTGAAGCTCGATATTGTAAGAAGGCATTTTTAGGTGCTTGGCAATAATAATGAAAGCATTTCTACCTTGAGAAGTGAACTCGGAGACGTAGTCCTTTGAAGGACGAACTCCGTTATCAACCTATATTTGATCTTTCTATTTTTTGTCTCATTCTTCTTCTAGCTCCTGTCTTACATTCTCTCTAATTTCTTTTTTAGTATTTTTCAATTCACTATTTGAGTTCTAATTACAACATTTCAGTAATTAGTTATATAAATGTGAACTTATTTTAAGTAATTTCAATGGTTAATCAACATAGTCGCACAATTCTGTTGCGATCGAGGAAAACTATAATTAAGATTAATTTGCAAGTTATTTTGTAAACCTCTAATTATAGATCAAATTGGTATCAGAGTTAGGTTTTGTAGGAAATTGCATAAGTGAATGCTAACCAGGTTGAAATTGAAGCAAGGAGGAGGTGCACTTACCGAGTTCAATCTTGAGATCGAAAAACGAAGGACTTTTCCACAAGTAGAGCTGGTAGCTGAACAAAGTCCTATAGAGCTTGATGAGAAAGCTTTCCAGAAAGCATTTCTTGAAATGAAGGCTATGGTGGAAGTTCTTTTCCAAGAAAGGCAAGAGCAACAGAGGAAAAAGGAAAGTAAGGCTAGAAAGAAGGAGGAAGTTGAATCCTCGTTGAAAGAAGACAAAGGTAAAGGAGTAGGAGGTGGTGGTGACCCTCCTGAAACTCCATTCCTGTCTTCCTCATCTTCTTCATCTTCATCTTATTCTTCGTCTAACTCTTCCAAAAAGAAACAACCTGTGAAATCTGAAGTTAATTCACCTTTGTTGAAACTTGATGTTAAATTTGATTTACCAATGTATAATGGAGAACTAGATGCAGAAAAACTTGATAATTGGATAAAAAAAATTGAAGTTTATTGTAGAATTCAGAAGTTTACTAAGGATTCTCAAAAAATCCAATTAGCCACTCTTCGCCTGGGAGGCACAACCTTAATCTGGTGGGAGAGTAGAACACAAGAAGATCTAAGTCGTTATGGAAAAATTATTTCTTCTTGGTTTGAGTTTATAGCTGCACTTAAGAAACAATTTTATCCATTCTAGGGCATATGCAAAAAGTCGTAATGAACTGGCAATCATGAAAGCAAGAGAAAGGACAAAGTGTGCAAGAATATACACAGGAGTTTAGGAAGAGGGCTTTAATTTTGGGAATTCCTTCATACACAAGAAACTTTGTTAAAATATATAGGTGGATTACATGAATGTTTGAGACATACAATACTTATGCTTAATCCAACTAACACTAATGAAGTTAGCGTGCAAGCTATCCATTTGGAAACAAGCTCAAGGAATAACCATGACAATCTATTGATGGACTCAAGTAATCACAAAGGGAGCAAGAAAGGGAAGGAGAAAATGCAACAGACAACTACTGTAAAGAAAGAGGACGAGAAGCCTTATTGCTCACATTGCAAGAAGAAAGGGCATGAAGATGCAAAGTGCTGGAAATTGCATCCTGATTAGAAACCGAAATGGTTCAAGGATTGAAAGGATAAGAAAAAGACCACAACTATCGTGCATGATCTCAGATCCAGTTCTGATGATGAAACCAAGATCTCAAATGTGGGTATCAAAGGTAGTATTCCTTTTGTCAGTACTAGTTCCTATGCTTCTTCATCAAAGTGTAATGAAGTACCTATTGAAAGTAAGAGGAATGAATTGTTTCATATAAGGGCTATTGCTAAACAAATTAAGATTGATACACTAATAGACAGTGGGTCACAAGTTAGTCTTATCTCAAAACAAGTTGTTAAGCAATTGGGATTAAAAACAACTCCTCATCCTAAACCATATCCATTGGGTTGGGTGCATGATAATGCTTAGCTACATGTGTCAAAGTAGTGTAAACTCTGATTTGCAATCACATCCAAGTTCATAGATGAGGTAGAGCTAGATGTAATTCCGCTTGACATCTATGGGATGGTTCTAGGTATTCCTTACTTGTATGACAGAAAGGCCATTTTATACAGGGAAGATAATATGTATCATTTGTTTAAGGATGGAATTGAATAAATTGTAAAAGCTCATCACATGAAGAATGAAAGATCTGTTGTAAACATAGGGCATATGAAAATGATTGTAAATGCAAGCAACGATTTAAATCTCATGTCTGTAACAACTAGTGATACTAAGCATGAAGACGATAGGGTGTCACAGACAATACAGTGTGAGGATCAGTTGCAAGCAGAATCAGGCCTTCAACTAGAGGTGGTAAAAGAGGGTTTGAATGTTTCATTTTCTAACAATATTCCTGTTCAGGAGATCCAGAATGTTGATACTATTTCCTTCACAGTGTATTAGTACTATTACTCGTTATTCTACTAGTTAATTCTATGTGGATGATGAATGTGATAGTGAATATTGATGAACATGCAATTGATTGTATCAACAAAGCTATCTCATATTTATTTGTGTTTGTGATGGGTCAAACGTTCAAATTTTCAGTAGGAAGGACAAATGATATTGGGCAAGTGGGGTGACATTTCCCTAGCTCAAATTATACATAAAATAGACCTTTTAGAGGTCCAAAAGCTTCTCAATGGGGAGGAATGATGCAGGTGGATCCAAGAAACTTGAAAATTTCATAGTCTCAAAATCTCATGAAACCCACATCATCACACAGAGCTAGCTGACACAGTCCTGAAGCAATTTGAACAGGCTCAAAAGGAGTATGTATGTACAAGATATGTGTAGTCGAAGGTCCAGTCAAACAAGCGAATCAAGGGGGCCAAAAAAAGGTGGAAAATTGATCATCTCAAAATGAGGCAAAAATGACACCAAGTTGTAGAGCTCGTCATGTTGATTCTAGAACTATTTTTAGTTTCAAAAATAGAGTCCGTATCAGTCAAAGTTTGTAGACAAAAGGAGTTGACCAGTCAATGATGACATCGACATGTTGACATGGCATCACCTGGGCTTGACATGTGGCATCTCTATTGATGATGTGGCAGTATATTTGGTAGAGTGACGTGGCATGTACAGTTGGCTTGAACCAATAATTCTTTGACACGTGTCATTGCTAGAGCAAATCATCATGTGCCACATGGCATATTCTCTCTCCTACGTGGTGGGTTGAACAGTTTGCAAAGTTGTTTTGTTCACCAAAATATAGGTATATAGGATTTGATCCCATGACCAACAATGGAGCATTATACCAGCCTACCATTGCGCCACAAGCATCACACATAATTCTAAGTGGGCGGCGGTTGTTTTTGTTTAGTTAAATTCTTAAATTGCATTCTAAAAATGGATGGGTTGTAGGTTGAACCAAAGACCTCCCCACCCCTAAAATTCCTCTCTACCACTACACCATGAATGGTGTTGAGTCATTTTTGGGCTCAATTTTATTAAAATCAATAGCTAAAGCCGAAATCCCTTGAATTTAAATTAATTAACCCCTAAATTTAAAAGATAGATCTCCTAATTTTAAAAAGGGATTAAAAGTAAATCTTTTACAGCCCGTGAATAACAAAATTAAAGGGCAGAAATAAACATGGGATTTTTTTAAAAATGATTTTTATATATAAAGGGGAGATTTGAAGGATTTTAGGAGATTTTAAGTGAATTTGAAGATTATTTTGCAAATAAGGGAGTTTTTTTTAGGCTTCCGAGAAATTATTTTTGTAAGCCCAAATTATAAGGGTCATCTGGGGAAAATATTAAGGAGATTATTATGGAGATTTTATTGTAAAGGGGGGAGTTTGAAAATGTTTTTGCTTTGTAAAGGAGATATGGGTATATTTGCAAAATAATATGGTTTTAGCCCATATTAGAAAATAAGGGGATGTTTTGGCTTGGGAATTAAGTAAGTCTACTTGGAGAAATAATTCCAGTGAGAATTTTGGAGGAGAACAATTACAAACACCAAAAATTTTAATAGTGAGAGAGATTGTAAGGAATTTTATGTAAGTTCTTGAAGCTCGATATTATAAGAAGGCATTTTCAAGTGCTTGGCAATATTAATGAAAATAGTCCAACCTTGAGAAGCGGACTCAAAGACGTAGTCCTTTGAAGGACGAACTTCGTTATCAACCTATGTTTGATCTTTCTATTTTCTGTCTCATTCTTCTTCTAGCTCCTGTCTTACATTCTCTCTAATTTATTTTTAGTATTTCTCAATTCGCTATTTGAGTTCTAATTACAACATTTCAGTAATTAGTTACATAAATGTGAACTTATTTTGTAATTTCAACGGTTAAACAACATAGTTGCACAATTCTGTTGTGATCGAGGAAAATTATAATTAAGATTAATTTGCAAGTTATTTTGTAAACCTCTAATTACAGATCATTGAGGGTGAGTGTCTCCCCACATACAAGGGCCCGAAGGAGGAAAAGGTCGACCGCTTCAAGGTTTTCGTTTGAGGGACATGGTATTGGCGACTGGCATGATGGAAACCCGCAGGCTATGATGACCCTGGTTGAAGAACAACCGCGGGAGGTGAATGTTCCACATGAAGTTTATTGTCGATTTGGAGGGTTTTTCAAATTTTTTAAAACATGGGTTTTATCCAGCCTAATATCTTTTAGCTAGTTTTTAAGTTTTCCTCCTTGAGATTTTGAAAAATTTGAAAGAATGAAGAAAAAACCAAAAAATGGGATGCGGTAGAGTCTCTACTTGTTAGACCCGCAAAAATATGATGAAGGATCTGATGCTAACAAGGCACTAACAACGGCAAGACTTCACGGGTGTAGGGGCGGTGACAACAACAAGCTCTGACAAGTCTTTTGAAAGCATGCAAGTGAAAATGAGATGTCATAGGTGTCTATTTATAGAATTTTATCCATTAAATTCCCTCCATTAATGCTAGTATGGTGGAAGCTCAAGTTGGTGAATGGGAATTTCAAAAAGGTCATCAGTGGGAATGGCGGGGTCTTCAAAGTAGATGACAGCTAGGAGTTAGCCGTCAGCTAGGTCATCGATGGAAATAGTGAAGGGAGCCACAAGTCCCGCGAGGCGGGAGGACGTCCCGAGTTATCCGCTTGGAATAGCGAAGATGTCATGGAATTCCACACATGGCGGCCTGCAGCGGTGGGCCTGCAAGACTCAAAGGACAACAATTTTGAAACTTAAGGGAAAACTACCAAAGGGACCCCATAGAGGCTAGAGACTTGCAAATTTTGGAAGTGGTAAAACTTGTTCAACTTAATATGGTTCTTCTAAGACTCCTTGATCACCTAGACTCAAAAGTAGGGGGCACAAAAAATGAGGCAAAGGGAAAAGTGACTTGGCAAAGAGAGAGGAAAGGGTCCCCATTCTGAACGGGGTGTGTGTGCTATCGGCACAACATACTATAATAAGGTATCAATAATAGTATGTCTATTATTAAAATACTAGAACTTGCAATTTAAGGAGGTGCAAGGGATGTATTGATAGGAAATGGAAGAGAACAATAAGAAGATTAGAAGGAATTGAATAAATGGGAGGAATCAATGTGATGAATACCTAGAATACTTAATCAACAAAATATTTTTTGTTTTTGTCTTTCTCACTTAAAGCATCAGGAAAGTCAATGAAACATGCATTTAGACTAGAATAAAGGTCATTTTTATTGTAATCAAATTAGTTAAAATGTCTTAAATAACTCTTATATTGGATAATATACATGCAAAAGATCTACATGTAGTGAGTTGTGGTAACAATTACAATCAAGGCATGGCCACCTTTAAAAATAGGGACATTAAATCACCATTTACTTAGTGCCTTCATTATTGACATTGTAAATTTCTTTGTGCTTTTATTTGTCACCACATCCTCCATACCAAAGCACTCTCCATCACCACACCTAGTTGTAATGCCATTCCTCTAGTTGGAATGTCATCTCTCCTTTCTACTAAAAGGATCAAAGAAATCTCCACACTTCATATTTAATCATATACTCCATCAATATCAACAATGCACTTTAATTAAACCTTTTATAATTTGATCTATTATATAAAATAAATTCTCTCGATGAACGAGCGACATGCGATAAGTAGGAAGAGGTGCAAGGAGCTTTTATTGAAAACCCTTGAGGAATTTGATGATGGGGATCTTGATCGAGGTGTTGTTGGCCTTAGATCCTCTTTCGTAATGGGTTTGGCTATGCTTGTTGCTGACGCAGGGTTTGTTGGTGGGGACATTGGTTTTGCTAATGGGACTATGGGTACGACAGGCATTGATGAATATGTAGAGGAGGATGGTTCAAAGTTTATTGTCGGTGCAACTAATGTTGGTGCGGGTTTCAGTCTTGGAGGCTCTGATGAGGGATTGGTTGAGGGGAAGTTCCATGCTCTTGTAGACTAGGATCTTTCTCCTTATGCTATATTTACCTCTAATCTTTTTGGGGATGTGATTGATAACGCTAATGGTTTATCGATTCAGTTGATGAGGATGAGGAGTTCCTGCTGGATATTCTTTTGGAGGCTCGAAGGAAGTCTTAGAGATGTGATATTGTTGGGATGAAAGATGAGGATGGTGCTCCTTTTTTCTGAGTTGCTTAAAGGTTTTATTAATCATTCGATTCCTACTCAATAGGATTGTAGGTTGTAGAGTGTTGGGCTTGGATTGGATGCAAACCTTGGTGCATCTCTAGCTTCTAGAGCTAAAGTTTTAAACATTGTTTAGATGCCTATGAAGGATCTTAGCTTTGGGTTTGGTTTGGAAAACCCCCCCTTTTTCCTCTGACTTCTTTTTGAGTTAGATGTTATAGCTTCACCTGTGGGTTTGGAGTTGTTAAGGGACCCCTCCCTATGTGTGAGGGGGATGTTGCTACTCCCATCTAGGTGTAGGGGTCCTCAGTGGTCATTGGCCTCTCTATTCAGATTCTTGATGCCATGGTGGAAAATTCTATTGTTGCTTTGGTAATGGTCTTTTTGGGAGGTTCTCTAGCCCTCATCCTAGAATATTGACTCTTTTCATAGCTGGGCTTTGGCCAAATGGAAATATTTTGGTCTACTATAGGTGGTTACGATGCCTAAAGGTTTTTTTCTTTTTTTTACTTTCAACTCCTTGAGCAATGTAAGGATGTCTTACTTAGTGGGCCTTGGTTATTTGGTAAATTTGTTCTCCTTTTGAGAAGTTGGATCATGGGGTTTGTGGCTTCCAAGGGTTGCTTTTATTGGGCCCCTATTTAGTTTAGAATCCTATAACTTCCTTTGGAATTCTGGGAAGAAGAGGTCTTTCAAGGTATTGGTAATAGTTTTGGTTCTTTCTTAGTCATGGATAGGATTACGAAAGACATGAAACATTTAGTTTATGCTATATTTTTTGTTTTGGTTGAAACTAGTGAGCTTCTACCAAATAAAATTAATTTTCATTCCAAGCTAGGTGTTTAGGAGTAGAGTGTTCTCTTTGATTCTTCTTCTTTGGTGTGCTCTCATTACCTTAGAGTTGGTCATTTTTCCCACTCTTTATAGGACTTCAATCCTGTGAAGACTTGTTTTGTTGGGAAGGCTTCGAGCTCTGCTAGTTTTCCCACTAAAAAGTTTGACTTCGTGAACCCCTTGGCTAGGGAGTTGGATGTGGAAGATTATGTTGTTGTCCTAAGGGGAAGCCCCCTTAGGAATAAAATTGTTCCTGTTAGTATGAATGACTTTGATTCGTCCAAGATTTTTGGATTGACCTATTTAGATCAAGCTCCCCTTACGAGCTCTTTGTTTAGACACAAGTTCAAACCTCCATGATTGGTGCAACTCTTCTTTGTGTGTGACCCCTTCCTGGTGGCCATGTGTTGGTTGATAGTTTTTGTTGTTTTGCAACGTCTTTGCTATTTCTCTACTTTTTGTGAGGGTTTTAGGTGCCCATTGAAACTTGTTTCTACTATTTGGTTTTGTTGGAAAAGTTTGATACTTTGGTGTATTGGTAGTGTCCTATTTCTTCACTTTGTACAAGGTTTTGGACCCTTTCAAAACCCTACTTGCCTTATAAAAAAATGATTTTAAACACATCAAGAGAACAAACACTACCAACACACATAAATTGATATTGCATTTATAAAATAAAAATAGTAAAATTAATGATAAATTCAAAAGAGCATCAATTAGACTGCAAATAAGATTAGGTAATCAAAACCAAATAAAAATAAGAACATTACTATCATGCATGGTGATACTCTAATCCATTTAAGACCTAAAATTATGTCAACATTTTTTGATGAGCATCTTGTGAGCGATTATATTCTCAATAATTTCATATATGAATGTCCCCCAAGACATCCAAGATTTGTTACAAACATATAAGATTTTAGCTACATTTTACCTAGTTCATAGCAATCAACTATTTTGATATTAACCAAGCTATAAGAATTTGGAATTTATTTGAGCTAAAAACCTCTAGCTTATTTTGAGGTAAATAAATTTCACATAATCTATTATTATATATTTTAGACAAGAATAAACTATCAAAATTAAATATTTGAGATTGGTAGGTTGGTCTTTGAAATGAATGAACTCCCTGTAACTTAAGAGAAACAACTTATAAAGAAACAAACATGACTCTATAAGTCTCTAGATGTTGTAATTGGTCAAATTTTAAAAATAATATAATTAAAAATTCCCAAGAACAAGAAATTTTTGAAGATTTATAATTTTTTTATTGATGAAGCTTGTAAGTTAGAAACATGTAAGAGTTGTACAACAAAAACTAGTAAGAGGTACAAACACATTGTCATTCCCCAAAAAATGGGAGACAAATTCATATACCACATATTTCACTACTTACAAAAGATTCTACTCCTTGCTATTTCTCCAAGAGATTCCAAACACAATATCATAATCTTAACATATTCTTACAATGATATTCACCTTCTTTATAAATACCTCCTCCTAACAACATCATTGAGAGCTAGATCAATAAACCCATGTAGGCCTCCTAATTATCTAATAAAATTTATGATGTAATATAACTAACTTAAGGGATGTGTGCCACATATTGGCATCTCAATATACCTATCTAAGTATATTAAAATTTCATATCCATAAATACATGGAAATATATCTCCCTATCTAAATCCCCATATAGAAAATTATCTCCATATCTAGCCATTCAACCCCAAGCTCAAATATAACAAAAAATTATCAAAGAATATTAAAGACTAATCTTCTCAATATAAGAGAAGATCTCACCAAAATTCATTCCCACATCTAGAAAATTAGACCTTGGTTACTAATCACGCCCCATTCTTCTCAAAAATATCCCTCTAGAGCTAACTTATTTATAGTTTTAGACCCATACATTATAAGACAAATAAAAAAACTAGACTAAATATAAAAAATATATGGGTTATACCTAACATGTTTCATTCTATACTAAGTGGACCTCCTAAATATTGGGGCATGAGATTGTTCCTCTATTTGTGGTACTTTAAATAACTCTAGTAAACTCTTTAAAAAAAATATACTCCTGGTTCTATGTTGAACTTAGGTTCAACTTCAAGTGAAGGGTTATTAGTCTTTCTACTAAAAATTAATGAGTGATTTATAACATCCAACACTTTATCTCCTACAACCAAGAGATAGTAAACCATACCTTAGTATGTCTAGCAATAATAGCTACCTATTTAATGATCTAAGATGCCAATTGAATGTGAGATATTTGCAGTCTTCACAAGAAAGGTCGATCTTATCACAAACTATATGACAAAAGTTCGTATCACAAATATTGTACATGCACTTACAGGATCTTCGTGGAATTCACTCCACACCACTTACATGTTTGAAAATTTGAGTCATTTTAATGAACGCCAATATAATTGATAGAAATAGAAAATCAATGTATCAAAATAATCAATTTAATGAACATCAATGCCATAGAAGAAGAAACAAATTATTATAAGAAAAATTTGATAAAAGAAAAAATCAAACCACCGAAATTTCAGCCACTTTTAAGGACACATCAATCTCAAAACATAAAAAATTCAAACCACCAAAATTTTAGTCACTTTAATGGACATTAATGTCATAGAAGAAAAAAACAAATTACTATCAAAAAATGATACAAGAAAAAATAAAATGTGAGAAAATTTGATAGAAGAAAAAATAAAACCACCAAAATTTCAGCCACTTTAATAACATCAATGTCAAAAATTGACATTAAAAATCAAAATACTAAAAATTTCAGTCATTTTAATAGCATCAATGTCAAAAATTGATAGAAAAAATCAAACATTGGAAAGTTTGCAGCTAAGCATTTTTTATGGCATTTAACAAAGCATTGATATAAATTGTTTGGACAAATGAAGGTTTAGAATAGACTATGATAAGTGATTTTGTATGTTTTTCAATTTAGTTGTCTAATCATTTTTAGATTAATAATTTGGATCGTATTTTGTAATTTGTTTAATAAGTGTAATTTGAAAATTTATTGTAAAAATGATGGATTACAAAGTATATTCCAACATTGATTTAAAATTATTATACAATTAAATTTAGAAGTATATGAAATGGATATACATCAAGAGATATCAATCTTGAAATATATTCATATATCTCACATCTTTTAGATATTCAAAATTGTAAAATTGCACCCCTCACATCTTTTAGAGATGACATCGCACCTCTAGGACGCCAACGTGTTGTGCTGTCATTTCTATTTGGTGTTGCCGTGCTTTGGCCGAGAGCTTGTCAGTTTATCTAGAGAATCTTCGTGACTTGCTCTTTTTGAATCTAGAACTTTCACATTGTTCCTTGAGGTAGTTTAGGGAAATTCGCTCTATGAGGCTCTCTAAATGAATAGAACTCATGAGTAGCAAATCCCCCTTCTCTAAATTCTTGTAAAATTGCACCTCTCATAATTTCACATACATTCTTGCATCTGCTTTAGTTTCCACTCCTTTAGTATTTGTGTAGGTTCATTTTAGCCCCTGCATCAGCCTTTTTCCCTCTCAAGATGCTCAACACCCGTTTTTAGCAGCTACCCTTTGTGCATCAACTTTACATCAAACTTTGGGCTTTTCTCGTTCTTATCGTTTTGTAGTGTGATGTGTCCGGACACTAGTGTGCTGCGCTAACATCCTACAAAATTTCAACACTCAAAAAGTTGTCTTCGAGCATGCTTGCCACTTGCAACCTCCTTTGGTCAGTGGTAACGACTCAAGATGCCCTAAAATGGCTTGGGAAACTTCTTTTCTCTCATTAAAAGAAGTATTTTCAATCCATTTTCTCTCTCTAAGCTCTTATAGCTTCATTCCAACTTCTAACTTATTCTCCCATCTTTCTCTTGCTTACATGACTCCATTGCTTGCTACAACAACATTCTCTAAAGCTCTCATAACACCCTCTACAACACTCTTGGCTCTTGCAACTCTCTTTGTTTTCCTCCTTGGCTTCCTGAGCCTTGCTTGCACCTTCAAGAGCATCTTGGGATTTGTCACTTCCCCTTCCAATTGCATCTTTACTTCGTGATACGAGTTCTCCTCCTTGAGAGGGGATGGCTTTTATTACCTCTTTTGTGATATGGGTTTTCCTCCTCGAGCAAGGTTTTATTTTATCACTCACACTTGGTGGTGCGAGTTCTACTCCTAAGCAGGTTTTGTTTTCACCACATGCTTTGTCCAATTTGGTTCTCTTCTTTCTCTATCTTTTAGTTTCAGTTTTCTTCTTTTAGATATCAATCTTGAGAAGAGGCCTGTGTCTAGCTTGGGGGCAGCCTAACTAGGCTTTTCTTTTCAAATAGTGTGTCCCTTGAGTGGACCCCTCTTCTTTTGAAGGGTTCCTGAGGGACCCATTTGAAAGATTTCCAATCTATTGACGGTCTGCGTGACTATTTGCTTACTCGCCTACGTGAGTGCTTTTGCTTTGTAGGTGCACCTATGAAGCCACTTTCTGACTCTATAGAGTCCCCTTCTTTGGGTTTCCTCCATGTGAGAGATCTTGAGGGATATCTCCTTGTAGGTTTGTGAGTCTGTAGGGTGCTTCTTTTGAGCTTCCTCCATGTGAGACATCTTGTGGGTGGCTCCCATGCAATTTCCTAGCTTCATGTGAGAGATCTTGGGGGATGCTTCCTTATAGGTCTGCAGGTTTGTAAGGCACTTTTTTCAGGTATCCTTCATGTGAGAGATCTTGGAGGACACCTTCCTCATAGGTTTGTGGGCCTATGAGGTGATTACATTCTTAAATTCTCTCTTCTCTTCTCTCTTGTATATACTAGGTGGAAGATCTACATCTTCTTCATCCTATGTATATGCCTTTCTTCTCTCCATTTAAGAATTCTTCTGTGTGTTAGTATTTTTAATTTTGGGATGGTGCATACTATTGAGACAACCTTTTACATTGAGGTTTCTTTACTTTGTTGACTCGAATCCTTTAGCTTTTTATGTTCTAACATTGCTATCTAGTGCAAGTTTTTCTTGTCTAACACATTTATTTTGCAAGTCTTCATCTTGGGGGCATTTTTTCGTGGTTCGAGGAGTTATCTGCTCCCTCTACAGTATCTTTTTGGCATATGATGTTATTTATGCTTAGAATATTTCCTTTAGCATGCATATTAGCTTAGATTCATATGCCCGCTAAAGTGGGGAAAAAATGTAGTCATAAAATTGCACCCCTTGCAATTTCACATACATCCTTGCATCCACTTTAGTGTCCACTCCCTTAGCATCTTGAGTAGGCTCATTTTAGCCCCTACAACAACCTTTTTCCCTTCTCAAGATGCTTCAGTGCCCCTTTTCAATAGCTACCCTTTTGTGTTAGCTTTCATCGGCTCTGGTGCTTTTCCCATTCTCGTCATTTTGTAGTGTGATGTTTCTAGACACTAGCACACCACGCGGACATTTGTGTGCCACGTTAGCATCTTGTGATGTTTCAACACTCAAATGGTTGTCTCTGAGCATGCTTTCCACTTGTCCTCACCTTTTGTCAGTGGTTGCAGCCGAGGATGCCCTGAAACGACTCAGGAAGCTTCTTTTCCCTCTTTAAAATTCATCTTCTCCATCTATTTGGCCTTCTAAGTTCTTTTAGCCTCTTCCTCCATCTCTAGCTCCATTATTCCAAATTCTAACTTCACTCCTAACTTCTCCTCTTCTTCTACCATCTTGCTCTTGCTAGCACAACTCTCCTTATTTTCTATAGGACTTTCAAGTTGTCATTGCACCTCTTTGCAACACATTCTTGGCTTTCACAACTCTCTTTATCTCCCTCTTTGCAACTCCTTTGGCTCTTATAGCTTCATCTCCCTCATCTCATGATTTTGTGAGAATCTTGGGATTCCACATCTCCTATTCATCACTTCTATACTTCGTGATACGAGTTCTCCTCCTTGAGCGGGGATTGTTTTTATCACCTCTTTTGTGATATAGGTTCTCCTCCTCAAGTGGGGTTTGCTTTTATCACTCATACTTGGTGGTGCAGGTTCTACTCCTAAGTGGGTTTTTCTTTCACCACACGCTTTTCTCCATTTCGGTTACACTCTCTTTTTATCTCGTTGTTTGTGGAGGTGGGAACACCAAAATGAGGGTTTGACTGAGGCAAACCCCTATACAGCCCCAACAATTTCTCTAGATATCATGCATGTAGGTTTTGAAGACATCTACTAGTTGGAGGCTTCATTATTTGGATTGTTGTGAGCATCTTCTTCCTTTCTTCTCCTTATCTTTATCATCTATTTCACTTTATTTCAGTTTTATTACAATCTACTACTTTATTGCATTTTGTATGTTCTTAGTAATTTGTTTGCTAGCAGCCATTTAGGTATTTTATGTGACATTCTCATTTTTTGGTCTGTATGAGATGTTGGTGCACCTCTAAGTTGCTAGCGTGTCATGCTGTCGTTCATATTCCGCTTTGTTGTCCTTTGGCCAAGAGCTTGTTAGTTCATCTAGATAATCTTAGTGACATGCTCTTTTAGATTCTAAAACTTTCACGTTGTTCCTTGCAGTAGTTTAGGGCATTTCACCCCATGAGGCACTCTGAATGAAGAGAACTCATGAGTAGTGAATCCCTCTTCTCTACATTTTGGTGAACCCGACGTGAAGAGGGTATTTTTCAAGAAACTAGGAATTTATTTACCCTTACTTGGCGGGGTCATAACTTTTGACTCGGTGCTCATAATTCATTACAAGTGCCTTTGACCATTGGAAAGGTCTCCTAGAGAACTAATTCAATCCCCAAATTACAAGTTCCTTTGGCAGTCAAATTTTAGGGACCGATGCAAGTTCCAACTTGAAATTCCGCTTTGAAGACCTCTGAAAACACAAATTAATAGAATGTATAAAATACTAAAAAAATTGTAACGAATTTAATATCTTCTTTTATTAGATCAATAGCTAATTTTGTTCAAAATGTTAATGATATTCCATTTCATGCATGTGATGGTGACTTGGCTTTTCCTATGTCACTTGATATCTATGATCCTTCTCATGAAAATCCTCTAGCTTCAGAGGATATTTTGTCACAAGAAGAATAAATCATTGATACCTTTCTTAATGTTACTTTACCTTCTCTCCATTCCAATGCACTCTCTCCTAGAGATGATGCATTGGTGAATGGTGAATCTCATCTTTTTTCTGATGCACTCTCTTCTAGGTATGAGGCATTTTTGAATGATGAATCTCCCCTTCATTCCAATGTACTCTATTCTAGAGATGATGCATTCGTGAATGATGAATATACCATTCCTTCCAATGCACTCTCTTGTAGGGATGATGCATTAGTGAATGATGAACCTCCTTCCACATCTGATCCTATTTGGATCAATGTTGAGAATATGTCTTCAAATAATTATTCTACTAGTTGTGATGATTCTATAAATGTAATCTGTCTCTGCTTCCCCTCAAAGGCCTAAGAGACCAATCATTTACATGACTCCAGCTAGTCTATCTCATAAAAGGGTTTGTTCTATTAATGGTGTTTCATTTGATGGTGATCCTCTTGATATTCCCATGGCTCCCTCTTACAAAGTGGCAGCCCATACTTATGATAATAGAATGAATAAAAAACCAAGCCTTCCTTTAACACCTAAACCCACAACTGAAGCACCTAATGATTACGATCTTATTGAGCAACCTTGGGTTACTCCAATTAAGATCTCAATATGGGACTTGCTTCAGTCTGCTCCAGTTTATCAAGGTATACTTCAGGAAGCCTTGCAAAAGATCCTCTTGCTTTCTTCCGCTAGGCTAACAGATGTTGATGCATTGATAAATCATATTCGTGTAGATTCACCAAAAAATACATTCTATCCGCAGGAACTCCCACCTTTGGAAGTATAGAAGCAAGCAGACCCTTTAATGATCATAGTCAACATTAATAAAATTTGCATTAGACATACTCTCATTGATGTTGGTTCGACACTCAATGTATGTAGCACTGATCTATTACCTAAAATTAATATTGATTCATCTTCTCTTAATCCTTCTTCTATTGTTATTTATGGTTTCAATAATGTCAGTCAACAAGCCCTAGACACGATAGTATTACCTTTGCATCTTGGACCCATTACTGTACCCACCCTTGTGTATGTTATATAAGAAAAATTACCATATAACCTTCTTTTGGGTAGATCGTGGATTCATGGTATGGGTGTAGTCTTGTCTACCTTGCATAAATCTATTAAGTTCATTTGTAACAATTGAGTAGTCACAGTTAAGGTTGACCCTGATGCTATGTACTTATGTGAGATGGAAATTGTCGGTCAAGCTTTAGTTGTGCCTACTCTTATTCCTTCAGTGTCCTCTAGTGTTTTGATGTTTACTCTAGCAATACCTACTACAAAGGATACTCTTGAGATAGACGTCCCTAAGGAAGATCCTTCTGAAGCAAGAAATATTAAGTCTACTCTTTCTACTTCTCAAAAGAATGCATGTCTTGGTGATGATTGGGGTTCTTTAGACTTTACAGATTCCTTTGCTAGGGAATATAAAGTTGACTCAATCCACTCAGACCTTTTGATAACATCATCTGAACTTGCTATCAAAGATACTTATTATTTTGTATCGCAGGATGATGTGAATGTGAATTGTAATGTTCTTAATACTGATACTCCATTTTCTTCTATCTTTGTGCCTTCTTCTCGTGAGTAGTCAAAGCTTTCTCCACAAGAGAAAGGGTTGCTTCCTACCCCTCATTCTCTATCTAAGTGAGCATATTTTGTTGCAACTTCTAAAATCTCATTTATTCACTCTTCCTTCTCCTACACACAAAAAATTTCATAAGCATGATAAACAAAAAAAATCTTTTTGTGCATACCATTGAATGCCTAACCATTCCACTAGTGAATGTAAGGCCTTGAAGGATAGAATACAACAACTCCATGATTTAGGTGCCATCACTCATTTAGTTGTTGACGCACCTGCCTCTTTTTCAAATGACAAGTGATAACTTGTTTTGGAGATGTGTGTCCTTTCAAGGACCCCCTCTCTTTTATCTGTCTTTCAATTGGAGCATCCCTTGAGTGGACCCCTTTTTCTTTTGAAAGGTTCTTGAGGGACCCCCTTTGAAATATTTTCTCAAATGAATCCTTTGTGTCTAGCTTGGGGGCAACCTGACTAGACCTCGCTTTTCAAATAGTGTGTCCTTTGAGTGGATCCCTCTTCTTTTGAAGGGTTCCCAAGGGACCCCTTTGAAAGTTTCCAATTGTCAACAAGGAATTTAGGAGTGAAGCTAGAAGTTGGAAGAATGGAGCTAGAGATAGAGGAAGAGGCTGAATGAATTAAAAAGACTACTTTTAAGGAGGGAAAAGAAGCTTCCCGAGTCATTTTAGGGCGTCCCAGGCTGTTACCACTGACAAAGGGTGAGGACAAGTGGAAAACATGCTCAGAAACAACTATTTGAGCATTGAAACATCACATGATGCTAGTGTGGTGCGCAAACATTTGCACGATGCACTAGTGTTTAGACACGTCACGCTACAAAATGACAAGAATGGGAAAATCCCAAAGTTTGATGTAAAGCTGTCATGCAAGGATAGCGAATAAAAAGGGGTGTTGGAACATCCTGAGAAGGGAAAAAGGCTAATGCAGGGGCTAAAATGAGCCTACTCAAGATGCTAAGGGAGTGGACGCTAAAGAGGAAGAAAGAATGTATGTGAAATTACAAGGGGTGCAATTTTACAACTATACATTTTTCCCCCACTTTAGTGGGCATATGAATCTACACTAATATGCATGCTAAGGAAATCTACTAAACATAAATAATATCATATGCCAAAAGGATATTGTAGAGGAAGCAGATAATTCTTCGAACCACGGAAGCATGCCCCCAAGCTGAAGACGACCTGAAAAACAAATCCATTAGAGAAGACAAACCTGCACTAGGCAACAATGTTAGAACATAAAAAAGCTAAAGGATTTGAGTCAACAAAGCGAAAGAGACTTTGATGTAAAAGGTTGTCTTAGTACTATGCGTCATCCCCAAATTAAAAATGATAATATATAGAAGAAGGGTATATACTAAGAATGAAGAAGATGTAAATTTTTGATCAGATATATGCAATTAAGACTTGAGAAGAGAGAGTCTAAGAATGTAAGTGCCTCACAGATCCATAGACCTGGAAGGAAGGTGTCCTCCAAGATCTCTTGCATGAAGGAAATCGAGAAAAGCGCCTTATAGACCCAAAGACCTACAAGAAAGTGTCCCCCAAGATCTCTCACATGGAGGAAGCTAGGAAATTTCCCTATAGACCCTCAAACCTACAAGGAAGGTGTCTTTCAAGATCTCTCGCATGAAGGAAACCCAAAGAAAGTGCCCTACAAACCCGCAGACCTATAGGGGAGCAACCCCCAAGTTCTCTCGCATGGAGGAAGCTTAGAAGAAGTGCCCTACAGGCTCACAGACCTATAGGGAGGTATCCCTCGAGATCTCTCACATGGAGGAAACTAAAGGAAGGGGACTCCATAGAGTTGAAAAGCGGCTTCACAGGCGCACCTACAAAGCGAAAGCGACCACATAGGAAAGTAAGCGGACAGTCACGTAGATCATTGACAAATTAGAAGGATTTCAAAAGGGTCCCTCGAGAACTCTTCACAATAAGAGGGGTCCACTTGAGGGACACACTATTTCAAAAGCGAGGTCTAGTCAGGTTTCCCAAAACCTAGATGCAAATGAATTCATTTTAAGGAGAAAAGCTTTCAAAGAGGTCCCACAGGAACCCTTCAAAAGGAAAAACAGGTTCACTCAAGGGATGCACTATTTGAAAAGCGACGTCTAGTCAGGCTGCTCAAGGTCCCTTGGGAACCCTTCAAAAGGAAAAAGGCATCCACTCAAGGGATGCATTGTTTGAAAAGTGAAGTCTAGTTAGGTTGCCCCCAAGCTAGATGCCAATTGATTCATTTGAAGGAGAAAATATTTCAAAGAGGTCCCTTGGGAACCCTTTAAAAGGAAAAAGGGCTCCACTCAAGGGATGCTTCAATTGAAAGACATAGAGAAGAGAGGGGGTCCTTAGAAGGATGCACATCTCTAGAATAGGTTATCACTACCCACAACATATAGGGGAGGAGAACCATGCAAGATACTTAGAATATGCAGGATAGAGGTAAACCTTGATATCACTTGTCATTTGAAGAAAAGGAAAGTGCATCAATAAAATGGGAGTTTGATGGAACCAAAATCATAAATTTGTTGTATTTTATTCTTCAAGGCCTTACATTCATTAGTGGAATGGCGAGGAAATCGATGGTATGCACAAAAAGAATGTTTTTATTTATCATGTTCATGAGATTTCTTTTGTGTAGGAGAAGGAAGAGTCATTGAGTGGGATTTTAGAAGTCACAACAAAATACAATCTTGCTTAGACAAAGGATGAGGAGCAGGAAGCAATCCTTTCTCTTGTGGAGAAATATTTGACTGCTCACAAGAAGAAGACACAAATATGGAAGACAATGGAGGATCTACCTGGAGATTATTATTCCAACAATAGGGATTATACTCCTCTATGAGATCGCCATCATCTTTCCTGACATGATTACCAACATCAACCCCCTTAACATAAGTGTGATTGTCTTCCTTAGAAGGAGGATCAACACCAAGAACATTACAATTTGCATTCACCTTATCTCACGAGAGAGAAGAAAGACCATCTTTGATAGTGGGTTCAGATGATGTTATCTAAAGGTTTGAGTGGATTAGGTCAAATTTATATTCTCTAATGAAGGAGTTTGTAAAGCCTAAGGAACCCCAATCATCACCAAGACATGCATTCCTTTGAGAAGAGGGAGGAGTAGACTTAGGATTTCTTACTTCAGAAGGATCTTCTTTAGGGAAATTTATCTCAGGAGTATCCTTTGTAGTAGGTATTGTTGGAGTAAACATCGACACATTGGAAGATACTGAAGGAATAAGAGTAGGCACAAATGAAGCCTGACCAGTAGCTACCATTTCACACAAGTGCATAGCATCAGATTCAGCCTTGATGGTGACTACTTTATTGTTACATATGAACTTAATAGATTTATGCAAGCTAGACGCAACTGCAACCATAGCATAAATCTACGGTCTACCAAGAAGAAGGTTATAAGGTAACTTCTCTGACATAACATAAACAAGGGTGGGTATGGTAACGTGTCCCAATTTCAAAGGAAATACTATCGTACCTAGGGCTTGCCAAATGACATTATCGAACCCATGAATAACATAAGAAGCATTAAGAGAAGATGAGTCAATATTAATCTTAGGCAATAGATCATTGCTACATACATTGAGCATTGAGCCAACATCAATGAGAGTACGTCTAATGTCGATATTATTAATTTTAACTATAATCATTAGGGGATATTCTTTCTTCTATACTTCCAGAGGCGGGAGCTCCTGTAGATAGAACGTAATATTCAACAAATTCGCATGAACATAAGCTATCAATGCATCAACATCTTCCAGCCTAATGGAAGAAGGAAAGAGAATATTTTGTCAGGCTTCCTGAAGCATACCTTGATAAACCGAAGTAGACTGAAGCAAGTCCCACAGTGAGATCTTAGCTGGAGTAAATTGAAGTTGCTCAGAAAGATCGCAATCACCAGGCTTCAGTTGTAGGTTTAGGTGCTAAAGGAAGACTTAGTTGTTTAATAATTCTATTATCATAAGTATGGGCTAACACTCTGTAAGAGGGAGCCATAGAAACCTCTAGAGAATCGTTATTAGATGGAATGCCATCAATAGAATAAACCCTTTTAGGAGAAGGACTAGCCAAAGTCACATAAATGATAGGTATCTTAGGCCTTTGAGGGGAAACATAGACATAGATTATATTTACAAACTCATCACAACTAGTGGGATAATTATCTAAAGAAATATTCTCAACATTGATCCAAGGAGGATCAGATGTGGAAGGAGGTTCGTCATTCGGTAATACATCATCTCTAGAAGAGAGTGCATCAGAACAAAGATGACATTCACCATTCATAGATACATCATCTCTAGAGGAGAGTGTATTAGAATAGAAAAGAGATTCATCATTCACCAATGCATCATCTCTAGAAGAGAGTGTATTGGAATTAAGAAGATATTGATGTCATTCACTAATGCACCATCTCTAGAAGAGAGTGCATTGGAATGAAGAGAGGGTAGAGTAATATTAAGAAATGTATCAATGATTTCATCTTCTTGCAACAAAATATCCTCCGAAGCAAGAGGAATTTTGTGAGAAGTATCAGAGATATCAAGTGACATAGGAAAATCCAAGTCACCATCACATGCATGAAATGGAACATCATTAACACTTTGAACAAAATTAGATACTAAACTAATAAAAGAAGATATTAAATTCAGTAAGATTTTTTTGATATTAAATTGGAGGTCTTCAGAGCAAAATTTGAGGTCGGAACTTGCGTCAGTCCCTAAAATTTGACTACCAAAGGTAATTGTATTTTAGGGACTGAACTAGTTCTCTAGGAGACCTTTCCAATGGTGCAAACGGTTCTGAAGTCTGAGAATCGAGTCAAAAGTTATGACTCGCCAAGTAGGGGTAAATGAATTCCTAGTTTTTTGAAAAGTACCCTCTTCATGTCGGGTTCACTAAAATGTAGAGAAGGGGGATTCCCTACTCATGAGTTCTCTTCATTCAGAGAGCCTCACGAGGTGAACTGCCCTAAACTACCTCAAGCAACAATGTGAAAGTTTTAGAATCTGAAAGAGCAGGTCATGAAGATTCTCTGGACAAACTAACAAGCTCTTGGCCAAAGGATGACAGTGCAGAATACAAATGACAATGTGGTGTTCTAGCATCTCAGAGGTGCGCTGGCATCTCATACGGACTAGAAAGTGAGAACATCACAAAAAATACCTAAATGGCTGCCAGCAAACAAATTACTAAGAACTGACAGAATGCGATAAAGTAGTAGAATGTAATAGAACTGAAATAAAGTAAAATAGAAATGATAAAGATAAGGAGAAGAAAGGAAAAAATATGCTCACAACAATCCAAGCAATGAAGCCTCTAGCATATGAATGTCTTCAATACCTACATACATGATATATGGAAAGAATGTTGGGGTTGTATAGGGGTTTGCCTTAGTCAAACCCCCGTTTTGGTGTTCCCACCTCCACAGACATCCAGATAGAAAGAGAGAGAGTGTAACGAAAATGGAAAGAGTGTGTGGTGAAAGAAAAACCCATTTCAGGAGTAGAACCTGCACCACCAAGTATGAGTGATAAAAGAAAACCTCACTCAAGGAGGAGAACCTGTATCACAAAAGAGGTGATAAAAGTAATCCCCGCTCGAGGAGGAGAACCTGTATCACAAAGTAAGGATGCAATAGAAAGGAGATATGGAATCCTAAGATGCTCACAAGCATAAGATAGGGGAGATGAAGCTGCAAGAGCCAAAGGAGTTGCAAAGAGGGAGACAAAGAGAGCTGTAAAAGCTAAGAGTATATTGCAAAGAGGTGCAAGGAGAGCTTGAGAAAATTTTGTTGTATCAAGAAATGGAGTTGTACAAGCAAGAGAAAGATGGGAGAAGAATCTAGGAGAAGTTAGGAGTGAAGCTAGAAGTTGGAAGAATGGAGCTAGAGATGAAGGAAGAGTCCAAATGAATTGAAAAGACTACTTTTAAGGAGGGAAAAGATGCTTCCAGAGGTGTTGTAGGGTGTCCCAAGCCATTACCACCAACAAAGGGTGAGGACAAGTGGAAAACATGCTTGAAAACATTTGTTTGAGCGTTGAAACATGATAGGATGCTAGCACGGTGCACAGATGTTCGTGCAACACGCTAGTGTCCGAACATGCCACACTATAAAAAGACGAGAATAGGAAAATCCTAAAGTTTGATGTAAAGTTTTTGTGCGAGGATAGTTAATGAAAAGTGGTGTTGGAGCATCCTGAGAAGGGAAAAAGGCTGATGCAGGGGCTAATATTAGCCTACTCAAGATGTTAAGGGAGTGGATTCTAAAGAGGAAGAAAAAATGTGTGTGAAATTGCAAGGGGTGCAATTTTATGACTATACAATAAGATATTTATGCTATTTTATAATATACATATTTTTTTTAATATCCATCTAAACTACTAAATAGATGCACCATAAATATGTAAATATGTTTGTCACTTTTTTAAGTGGAGAGGAGAAGAATCCCCACAACTTAGTTTCAGTTTTTCCACTTTGTCTATTTGGTGGAACAAATATATCCTTTATCATGGAAAACCTCTTGCATTAAGCTTCCCAAAGCATTCTTTTTCTTTTTTTCAAAATGGAGTCTATAATGTTGGCAATTTATGGGGCTTCCAATCAATGAGTTGGTCACCATGGAATGAGGTTAAAAATCAGTTCACTCTTAGCAACAAGCATAGATTTTTTTTAATCTTTGTGCAGTCTTTGGTACTGGTGGAGCTGTCCATGAAACTTTGTACTCCAATCCATTGCATTTTTTTCAAGGAATGGTCATGGTTGTCTTCATACCCCTTCTTGTTGTTCCCTTTAAAAAGGATCATATTTGAAGTCACTTCCTAATTTCTCCTTGAAAACACGTTTGAATTCTAAATGGAAGTGTAGGTTCAGTGAGAGGTTTTGGTTAAAATTATCTTCTCAAATTTGGAAATCTAAAGTTAATTTTGATGCTTAGTTAATTTCCTGGAAGATACAACACTTTAAGTTGTTCATTGTAAACAAGCTAAATTGTATTATGATCCAACCAACTAACTGTCCATTTTTTTACAACCATGAAAATATGAAGCATATTTTTTGGAACTACTAGTTGGTTAAAAGGATATGGAATTTTGTGTTTAGTGATTTTTCTGCTATCTTTACTCATAAGTTAAGTTGGAAAGAAGCCGTTCTTGGGATGGTCTTTATAATAGTTGAATTGTTGATAGTGTACGACATGTTATTTTGTTACATATATGAAGAAATAGATGCAAAGTTGGTTTTACTATCAATGATCATCATCAAGAAGTTATATTTTTAAGGCTTTACACTAATATATTTTTTTTCTGGCTACCGTGTTTCCTATGGTTTAGAATGATGCTTTGAAGAACCTTACGTTGAGCTATTAGATTCGATAAATCAAGCTGCGAGTTGGACAGTTGTTGAGCAATAAAGGAGTTTACATCAGTCAAAGTTTAAGTTTCATTTTTCAAGATGTATAATGCTCTTGTATTTTGTCTAGCTCGGCTTTTTGATATAATATTTTGGCTTATTGGAACAATTTAAGTTGTTGCTATGTATTTAAGTCTTGTTTTTCTGAGCTGTGTTTGTTAGTACAACTCTATGTGTTGTAATGTTTCCTCTTTTGGTACAATTTCTCATCATAGTTTTTATAACTTCTCTTTATTCTTTGTAAGTGCATTTTCTCAATACAAAAAAAAGTGGATAGATATGAAAAAACATAAGGATTATTTATTTTCATATTTACTTAAGAACTATTTTATATTAGACAAAATATTTATTTTGAAGAGCTACATTTTGTTCCACTTACCAATGATTTTCAATGTAATAAGGCATCACTAATCATATGTTTATTATTAAATACCAACACTTGCAATTTTAGGAGGTGAAAGGGATGTATTGATAGGAAATTCAAGGAAACATTATGAAGATTAGGAGGAATTGAACCAAAAATAGTAAGAGGTACGACATATTTTCATTCCCCAAAAATGGTTGAAAATTTCACAAAACTCCTTACAAAATATGTGATCCCATGCTACGTCTCCAAGAGATTCCAAACATAAGATCATACTTTTAACATATAAAGACCTCCTCCTAACAACATAATAGAAGGGAAAATTAATAAGCCCATGTAGACCTCATAATTACCTAATAAAATTTGTGATCTAATATAATAAATTAAGAGATGTGTGCCACATGTTAGCATCTCAACCTACCTAAGTAAAATTTAATGGCATATCCCTATATACATGAAAATATATCCCCCCCTCTAAATCCCCATATAAATGATTTGTCTCCATTTCTAACTGTCATCCCCAAGCTCAAAAATAACAAAAAATTATCAAAGAATATTAAAGATTAATATTCTCAATAGGAGATCAACATAAACTAGCGCTAGAAGGAGGGCCTCTTTCTCTTTAGTTTTATCTGGAATCAATATTGTTATCCTGGTTTTGAGTTTGAAAGTTTCTTGTAAGATGATAGTCTATGCAAGCTAGTAAGTATGAAAATGGAAGTTGATAAGTTCTGGGAAATCCTTAACTGGAGGCTTTATCCTTTGACTTTATTCACCTTTGGTAGGGTCATCGAGTGTAGAATTGTGAGCTTGACTGTGAATTTTTTTTAACTAGGGTAAGTTTGGACACATATAATAGGATTTTGTTAACACAAGAGTCTTTAACTAATAAAAGAAGGGAACCATTATTGAAAAGGAGTTTAAATTATGAGAAAGTTCCTAACCCTAGTGAAGTTGAAAACATTGGAGAATTTATTCCTAAATCAAATTGATTTATTAACTAAAAATGTCATAAGGAAAATCCTAAAGTTTTGCAAGAAAAAAGGCAAGAACATCGTGACTTGGAAACAATACGCCGAAAGCGTGAAAGTGAGAATAATGAGTCATCAACCTTTTTACATGTGGAAGATGATAATGAAGAGAAAAGGTGGGAAAGTTGAGCGGGAGACACATGTTTTGGCCCTTAACTGAAAATGCACGAGTTAAAAGGGGGAATTTTCTTGATTTCATGCAAGATACATATTATCAAGTTTTTACTTTCTCTTTCTCTGATAATAATGTAAATTGTGTTATTGCTTGGTCTAACGAAGTTGGAAGTGAGGAAACGACAAAGGATTTGAAGGATCTTGGAGAGGTAGAGAATCAACAAATGACTACAGTCGTTCATGGAGTTGAGCAAAGTGAAGAAGAAAACCATGAATCAATACTAGAAGAAGGTAGAGTATGGAGGAATTAGCAAAGGTGTGTTCAATCGACCTTTAATGAGGTCGTTTCCATACATATGAGCCAATTTATTGGTAAGTACGCCTTTGAATTTATGCTTGTTAAACGTAGACCATTTTAGATAATTCATTGTTGCAGTAGGAGATTTGAAATTTATTCAAGTGAATTTAAAGACAAGCTTGTTGTAATTCATACAAAAACTACTATGAAGACAGTGATGGAGATTAAAGTAAATTGTTTAGTTAGAGTTAATCCTTTTCCTTAGGGTGAATTTTGATTAGTTAGGTTAGTTTGTTTTTGTAGGGTTTTTTCTTTTCTTTTTGGTTTGTTCCCAACAGTAATGAATTCTACTTAATTTAACACACATACATGTGGGTAAATTGAAATATTCTTAAAAATTGTGTTGTGAAATGAAAAAATAAAACCATGCATAGTAAATATAGGCTTAATGTATAAAAATAATTTTTTTCATATATATGTGTATACTTCATATATGCATGGAAATACAAATTTTCTTGTCATGCAATTGCAAAAGTCCAAAAAGGAGAAAAAATGGAGGAGCCAAGCTACATAGACAAGGTGGTCATTCAATCAATCTGGGATGCTTCATCCATAAGGGCAGTATATCCTAAGTAATCATTGTCTCAGTGAGAATCAAATTCAGGGGTATGGAGATCAGCTAGAAATGGCTGAAGTGGAACTAATTCTCCTCATTCCAAGAAGAGAGGAATGCCATCAACAAAGGGAATTCCAATGGCTGGGTGTGCAACAAACAAGACGTAGTCCAAATTCCCCAAGAAGTCAGGTCGCACTATCATATTTGTAGCCATGCAAACCTCTTCCATAGAAAGCCCAAGATCTAGGAGCGAGGCTACAAATCACGAAGCCAAGTTTGAATTCAGTTGGTAATACACTTTGGATTCTATAAAAGTTTCCTTGAGGACCATGCACAAATTTGGTGCAGTAAACCTAGGAGTCTAAAGAAAGAAAGCCTTATTGAGCCGCTGGGTCGTAATGCAACCCATGAAGCCATTCTGGTGGCCAATGCGGGTCAGGAAAATGGAAGTATCCATGGCTTGGAAGCAAGAAAGCACAAGCAGAGTGGAAATGAAAAATGACAATTTAGAGAAAAGAAAAGATGTGAAGAATTTGAGATTGAAGTGTGGACTTTATAGAAAACCGTGAGAAATCTGCGGTACATAGTTGCCTGGATTGAAGTCTTGGAAAATGCAAGTTGAGGTGGCAACTAGAAAAGCTTCTTCAGAGTGAAATGTTAAATCTAATTAATTCTCACATAATTGGTGGCCATTGCTTTGAAGTTTTCTAGTACAAAGATCATGAATCAGGAAAATTGAAGATTTCAAAATTAATGGTGGTCATTTTATTATGTTTTATTGAGTTGTATTAATCATGAAGGTGTCCATGTGTGCAATGCAAGAAGGAAAATCAAACTGGTAAGGTGGAACGTGTCAGCATCTAGAAATTGAAAGGGAATAATATGTGTGTGTTAAGGCGTGCGAATTAAATGCAGAGTATTATGGTCAAAATTAAGTGTCATCATGACAACTTTGATGCATTAATGTGGTGTAGCGCCATCAAATTAGAATTGCTAGCCAAGTGTTTTAGCAGTTGCCATATAAAATTAAAATGGAAGGGTGGTAACAGTAGTTCTAAATTTAGATTTAATTTGGCAATTGGATTGCTTGCTGCTAAATTTTAACTTATTCATATTTTTTAACAGATAGAAAATTGCAGTTAGCTAGGATTTGACATAAGGGTGGTAAAATTTAGCTGGAAAGTCGCACTTACAGGGAATAATTAAATGAGTTCTAGGAATTGGTGAAACGATGAAGGGATTTGCATTGAATGAAAAATCAAAAGGCAACCTTCGCTACCACTGTAATTCCCAACCTAATAGCAGGCTTCATTGCTTGCAAGTTGAAGCAAATGAGCTTATATTGAAATATCTATATAAAAAAAATGAGTATCAAAGAAATATCAAAAGAGGAAAAAATTCAACTCTTTAGGCTATCCAAGTATCTCTACTGGGGCTATGGATGCCTGGCTGGTAGTAGAGCTATGTTTGGGGGAATTACAAAGATAACCTTGCTAAGGATATGGATGCTTGATTGGCAGCAAGGCTCCATCCATGGTTGGCTTTGGAGGATTACCGAATTATGTAGTTCAATGTCAATGAACTAGTTTTTTTACCAAGTTTCGAAAACTATAATTAATCAAAGCACACACTAATACTTTCCAGAGAAATTTATTATCTTTATGTCAAAATCTAGGTAAAGGTAAAGAGTTATTGTTTGAAAATATGTACATAAATTATAAATTTTAGTGGGTGATTTGATCCCGCATTTCTTTAAAATTTGGTTTTATTGGTTGCAAGTTGTGTGCTCTCACAACACGCCCAAAGACTGTAAGGCTTGGGGACCCAAGTGAAAAAACTAGCATTTATGGAAGGTGTTGGCTAGTTAAAGAGATCACCAAAAAGTTAAAGTCAGAAGATTTTTTTTGAAATACTTCGTGATTTGAGTGTACCGGGTACCAAAAGGCCAAAAATGTAAAAATGTCAATTCAAGGTTTTGCGTGAAGTGTTCTAGTCCAGGAGCAAAGGTCCATGAAAATGTGGAGGTTCTAGTAGAATGCAGGGTTCGGGAAAACTTTCTTGGTAAAAGCTGAAGTATCAAGTACTGAGTACCGAGTAGCAATATTAAGTTTGAAGTTTAAAGTTTAAGTTTTCCTGAGGGTCCAAAAATTTGGCAACCCAATAAAAGGGATATAATTGTGCGAGAATGTGATTTTAAAATTGTGATATTTATGATGTGTCTGAAATGATTTATTAATAATGGTTTTATTTTCATGAGAGTTTTATGAATGTTATAAAAGGGATTCAATATATGGAATTTGTACTTGCAGGAGGAACAAATTGTGATGCAACATTTGGGTATGGACGATAATAAAAAATTGGATTGCGAATAGAATCATATTTAGATCGAGAGATACATTCCAAGAGTCTATGTGAAGCAGAAGCTTACATTTTTGGAATATCGAGAATCCTGGTATTACGAATGAGGTGAAGGAATGTGCCAATCTTCGGTGTGACTCATTCCTGAGAGTATTAAGCCTGAGGCAGAACCAAAATTTATTCCTAAATAGGATGTTAAAATAATCGCTTTGAATATTGGGAAGTTCCTACATCTATTCAGATTCAAGTTATTATTTTGGCGATAATACAAAGATAAAATCCTGAAAGACATTAATGTGCCGAGGAAGGTTGACATTCATTGACTTCGTTTGCAATTCTCCTACTAGTTGTCATATTCCACGTACCTTGTTGTGATTCGTCCCTTGGATTTCCTCTCATGTATTTGTTTTATCTTCCCCATGTCTTGTTCTTATAAAATACCAAGAGATGTTTCATTTTAAGTTAAGTTCAAAATTTGTGAATGTCAGAAGACCAAAAACTTTACGTTTTTTTTTTGAATCATTCCAGATTAAAAACTTGCATGCACATATAAGTTAATCAATATCAAAGACAATTTGAAAGCTACCTCCTGGTATGAAATATTTTGTATTTGGTTCTTTGTCCAGTTGGACAAGACTGTATGCTGCACCGTTTTAGGGTGCATACAAAACCTACCTGGTGTCCAAATAAACCCCCTTTCTTTAAAATCTCATCATTCTATGCCTAGTTGTGAAGCAATCTGGTGAAGTGTAGAGTGGTTTGCTTTGATTTGGTTAATTCTTGGGGCATGCATGGATAATACCTAGGAGCAATTTTACTTTTTAGTATTTTTGATGCTTTATTTTAGAATAGATGTTAAATTTCAGAAAATGCTTCAAAAAAGAGATAAATGAATGGAAATATTATTGCAAATCTTTCAATTCCATAATATTGTTGAATTCTTAAAGCTAAATTTACTTAAGCGATAAAAAAATTGTTTGAAATTCATGAAATATTATCGCAAATCTGTTGATTTCATCAAATTGTCTAATGACCAAACCAAAAATTCTTTTACCAATTGATCCTCATGATTCCTTTGAGAATAAAAAATTACATTTACCCCTTGTGATTAATAACATTATCAAAATGTCGGTATTGGCATGGTGTGATGGTTTATAGGTGGCATTGTTGTTCTTGCCACCAAGGTTCAAACCCCGTTGGGGTGTTATTGTTGAATGGTTGTATCCGGTTCATAGCTCCGGTCAAAAGCGTTTACCCCTTGAATAAAAAACAACAATATCAAAATGAACTCTAATGCGAACCTAGTATGGTCAAGACCTAACATAAAAGACCCTTGGGATTAAGCTGAGTTAGCCTAAGATTTACGTTCTCCTGGTTTAGTCTTTCAAGTAAAGATAGGTTCCCATAGTCTGCCTGTGAGGATTAATCTGCACTGTTGGTGTGCAACTAACATCATGATCAACACTATCTATCTTGGAAACTGGTGGCTGGGAAATAATAAATAACTGACATGATTACACTGCCAATGAAAAGAGTCTTAACAATTCCTGAGCACTTCTTGATTTAACTCTCACCTCATGGCCATTGGTCCTAAAACAGTTTGTATACTTCACCAATTGAGCATCGAACAACTAGCACATGTGCATGTTGTCTTTCCATGAAATCAATTGGGAATGTAATTTACATTCTCATCATATCACCATTAATTTAGACCACATCACCATCCTATCATCTTGATTGTTCTTAGTTAACATGTCTCGCCAACCCTCTATAAATTCAACAAGGACAACCTCACTTCGCTATCCTACAGTATCAAACATGGCTAGCACTCAGAGCGATGGTGTATCCATTAATTATTTTGTCACCATTGACGAGATCAAGTGTATTCCTCTTTTCAAGTGACTATCTGATCAGTTAAAGGTCTTCATGGTTGAGAGTGAGATTGAGAAGGAAGTGTTGCATAAGATATTAGAAGAGACTTTTTTGAATTAGGTTCATGTACACAATGCAACACTCCTAGAGCATTTTGTGTACGCCATAATCTGCACTTCTGGTCACCGTGATTGGGGGATGAGGGCAGCAGAGCAGTTAGTGAGACCAAAGTTCCTTCACTGAGTGAACATAGCCATCATTGGCCTCAACAACTATCCACGAAGTGGATTGATAGGTGGTGTCATTTGCATTGCTTCTATTCCTCAAAATGAAGCCATAGAGGAAGCATTAAATCTCCTACACGTGAGACTTGTGAGAAACAATATGGAACTATTTGCTCAGTTTCTGGATGCATGAGAACTTGCTCTTGCCTGCTCAAATAGAGCATCTCCAAGTAGTTATAGAAGCAATTCATGTGCTGGTGTTCACCCCTTGTGCCTAAGAATAAATTCCTATTTTGATATTATATAGCTCTCCATTTCTATGTAATCAACAAAAAATTTGCATTTCCAGCAGTACATATATTATATATATAATAAAATATAGCATTTTGGTACTCCTAGTGTTGATTTTTTGTATCGCAACCAATTTTTTCTTGACTTTCGTTTAAATTCTATTTCGTATGAATGGCTTTTTTCTTTATTCAATTATGCATAATAGCTTTTGTTTACACTTTTATATGATACTCTATATGATGGCCACTTAATTTCTCTTGAAAACGTGTTTTGGCAGTAATGTGGGAAATTCATGGAACTATACAAATCACCACCGTAGTAATAAGAAATACTTAGATTCCTAATCAACTTTGAGAGACTTTGAAAAAATATCATCAGCCTTTTTGACAAGCTTGTGAACTTTTGTTACAGACCACCCACACTTGAAAAGAGAGACTTTGGAGTGTGCGGCGAGTTACGACAAAACCATAAAATACCACCCGAGTTAAATGACGACCAAGGAAAGAACTGTGGTAGTTAAACGAAGAGTTAGACAAAATGACCAAATCACCACCCAAGTTATAAAACTTAACAAAACCCTGCCCAACAAAGACTTAGCCAAAATTTTTATATTGGGTGTCGGTTTACAAAGGGGGATCCCAGAATTTTGACAACAATATCAAAGAATACACAATGGGTTGGTTGTCTTCATTGTATGAATCAAGTCAAGAAAGGAAAAGGAAATTTTTAATCAAGAATTGCATTATGGATTTCCTAAAGGTTTGCATATATACCATTTGTTGTGAGTTATGCACATTCCTTTGATATTTAATCTCATGAAATTAGTTTTTTATTCAAAGAGATGATCATATTACATGAGTTTTACAAGAATGTTATGGATAATATATTAAGTAGATTAAATAACAATGCAATTTGGAAGGATTTATCTCACTTGACAGGAACAAGGTCCCAATTACATGGACATTACAATTTGATTTATGATATTGGCATATAGGCATTTGAGTATTTGGGATTGCATAGTATTATTTGATAGGAGATACATCATCTATAAGGTAGATAATCTAAGACCTATGGGTAGTATAACATGACTCATCACATTGGCACAATGATCCTTGAGCATCATGGTTTGCAATTGCTTGATGAAAAATAAATTTTTGGAGGGAGGACTTTTCATGTCCCTTTTTTGGACGAATATATGCCAACATTATATTAAATTAGGAAATAAAACTACACATATTCACAAAAGTCGATGATTGGATACAAGATCACACCTTGAGGGTCACACAGGTCAAGGCTTAAAATATGGCACAGGTCAAGGCTTAAAATATGGCAATTACGAAATAAAGCTACTAAGTGGAAATAGTAGTAGCACTAGGAGGGGTTGGAGGATCTCAATCACCCAACCTACCAAATACATCAATAGGGTCCAAAGTGACATCAGGGACATCCCAACCTTAAACAATATTTTTATATTTATCTTTATCTTTAGTGTGAGCCAAAAAAATTGCTAGATCGAGCTAAGGGAACCAATTCAAAGAATCAAAAATAGGCCACCCAAAAGTAGCATTGTTTGATGTATTGACACCCTTGAAAGGCCACATAAAGGTAGAATCTTGAGGGGGAGGGGAAGCAGAGTGTCCTCAACTAGGTTGTGATGTACCTCTATGATTTCTGGCATGATAGAGAGGAGCTTGGAACCGAGGAGATTGGGTGCAAGGAGTAGAGTGGTTCCTCATAATGAAAAGGAAATTTGTCATCCTTGTTGTATGCCATATCAACCATATTGAAATCGTCACACAAAATCCAAGTGGTAGGGGGCATTGAATCCACAATTCACCACCACAAAAAGGATCTCCCCATAACATCATTGGTAGCATAAATGTTAATGATGCCAAATGAATGATTGTTAACATTTATTAGGATCCAAATTAGCCAATGAGTCAGATTAGACCCATGATCCGGCACACTAGAATGCCACTATGGTGCCAAAAAAGTGGCAATGGCTCCATGACCAACATCATGATTGGTTGTGAATAGACTTCCATTTGGCTAAATAACTTGACATGTTGCATAAAGCATGAAATTTGAAATCTTAACTTCTTGAATATAAAAAACATCCAAAATAAAATATTTCTAATGAGTGTTCCACACAAAATACTTCCTAGAGAGGTCAGTAAGATGTTAGACATTCCAAGGTAGAAAATTCATGGGCAAGAGTCTTGCATATCATCACAATCCAACTCATCCAGAGAGAAAAATAAATTCTACAAAAACTCTAACGGGATAGAGACTAATTGAATGATGGGTTTGGAATTTCTCCACTTTTTTGAATCAAACTCACCATCCTCTAAACACCCAAGACGGCTATGGGAACGTCGCAAAGTATTTGGCGTTGATGAAGGATGCATTGATATTTCTAGTTGTGACAAGATAAGTTTTGCCCACTAAGGCATTCAAGAGTACTTTAGATGAGAAGGAGGCTCAGATGAAGTGGTCGTAACTTCCTTCCCGTTTTGAGAATCCCCATCTTTATTTTGGGTACCATCGACAAAGGTGGATTTTCCTCTTCAGTGAGTCACTAATGTCGATTTATCTTTGGCTTTTAGGTGGTAGCCTTAGAATCATGAGGAGGCTCTAAAGCATGGGTTGTAAAATTAACCCTAGGTGTTGCCAACGGCAAATCCTCAATCTTGTGCTCAGAGGATTGACATCTAAAAATATGTTTTAATAAGATTAAGATATAACACTAATTGAGAGTGACAATGATTTCCAATTTAAATTTCTATCAACTGTTTCAGGTCTTTAGAAAAATCCACCTCGACAAAAAATTGTTTGTGAGGGAGGGCTTGATAAAAGTTGTCTAGCTTAATGCAAACAACCTTCCCTAGTGAGGAGGAGGTAATAACATGCAAAAAAATTCTAACAAAGATTGAGAAATTCAAGCCAAATTAGCACATGAAGTTTCTTATCATTCGAGATGGAGAAGTCTCGAGTCCATGGTTGAAACAGTAACAAAGATGACCAAACACACCATAGACCATGTTAAACAATATCTAAGCAAACCCTATGTGGGGCCCAAAACTTAGCGACCCATTCCCTTAGCATTCTTTTAGGTAGAGTTCTCCCCATCAAATAACTAGTAGGAGTATGTTTCCCTAACCATTGACATATAAGTATCAAATTCAGGGATGAGTAGAACCACATCTAATAAGAGTTTTACTATGCATACCTTGTGTAATATTTTTAGTACACAAATTTCCGCAGACACTTGTTCAGAGGAGCCGTGATTCAGATCCAAAAAACTTTCAACACTAGCATGAATTGCTAGGTTGAAACTGGTTGAGGCCATATAAAGAGAGGCTCAAAAATCTTGCAAAAAATATGGTATGATAGCAAAAAAACATAAGTGAAAGCCATGTTACACTAATAAAAGGATAAAACCCTAGTAGAGCACATACCACACCTCCCAACAACCTCTTTGTATTTCAAATCAGGTCCCATTTATAAAAATTGTAAGTTTGAGATCATTATTAAACTATCCTTTTTTCTATGGGTTAATTGGACAATATAGGGAACATAATTTATTTAATATTTAATATTGTCTTGGTACAATTTTTTTTTCTTTCAGAAAATTAAATATTAAATAAAATTTCTAACAACACATGTGGGGGCATTGAATTTTAGAAGCATTTTGGTGTTCAATGCAAAATTCAAAAAGAGTATTTTTGGCAATTTTACTAATGATTATGACAAATCATATGAGAACTATCATATACTGATTTTGGCATCCAATTGATGAATTTTTATCCCAAAGGGCATTGAGATTTTGGGCACCCATTTTGGGCTCAATGCATATAAAATATGTGAATTTCATCATTTGGAGGTATTGCATTTTTTAAAAATTTAATTCCAAGGACTTGTGCTTGCATTTTCTTCAATGGATGAAAGCCCATTGGAGTTGAAGGCTTGTGGCCAAAAACCCATGATTTTTAGGTGGTTAGAGGATGTAAACCATTTGTCCATAGAGAGCAATATCATCAAGAGGTTGCATTGGTGTTGAATGATTTAGGTGATGTTGGTAGTTTCTAGTGTTTGTTTGCAAGTCATCTTTGTTGCAATTTTGATGTGTCTAGAAGTATTGTTTCCATAAGTTGTGTTTCATAAATATTGATTCTAGAAGTAATGTTCAATGTTGTTGTCGTGTTTCATGTGTGTTTTTGCATGTTTGTTGCTCTTCATCCATCCTAGGCACCAAAGATCAACTATTGCAAGTTTGGGTAGTGTTGTGATTTGACAATTTTGATTGAAATAAAATTTGTTTTCTAGCATAGTTTGGTGTAGTTTTAGTGGATCTTTGGGTTTATGTTGTAGACGTTTGCTATTGCAAAAATAAATGTTTTAGACCTGATTTATTTTTGTTTATATCACAAAATCAATAAATATATTTGTGCTATTTTCCAACTCATTTTGGCCTATTGTCCTTCAAACACTGTAATATTTTGATCTAGTTTCTATGATCTACATTAAGGATTTTATAGGGAAATAAATCCCAAAAATTATATAATCCATTGAAGATTAGTAATTAACAACTTGGGAAGCTTCTGACAAAATTTGGGAGTTTAATGATATAAACTAACCGTGCCTATTATTGTGATTTTCTCAATAATTTATGGAATGAATTTCTAAATTTGTTGATATTGGAAATTAATTTTATTTGGGATATCTCACTTTACAATTGAGACAAGTCTCTTATAGAAGGTCCAAAGGCTAATATTTAGAAAAAGTTGTACAACCTCATAGTAGCTACACCACTTTAATATGACTGATGTACAATATAAGATTTCAAACATTCAATTAAAAGGCATATGTAATTATATACTGTATTGCATAAAAGAGAAATATGAAATTGAAAAGGTTATGCATAAGAAGCAGGATATATCCTAATGAGTATTTAGGAACGAAAGAAAAACAATTCTTAAACTTTTGCACATTACGAGAGAAAACAATTCTTAAACTTTTGCACATTACGAGAGGAGGTCCTATAAACAGGACAATATGTTAACACAGTTTGCATTGTTTCAATATGTATGTATTCACAACATCAGACTTTCTCAAACTATTTTAATGAAAACACATGAATTGAAACAACTTACAAAAGTGGATTTTACAGGAAAGAAGACTAGCTTATGGCGGAAGACAAACTTGAAACTATCAAACATTAGGGACTAAAACTTCTTAATGGAAGTTACAAACATCTAAAATGTAGAACTTTGACCGTCAGATGCTAGTGGTTGTGTGGGATTGGTATTGTCCAAGAGTTCTGATATGGTAGCTGTTAAATTGGAAGCAGCTGCACCTCCTATGAAAGATGTTTTGAAGCTCTCCAAGGCATTGGCTACATATCTCATGGAAGGTCGTTCTCTTGGTGATTCACTAGCACAAAGAAAACCAACATGAATGAAAGAAATAAGAGATTTACTGTCTTCCATGTTTTCATTCACATATCCCAATAGCTCGCTATCAACAATTTCTACCAGTCTGTTTGGAAAAGCTGATCTCACCCACTTTTGCAAGCTCATGTCTCCCACAAACATGTCATCGCTTGGCCTCTTCCTTGTAATCATCTCTAATATAAGAATTCCGAAACTATAAACATCTCCTTTTGTAGAAACACTCCCACCCAATCCATACTCTGCAACCAATTTTATTCATTATATTCTTGAAAAGCTAATAAATAAAATGATAATGCCAATAGAAAGAAAACTTAAAAATTGTACCTGGAGCAATATATCCAATAGATCCTTTGAGTGCAAATGTTGTTGTACTCAGTGAATCTATGGAATTAGTAGAAGTTAAACGGCATATACCAAAATCAGTGACAAGGGCTGTCATGTTGGCATCCAAGAGCACATTGCTAGGTTTTAAATCACAGTGCACAATTTGTAGAGGACAATCATGATGTAAATATTCCATGGCATGGACTATATCTATAGCAATGCTCAAACACTCACTCAATCCCAATTTACAAAAGCCTTGATCATCCCTGTCAGGGTGCAAATGCTTTTCCAAGCTCCCATTAGATGCATATTCAAGAACCAAACCTTTGATGTCAAGGTAGAAAAATGCACTTATGATTCTGATGAGGTTGCGGTGCCGAATCCTCCCTAAGAATTTGCACTCTCTCTTAAAACTCTTAAGAGCTTCTTCATTTTGCAAATTAAGAGTCTTGATGGCAATTACCTCACCATCCCTCAAGATTCCTTTGTAGACAGATCCAAAGCTACCCACTCCAAGCAAGTTTGACTCATCAAATCCAGATGTTGCAATGACAAGATCTTGATAAGAAAACTTTTTATAGCTGAGCCTTCGAAAAATAAAGCTTGAGAGACGGACTGGTTGCCTTGAAAGTTTATGCCTCCATAGAATTCCTATAATGAAGCAGAATAATACAAATGCAATGGTCCCAACGACTGACAAGACTATTTTTTTGAGCAGGGAATGTTTTTCCTGGGTCTGATTTGGGCATGGAGGCAATGAATAGTTTTTTGGGCCGCATAGGCCAGGGTTCCCCATAAACAATGCTACAATAGTTCTATTTGGAAACAACCCTCCCTCTGGAATCTGCCCTGACAAATTATTGAAAGAAGCATTCAGGTAGTGAATTACTTTTAGTATTTTAAGGGACATTGGTATTGAACCCGATAAAAAATTGGCAGAAAGATCCATTTCTTGGAGATTTTGTAATTTGGAGAGTGAATCTGGTATTGGACCTTCAAAGGCGTTGTGGGACAGATTTAGATGCTCTAATGCTATGCAGTCTCCTAGAGAATTTGGAATGACCCCAGTGAGTCGATTTCTAGATATATCTATGGCTTGTGCCATTAAAAGGCTACTCATCTCCTGTGGCAAGGACCCTTGCAGAGAATTCCATGAAAGATTGAGGTAAAATTGTAGGTTTTTAAGGCTGGCAATGACTTCACCAGGTATCCTTCCCTCTAGTTTATTGTATGATAAGTCAAGGAGCTCCAAGTTCTGACATCCCTCCAAACTAACAGGTATCTTCCCTGATAACTTGTTGTCTTGAAGAAAAAGACGTCTTAGCTGCTGGGAGCTACAAAGAGAATCTGGTATTTTTCCAGATAACTGGTTGTAACTAAGATCTAAGAGTCCAAGATGTTGCATTTGACCTATCTCAGTTGGAATGCTTCCTTCTAATTGGTTCCTATACAAATGCAATCTTTCCAACTCACTGAGTCTTTTAATTTCAGATGGAATATTGCCGTTGAAAAGATTATCATGTAAGCTTAAGTAAGTTAAGTTTGTCAGATTGGAAATTTGTTGTGGTATGCTTCCACTTATCATGTTCATTGCTAAATTCAAGGAACTAAGCTTGGAAGACAGCTGGCCTATGGATGGGGGCAATATACCAGTGAATGTATTGTTTTCCAGTTCTATTTCTTGCAAGTGGGAGCAATTTGTGAGAGCAGTGAGAAAGGCCCATGTGTTACTGCTGTAACTAACAAGTCGATTGCTGTGTAGGTAAAGCCGGGTTAGAAGGTTCAACTTACCCAGCTCCATTGGGACCGTTCCACCCAGTTGGTTTGTATTTAAATAAAGTTCTTTGAGACTGGAACAATTTCCCAAGGAGTTTGGTATATTTCCACTAAGCTGATTTCCCCATAAACTAAGGAGTACCAAATTGGAGAGCTTAGTACCAATTTCCCATGGAATATTTCCACTTATCTGGTTTAGAAATAAATCTAATTCATTCAATTTTGAGAGATTTGTTAAAGAGCCGAGAATGGTACCTGATAAGTTATTTTCACCAAGGGAAATAAACTCTACTTCAGTGAGCATGCCCAATTCAGGAGGAATGGTACCCGTGAGACTATTTGAGCCCAAATCCAATCCAATTAAGGCGGACAGGTTTTTCAAAGAGGGCGGAATGGTACCCGTGAGACTGTTTGCACCCAAGTAGAGGATCTTCAAACTTGTGAGAAGACTCAGCTCAGGCGGAATGCTGCCATGCAGTTGGTTAGAGGAGAGTGCCAAATAATTCAGACTGCGACAAGCTGAGAGAGCGGGTGGAATGGTTCCTTGTAATTCATTGGTGTAAAGCCAGAGTATCCGTAGATGTGGGAGTTGGCCGAGTTGAGGTGGAATGGTTCTAGTGAGGTAATTGTTGGAGAGATCAAGGTATCGAAGAGAGGAGAGATTCCCCAACACAGGAGAGATGGTGCCTTCTAAACTCATTAGGGTTAAATTGATGGCACGGAAAGAATGAGAAGAGGAATGGCAGATAACACCAGTCCAGTTGCAGAAGGGGTGAAGGGGAGTCCAGTCGGGCAGAGAAGTGTGGTTGTTGGAAACAGCAGCAGCTTTGAATCGCAAGAGCAATTGTTGTTGTTGTTGTTGTTGATGAGAGAGATTAGTGAGAGAATGAGGAAGAGCAGAGATTAAAAGGATGGAAAGCATTGAAAGTAACAAAAGAGCAGCCATGGTAGACCAAACTAGTGTGAGGCAGGAGAAACACACGAGGCAATTGAAGCGAATAGAATAGAATGGAATGGGGGAGGAATAAATAGATTAGGAAAATCAGTGCCCACAAATTAATTTGAGTTGAATTGCACAAAATTGATGTCATTCTTTCGCATGGATTGTAAAAGAGGGGGCGTCCTCTAACCATAACGAAGATGATTTTTCAATAATATTTTTTGGTTTTAGGTTAGTTATATATATATATATATATTAATATTTTTTTTGAATAATTAATTTTTTATAATGTCTAATTTAAAAAAAATCAAAAAAAGAAGTTTAAGTTTTTGTTAATGGTGATATTATATTAAGTGAAGAAAAGTCTATTACATTAAATAAAAATTATTTAATTTTTGAAGAGATTTTTATTAATTTTAAGAGAAAATATTTTTTATCTCATAAATATATTTTTAATTTTTTTCTTTTTTTTTTCTTTTGGTAAATAAGAGGCCAAGGCCAAAAATATTTAGAAATCAACATTAATACATTTGATATCATATAATATGCAGTTTATATGAATATTTTAAATGTTGCACTTAAAAAAAGTTTATGAACATTCTTTCCAAATAGTCCTAAATCTATCTTCAACATGAAAATATTAAACAGTTTGTAAAAAAACAACAAAAACATAAACCCTCAACCATTTACTTCTTCTTGCTGTCTAGCAGACTTCGAGCAATGAGCATCTCAAGGGGATTTAATATTTTTTATATTCCATAAATATATTTATTTAATTTTTGGTAGTGTGATGTCAAACTAAGTGAATAATAAATAAATAAATATGCTGAGTTTAAATTTCACTAGATTTCTTATTAAAAATAAAATAAAAATGTTTGTTCAATTAAACAAAAAATCAATTCTTCAAATTAACAATTATTTCTTCTATACTATTGTATACTTTAAATTTAATCATAAATTAAAAGTTTTAATCATAGATAAGGAGGAAAGAGCAGATTCCTAATGAAAATCAATACCTACATATTGAAATATTAAGAGGTGGTTAATAGATACATAAGATTTTGTGATTCCATATATATTATATTTTATTTATGTTTGCTTTTTAGTTATTTAAGTTTCAATTGAATAAAAGACGTAGGCAAGAAATGCATGTTTATATCTTTAGTAATTATCATTTGTATCTTTCCACATGAACAATAAATAATTGAACATTTCAAAGAATTTAGTGCAATATCCAAGCTTTTTCCTAAAAATTAGCATATAACAATTGAAAAAAAAACTTGTTGCATTGCACACTTTACATGCCCAAGGTATCATGGAAGATAAAAATGACATATAGGATGTCATGGACAATGCATGATTTAAGATAGCACAAGCATAAGACATCACACATTGAGGGACAAGTTACCATGATGACCACATGAGAGGATAAGACTCCATCCATGATGAAGATCAAACACTAGTCGACAATCTCATTAGATCTTGCAAACACAAGGATAGGATGAGAATGACGCTACACATAACATTCCAAAATGACACAAATTAACATCTAAACATTTAGGAATAACTACACAAGAGGTAGGTGTATTGGGAGGTACAAGACCTCAACCAATCTAATTATTGAATCATCAATTTCACACTAAGACATGCATTTTAACACGAAAGAGAGTATAAACTAAAAATACATCTTTCACCAAACCAAGATTATAGGAATATTAAGTAAATAAAGAAAAACATTTTTTCTATTTAGAAAAAAATCTCATTTTTTGGGAAGGCCCTGCTATCTAAGGGGGTCTAGATGACAATGTAGATTAGGAAAATAACACAGTCTAGACTATAGTGCACCCAAAGAACTCTAGTGTGCCAAGTGGATGCTAGTTCCCATGGTGAATAATATCGTGTAGGCACAATAGTCCCATGTTGTAATCATGGAAATAATTTTTTTATAATTGAATTACCAAATCAAAAATATTAAACTTAATCAAAGATTTATAAGATTTCTCTCAATTCTTTGATAGAGTATGAATAATAAAATAGCCCCACTCATGCAAAGCTGGCCATCCTAATGCTAGGCACAACTTGCAACATTTAAAGGCGATAACATTCACAAGAACACCAAAAAAGGAGAATCATTCTAAATGTAATTAATATGTGTTGTACCCCAAAATTAAAATTTTTGTTACACTTAGATATTTTGAAGAAATGAGTCAAAGTCTTGTTAAATCAGTCAAAAAGGTCAAAATTTGGGTGTGCATGTCTTGCATGAGAGGTTAAAATGCAAAATTTTCAATTTCTGATGATCTGGGTCTGCTAAGAGCAGCTTAACCTACAAAACCCAGATCTTAGTTTTTCATCCCTAAATTTTAGGAAAACTGCTATTTTTAGAAATTTTCTCGAAATAGTAACGTTTTCTGGGTTTGTTTGGGTTTCTTTCGAAACGGATACTGGCAAAATTTTCTAAAAATAGAAAGTTGGTCCGACAGGGTCCGAACTGATTTTGATTGGCTCAAAATGTGTCCGTATCAGGCTGGTGCAGTCAGAATCTTAAAATAATCAGTTTTGCCCTACTGGGTCTATTCAGCTTTTTCATAAGCATATCTGGAGTTCCGAGGTCATCAATGGAGGTCATCTGACTGCCAGGTGTCAATGTTAGCATTCAAACTTCCAGCAGAAGGTGAAACGATGAACATGCACGAGGAACGAGGAAGAAAGTTGAAAAGTCTTGAAAATTTTCTAACACTGCTGAGTTTGGGCGCCCTAAGTGAAGAAAGGCGCTCACCTTTTTAGGGTACCAGATGAAGGAATTAGGGTTACGGTCTCCAATGAAAGTTGTTCAGTTTTCAGTCAGCTTCGTGATGGATATCCCCGTCAGAGAATCCGACAATCCAGTCTCCAGCAAATTCAAGTCAAAGTGGAAGGTATAAAATGAAGATCTGAAACTTGAAGAAGAATAAATTGAAATTTTTTCTAAGTCTGGAGAAACTGGGCGCCCCAGTTGAAGAAAGGCGCCCAACTTTTCAAGGGTGCAAATAGTTGAAATTGCAATCAAGGTTATAACGGGATGTCTTCATAATGCAACAGGCTTTCCAACGAGCTATCCAGCACGACAAACGGAGTTCGCAGTCACCAGATTCAAAGAGCTGAACAGAAGGTCCGATGAGAGTTGAAAAGAGAGATCTAAAAGCAAAGGTGAAAAAGGTGAAAAATAAACTAAGTGTTGGTAAAGTGGGCGCCCCCAGTCAAGATAGGCGCCCAAGCTTTTGAAGGGTTAAAAGATGCTTTTTGGCAGAAGTGTTTCCAGAAGACCCCTCCTAAAATCTTCTCAGCTTCGCAATGAGCACAACCATCAGTCAATCCGACGCCCGGAGCTCAAGATTCAACAAGGTCGCCCGAAGAAGTGAAAGACATGAATAAATTGAAAATTTTTCTAAGTCTGATGAAACTGGGCGCCCCCCTTGAAGAAAGGCGCCCAAACTTTAAAGCCTCCAAATGATGGAATTCGCAAAAGTAACGTCCAAGAAGGCCTCACCAAAATCAGTCTGGCTATCCAACGAAACATTCAGACAGTCAGTCGGATCAGCGTAGCTCCCGGAATCGAAGACTCATCAGAAAATCAAACGGAGAAGGAAGAACTTGGAAATCAGAAAAATGGCTAACACTGAAGAAGTTGAGCGCCCCTAGAAGGAAAAGCCTCCCGTGAATTCGGAGGTCGAAATCAAGTTTTTAGCCGGAGGTGCCTCCAGAACGTCTTCTTCAGAATCAGACAGGCTCCGCCGTGAACCACTCAGCTCGCCTGTCGGGTAAACCTATCAACGAGAAATCAGTGGCGAAGTGGCATGTTAAAATTGAGAAAAGTTGAAAATATCAAAATTTTGACTAACACTGGTGGAAATAGGCGCCCCTCTTGAAGAAAGGCACCCAAAGTTTCATGCCTTAGAAGATTTTTGAAGATTTTCAAAATTTCAAAATTTGCAAGAAGAAGAGGATGGCGTCCAAATTCAAGGGGCTGAGATTTAGGGTTTTGAAATAAAAGCAAAAAGAAAGCAAAACCTAAATCAGACCCTAAGTCTATTTAACATTTCTTTTCATGTATTTTTCATTTTTTTTGCAAGTAGCATCCAGAGGAGAAAGTTGGAGCAGCAAGTTTGAAGAATTTTTGTGATTAAAGAATCCATAGTTGCTGGTTTTACATCAGATTTTTCAGACCAGCAAGCATAAACCCTTGCTTTTTCATTCTTTTGTTCCAGAAGATCAAGTTTTTCAAGCAGAAGGCCAAGGCTTTCAATTTTTCAGTCATCTGGGTCTTTTTGCCTCTATCTTCTGAAGAATTTTTCAAGAACTTCATCAAGTTGCAGCAAGTGCTTTTATTTTGCATGTCAGTGAAAACCTCAGTGCATTCAAATTTCAACCATCTGGGTCCTTTCCAATCAGTCTTCTGAAGAAAACCCATATCGCAGCTTTTTCAAGAAAATTTCTAAACCTAAGGGTTGGCTGCTTTTTCGATCAAACGTCAGGGTTTTACAAATCTAATCAACTGGGTTCATTCCAAATTGTTTTCTGAACAAAACCCAGGTGCCAGCTTTTTCGGTGAAAAATTGAAGAAATTAGGGTTTGCTGCTTTTTCAGTCAAAATTCAAGATTTTCAAAAACGGATGATCTGGGTTGTCTTGCAACGAGATTCTGAGCAAAACCCATATCTCAGAAAAATTTCCAAAATTTGTCCGTTCGAAGACGAAAAACCAGCATTCTAAAAATAGAAGGTTGCTCAAAACTTGTCTGAACATAGGCGAGTTTATAGTCATTCTTCAAGGTTTTCAATATGGAGTACACTCCCCTCGAGTTTAAGACCAAATCAGCACTATGTTAAAACTTCATCATCTCAGCTGAAGAACGAGAGAAGGTGTGATATGAGAAAAGGGAAAGGTATCAAAAAAGAGTTGCAATACTCTTCTGATGGAAATCAAGCGAAGTGTCCAAAACATAAAGTTGCAGAGCCGCCAAGTTATCAAATTTGTGAGTCATCTTTTGGGGCAGCGATGTTTTTTGCAAGAACAAAACTCATAAAGCAACTGAAGAAGTGAAAGATCCTCTAGGTTTGATCACAAAAGGCGAAGAGATCTTGGAGAATCGGAATACTGCCTTAAGACAGTATAGATGCACCGAACCGGGACACAATTTCCTATTTTCTAACGGATGAGATCGAGCTTTAAAGCGGCTTTCATCTAGAAGCTTTCTTTCCCGCTTTCTTTCTATTCTTGGAATGATCCTTATCCATTCTTTGAGGATAGAAAAAGATAAGATGTAATAGTTGGCGTTTCCCGCTTTTTCTGCTTTCTAGGGTCTTAGTTGTTATCTTCTTTCTAGAATTAGTAATAAAGCTTGCTTGTTGAGCAAGCCCTAGATTGTGAAAGCAAGGAGATTTTAGGGTTCCCTACTCCTCTGCTTCTCTATAAATAAGAGCCTTTGCTCATTAGTTTCTTTAGCGGTTATTGTGTTAGCAAATTGCGAGCCTGCATTGCAGCAAGTTGTTATTCAGTTTCAGTTCACTTTGTGTTAGAACCATGCTAGTGATAACAAAACGTTGAGCCTATTTTTCCTTCTATTTGTTATCCAAGTGTCGTTCAATTGTGTTGTGATAGCAAATTGTTGAGCCTCTTTAGCCAACAAGGAGTTAGTGTAATTGTTGTTTTCTATTTTGTTAAGAATAAGTTTGCAAGCCTCTTTAGCTGCAATTTCTTGTTCAAGGCATGTTAGAAGTGAGTTTTGTTCCAGAAGTTCGAGTAATAAAATCATGAGCCTCCTTTGCCTTGATATAAAATCTCTGATTTCCGTTATTGGTGTTTTACTTTTATGATCTTGATTTCAACTTACATTGAAGTGTGTAGATGTTCGTTGAGAAAGACTTTATCGAAGTATTTTGTCATAAAATCTGCCTTGTTCATTTCTAGTTTCTCTTGCTCTGCTTATTACTTGAGAAGTTAGAAACGTCTTTAGTTTAAGTTAGTTGTAGTTGAAGTTCTTAAATCAGAAAATCTCAGCTGCGGCGTTTGTGTTTTATAAACCTTGTGCTCTAGCTGATCAAAAAGATAGGAAACTTAGTTGTAGTTTACTTTCTTGAATACCATTAGCAAGAGGGAGCTTCCCCTCCTAATTTGAAGAGCAGTTTATTTGTGCATAGTTGTCCATTTTCAAATCCACATTCCAGAGGTGTAAATTTAAACGCCAACAGTTTTCTGGCGCCCACCGTGGGGCGCGAGGCATAAAACAACAAAGAAAGCTTAGGCTTTATGTCACGGGTATGACTATCTGGCACCCTATTGCTTGATTCAGCAGAAGCAATGGGTGATAACAACAATAATGCTGGAAGGAACCTGAGACGTCCACCCCCATTACCTTGGGGTAACATCATTGGACCTTTGGCTTTGCAGGAACATCATGAATTGCCTAAGGGGTCGAGGAAGCACTTTCCACGGTTTCACGGCGATGGGACTCAACATCCTGATGATCATCTTTCAGCCTTCTCAACGGCCTGCGCCATCTTGCACGTGGAACATGAAGACATTGCAGTGCGTCTCTTTGTGGAGACTCTTGCTAAGAATGCTGCTGATTGGTTTAATCACTTGGAGCCGGGCATTATCACAAGCTGGGCGACTATGATCGAGAAATTTTTGGCGAGATTCAAGCCTGCTGAAGACAGTCATCTGTTGTTTGCTCAACTTGCAAATTCAAAGATGGAGAGCAACGAGCCCATGAGGGAGTTTGTAGCAAGATTTAATCGTCTTGTTACATGGATTTCTTCTACACTTAATCCATCACCGGAGATTCTGATGAGCTACTTCATAAATGCTCTTCCATCAGAGATAGCCTTCTTCTTGAAGACGGCAAAAGAAACAGAATTGACGGATGGACAAAGACACGCCATTGAGCTAGAAGATAATATGATCATTTCTGGCATAATGAAGAAGGATTCAATCAGGCCTCTTGTTCAGAGTTCTGCAGATCCACTGCTACAGAAGGTAGCCAATGAGGAGCTTGCACTACCACCACCGCAATATCAACTTCAACAACAATATCAAATTCAGCAGCCGTATCAACCAAGGAGAAATGATTTTCAGCCTTACAACAGTTATAGGCCACGGTTGCTAGCACCTCCACCAAGACAAATAGTTGAAGCTGCACCACAAGCAGTATTTTGTTCCTTTCATGATACCGATGAGCATGCCGGTTCTACATGTCCTGAGAACTTAAGAATGAATCAGATTATGGGATATGCTGATACTGCACCCAGTTCCAGTTTCGTCCCAACACCAAGTTCGAATGTTGTTTCACCACAGACGGACAACTTCGATGGCGACTCCGCAACGGGATATTTTGAACCCGTTATTGAAGAAAAAGAAGACCTCCGCCATTACTCTCTTGCAGCGAATCACAGAAGACACTCCTTGCCGGTGTTCACAAGTGCTTTGCACTTGCAAGCGCAGAAAGAAGAAGAGAGACTACAAGCGCAAAAAGAGGAAGAAAGGAGGAGAGCTAGAGAACAAGAGAATGCTAAAGCGGTTGCTCAAGACCCATCTCCAACCAAGTTTGACATTGTAGATGCCTTGATGAAGAGCACGGTGCAGATTTCACAGTTGGAATATCTTCGTGATCATCCTGAGCAGCTGGACAAAATAATACAACATGTGAAGAAAGAAGCTTCAATTCAGCCTACATTGCTCGAGTCATCTATTCCAGTGAAAGAAAAGCCCAAACCTTTCTTTATATCTTTGTATATAGGAGGGTTTAAATTGAGCAATTGTATCATTGACTCAGGAGCCTCAGACAACGTAATGCCTCTACAAGTGATGAAAGCATTGGGACTCTCGTGCACAGAAACTCAGAACGAGTGTTATTCGCTCCAGTCTGAGTCGGTACCGTTGGTCGGACAAATGAAGAACACTCAAGTAAAGTTGGTGGCATGTCCAAAGAAAAGAATTGTGATGAATATCCTAGTGGCTGACATTCCACCTAGCTACGGGATGTTGTTGAGCCGGAGCTTTTGCAGAGATCTTGGTGGTGCAATGCAGTTAGATTGGTCGTCTGCAACTATTCCTATGGAGCAAGGCAGAATCAAGATAGAACCTGAACCCAAATCCCAGTTCATGGTGGTGAAAATCCCAAACCCGCCACCCCAAACCCTTCATCAAGCAGCAGGTCTCGGTAATTATGTGACGCTATCGGAGGTAGAAACTGAAGACCAAAATGTTGCTAGTCCAGAAAAGAGACCGACAGAGGATGCAAATTTATGGACAATACAGTTTGATGAGGGTGGTTCTAATACAAAATCAGGAGCAGGGAAAGTGATCATCTCTCCTAAAGAACAATTGTACCCATTGTCATATGGCCTGCAATTGGAGTTTACTGAAGCTGAAAAAGAGGCGCTTTTATTAGGCCTCAAAAATGCCCAAGATATGGGAATTGAACTCCTATGTGTTAAAGGGGATGTGGAGTTGATCAATGAGCCAATCAAAGGGTATTTTCAAATCAGAAAGGATCATTTGCGACATTATAGAAATCGGGTGTGGAACGCGATTGATTGGTTTGAAGAGTTCAAAGATATTCCAGAGATCGACGATAAAAGGATTGATACCAGAGACATCTCGAAAATGAATGACAACAAAGTTGGTGACTTAGTGGTACCTGCCTCCTTCCTTGCGCCATATTTTGACTTTTGTCAAGGTGCATCTGCTTGGATGTATGAAGATGTGAGAATCTTCATCCCTGAAGATTTGTCTCCTGCGATACCAAAGAGAAGAGAAGTAAAGCCTTTCAGGCAGAAACGACATCTTTCAGAGGTGGAGTAAATCTTTGTAAATTATTTTTCTTTGTTTTTCGTGATGTGTTTCCCCTTTTTGTGATGTGTTCGTTATGTTGTGTTTCCCCTTTCCGTAACAGTTTCGTCGTGTTTTAGGTGATTAGGAGTCTCGTTTTAGGTGATTAGTAGGGAAGTCCAACTATTAGGTGATTTCTAGGAAGTCCGGTTATAGGTGATTAAGAAATGTCTTGCAAAATAGGTGATTAGGAAATGATGCTGACTCCGATACCCAATGGATAAGGCTTGGTCTAGCTCAAACTCCAAGAGATTCTATGGTTCTCCTGTCTGGTAAGTATCTACCATGGTCTAAGCAGGCCAATGTTGTACCCAAAATAGTACACAATTTACCGCTAGCATTTGAGAAGAAATGCAAAATCTTCAAAAGCTTGATCAAAAGGTCAGAATTTGGGTGTGCACGTCTTGAATGAGGGGTCAAAACACAAAATTTTCAATTTCTGACGATCTGGGTCTGCTCAGAGCAACTTAACCTACAAAACCCAGATCTCAGTTTTTCATCCCTAAATTTAAGGAAAACTGCTATTTTTAGAAATTTTCTAAAATTAAGTAGCGTTCCCAGGTTTTTTGGGTTTTCTTTCGAGGCGGATCTTGTGAAATTTACTAAAAATAGAAAGTTCTAAAAATAAGTTGGTCTGAGCGAGGGGTTAAACGCTGATTTTGATTGGCTCAAAAGTAGCCAAGTGTCAGTACGGTATAGTGAGAATCTTAAAATAATCGGTTTGCCCTCTTGGGTCTATTCAGCTTTTTCAGAAGCATATCTGGAGTTCCAAGGTCATCAATGGAGGTCATCTGACTGCCAGGCGTCAATGTTAGCATTCAAACTTCCGGCAGAAGGTAAAATGATGAACATGCACGAGGATCGAGGAAGGAAAGTGAAAAGTCATGAATTTTTCTAACACTGCTAAGTTTGGGCGCCCCTGTTGAAGAAAGGCGCCCACCTTTTTAGGTCACCAGATGAGTGAATTAGGGTTTGGATCCCCAATAGAAGTTGTTCAGTGTTCAGTCAGCTTCGCGATGGATATCCAGGTCGGATCATCATTGCTCAATCTTGACAAATTCAGGATCAAAGATGGTTGCTCTGAGCGAAGTCTTCAAACTACGAAATTTGAAAATCGTTAAAATGGCTAATGCGGAGGAAGTGAGGCCACGGTGATGGGCGCCCAAGTTTTCAGGGGTCCCAACAGATAAATTTGCAGACGAGTGTCTAATGAGATCTCTTCACAATTGATCCAGCTTTACAACGAGATACTCAGCACGCCTATCGGAGGTCGCAGTCGCCAGATACAAAGCACCGAACAGGGAGTCTGACGAGAGCTTAGAACAAAGATCCACAAGCAAAACACAAAAAAAAAAATGAAAAATAAACTAAGTGTTGACAAAGTGGGCGCCCCCAGTCAAGATGGGCGCCCAAACTTTTGAAGGGTTAAAATTCACTTTTTGGCAAAATCTCTTCCAGAAGACCCTTATTCTTCGTCAGCTTCGCGATGAGCCCAGCCATCAGTCAATCCGACGCCTAGAACTCCAGATCTGACGAGATCATTTGAAAAAGAGCAAAGATGAAAATAAAAATTCTAAGTCTGGTAAACATGGGCGCCCCTGGAGAGAAAGGGCGCCCAAGGTTTTGAGCACTGAGATGATAGAATTTGTCAACAAAGCATCTAAGATCACTTCATCAATTTCAGACAAGCTATCTAGTGAACCTGTCAACCAGTCAATCAAGATCAACGTAGCCCCCGGAATAGAGAATTCATCAAAAGATCAAAGGGAAATGAAGAACTTGAAAATCACAAAAAATGGCTAACACTGAAGAAGTTGGGCGCCCCTAGAAGGAAAAGGCTCTCACGAATTCGGAGGTCAAAATCAAGTTTTTAGCCGGAGGTGCCTCCAGAACATCTTTCTCAGTTTCAGTCAGGCTCCGTCGTGAACCACTCAGCTCGCCTGTCGGGTTGGTCTGTCAACGAGAAATCAGTGGCGAAGTAGCATGTAAAAATGGAGAAAAGTTGAAAAAGTCAAATTTTTGACTAACACTGGTGAAAATAAGCGCCCCTCTTGGAGAAAGGCGCCCAAAGTTTCATGCCTTAGAAAATTTTCATAGATTTTCAAAATTTTCAAGATTGCAAGAGAAGAAAGAGGCGTCCAAGTTCAATGAAGCTGAGATTTAGGGTTTTGGAGATAAAAGCAAAAGAAAGCAAAGCAAAGACAAAACCCTAAGTCTATTTAACATCTTTCTTTTATGTTATTTTCATTATTTTTGCAGGTAGCCTTCAAGGGAGAAAGTTGGAGCAGCAAGTTTGAAGAAATTTTCAAGACTCAAGAAGCATTAGCTTGCTGGTTTCATCATATTTTGGACCAGCAACATAAACCCTTGCTTTTCAGCTTTTTCATCCAGTCAAACTTGCAAAACGAGGGCCAAGGCATTCCATTTTCAATCATCGGGTCTTTTTCTCTTGATGTACGAAGGAAGTGCAAGAACTTCATCAAGTTGCCAGCGGTCTTTTTATTTTTGCATGTCGGGAAAACCTCGGTGCTTTCAAATTTCAACCATGGGTCCTTTCCAATGGGTCTTACGAGAGAAAACCCATATCTTAAACTTTTTCAAAGAAAATTTCAAACCTAGGTTGGTACTTTGAGTCAAGCGCTTGATTGTTTTTATGTCGATCCAAGCTAGATTCATTTCTAATTATATTTCTAAAGCAAAACCCGGTGCTAGCTTTTTGGGTGAAAATTGAAGAAATTAGGGGTTTCTTTTTCAGGGCTAAGTTAAGATTTTCAAAAAGCGGACGTCAAGGTTGTCTTGCATTTGATATTCGACAAAACCCATATCTCAGAAAAAATTCCAAAAAAAAGTGTCCGTTTGAGGCCAAAAAACCAGCATTCTAAAAAAAGAAAGTTGCTCAAGACTTGTCTGAACATAGGCGAGTTTACAGTCATTCTTCAAGGTTTTCAATATGGAATACACTCCCCTCGAGTTTAAGAGCAAATCAGCACTATGTCAGAACTTCATCATCTCAGCTGAAGAACGAGAGAAGGTGTCATATGAGAAAGAGGAAAGGTATCGGAAAAGAGTGTTGCAATACTCTTATGATGGAAATCAAGAGAGGTGTCAGAAGCATAAAGTTGCAGAGCCGCCAAGTTATCAATTAGTGAGTCATCTTTTTGGGCAGCGATGTTTTGCAAGAATAGAACTCATAAAGCAACTGAAGAAGTGAAAGATCCTCTAGGTTTGATCACAAAAGGCGAAGAGATCTTGGAGAATCAGAATATTGCCTTAGTTGGCATAGATGCACCGAACCGGGACACAATTTCCAATTTTCTAGCGGATGAGATCGAGCTTTAAAGCAGCTTTCTTCTAGAAGCTTTCTTTCCCGCTTTCTTTCTATTCTTGGAATGATCCTTATCCATTCTTTGAGAAGAGAAAGAAGATAAGATGTAATAGTTGGCGTTTCCCGCTTTTTCTGCTTTCTAGGGTTTTAGATGTTATCTTCTTTCTAGATTTAGTAATAAAGCTTGCTTGCTGAGCAAGCCCTAGATTGTGAAAGCAAGGAGATTTTAAGGTTCCCTACTCCTCTGCTTCTCTATAAATAAGAGCCTTTGCTCATTTAGTTTCTTTAACGGTTATTGCGATAACAAACTGCTGAGTCTCTTTTAGCCAGTAAGTTGTTATTCAGTGTCAGTTCACTTTGTGTTGGAACGGTTATTGTGTTAGCAAATTGCGAGCCTGTATTGCAGCAAGTTGTTATTCAGTTTCAGTTCGATTGTGTTGTGATAAGCAAATTGTTGAGCCTCTTTGTAACAAGGAGTTAGTGTAATTGCTGTTTTCTATTGTGTGAAAAGCAAGATTGCAAGCCTCTTTAGCTGCAACCTCTTGTTCCAGGCATGTTAGAAGGGAGTTCTGTTCCAGAGATTTGAGTAATAAAATAATGAGCCTCCTTTGCCTTGATCCAAAATCTCCAGTTCAGATTATTTGTGTTATGTACATGATCTCGATTCGGCTTGCGTTGAAGTGTGTAGATGTTTGTTGAAAGAAGTTTATCAAAGTATTTTGTCAGAAATCTACCTTGTTCTTTTCTAGTTTCTCTTGCTCTGCTTATTACTTGAGAAGTTAGAAACGTCTTTAGTTTAAGTTAGTCGTAGTTGAAGTTCTTAAATCAGAAAATCTCAACTGCGGCGTTTGTGTTTTATAAACCTTGTGCTCTAGCTGATAAAAAAGATAGGCAACTTAGTTTTAGTTTACTTTCTTGAATACCATCGGCAAGAGGAGCTTCCCTCCTAATTTGAAGAGCGGTTTATACGTATGGTGACCAGTTTTCATAGATGAGAGAGATGTAGATGAGGGATACGATGAAGATGTGGATGGAGGAGCTAATGTATTTACTAATGGGTGTGGATGGAGACATGGTGGGATATCTTGGATGGGTGATTGGATCTTGGAAGATGCTTGGGGAAAGATTGCTAGAAATGATGGCATCAAAAAGGATATATTTCATACTCATCTTGATCAACAAGAATTTCAATGTCATCTTCCTCAATGTAATTGGGATCTCCCTTGATTACTATTTTTGGTTTTGTTGAGTGAGGATAATAATTCATGAAATTGGATTGGATGGAAATGAATGAAAGAGATGGGAATAGGTGCTTAGAGGTAAATGGTATGTATTAGAAGAATGTAGAAGAAGTGATCTTAAGATTTGTTTCGATATCAAAAGATCCTAGCAGTGGATTCACTATAGCTCAAGTTGGGATTTAGATTAAGCTTATATTAGGATTTGGGTTAAGCTCAGATTAGGATGATTTGGAAGATATGGTGGAGGGTATCCTAATGTTCAAGGATGCAACTAGATTGATGAGGTGGTTGTTGGATGGATGGATGATGGTATCCTCTCAACTATGGTTGAGATCTTATGTCAAAGCTCAATTACATGGATTTCCTCCTTGAGATAGGATAAGTTCTCCAGCAAGAGAAGATATCAATACAAACTATACCTCTAGCTCAAGGTGAAATAGTTTGAACTCGGGATTACTAACTCGGGATAGGCTAAGTTCCCGAGAAAGCGTTATGAAGAATGATTGATTTGGGATTTAGGATCTCGACTAAGTATCTGAGGTTGGATTTTGGATTGGGGAAGATTTGGATGTAGATAGGATAGGTTTACCTGACTCCTTGTTCAAAGGGGATGTTGTTTTGGATAGGTTGATGGTGGTCAATGAGATGAAAGAGATAATTTGGAGTTAAATATGGAGAGGAAAAATGATTGGATTATGGTTTTGAACTCAGTAAGACAGACTGTCTGTGATAGGAAGGATTTGATCTCTGAATTTTGTATGGAGAACGAATCTTCCCAAGAATAATATGGATCCACCTGTTTAGAAATGAATCCGCCTAAGAAAAAAGTTGCTTATCGACAGAGCAGAGCCACCTAAGAATGATGGATGAATGGTTTGACCAAAAAAAATCACCCATCAACAGAGTGGAATCATGTATCTAGGAACATGATTGACTATTAGTGGAGTCACCCATGTGAAAACGGATCTACCTAAGGAGAACAAAATCGACCATGAATAGAGCTTATCCTCCCAACAAGGATAACATGGGTGGTCAATAGATCCACCTATATAGAACGAAGCTTCCTAATGACAAGGTGTATCCAACCAAGGATGACCAACTAGATTGGACGAGCATAATCTCCTATGAATAGAGCGGATTTTCCCAAGGATAGTTTGGGATCACCTATCTAGGGATGATGGAAGGAGTGGATCTACCCAAAAATAGAGTGGATTCACCCAAGGGTGATGACAAGTGGGATGATTGTCTAGGAGGATTCACCCAAGAACAAAGTAGGATTGCCCAAGGATGACTACATAGGTGGTAAAAGGACCAAAGAATACAATCACAAAGACACAATATGGATGATGATGAGATGGATTGGAGAGATACATTGATAAGCACAAGAAGACATGCCAAAAAGTACAAGCCTAGATTATTCAAGTAGGTGTGTTAACTTAGTGTAGGCCCACCAACCCAAAGGATAATATCTTAAGATCGGTGCAAGGCACCTCTTAGTCAAGAGTTGATAAATAAGGATCCAGTGGCACAAGGGCTCACCTTTTCCCTTTCTTTGGAGGTCTTGAGACCTTTCCCAAAGAGCTCCTATCTCTACTCAGGGAGATGCATGGTGAATAGCTTTGGGCATGATACAATACCCTATACCACACTAAGCAATGTTCAAAAGGTCTTAAACTAGGCTGAAACAAGTGATTTAGTGAGTCCTCTAAATTCCAGGAGGGTACATGAGGCACATCTTTGAACATTAGCTCGTCACAAGCATGGGTTGAGAATATCAGTCAAGCCGTTTAGACCAACCTTGCACTCCTAAATTGGAATCACTTGAGTATCAGAGCTTCACTAAACATGATGTGACTAGATTGGAGTACAACTTTCATTCTCCCCCCTTCATATACCCCACCAGTTCATGTAGTTGAGGTCATCCCTTGGGGTGATGAAATCCCCAAGCATGCCTCCTAAAGGGAAGGATATGCTAAGCATTTTTGATCACCAAGCTCACACAAAAGCACAAGCAAAGAGCATACATACAAGTTAGCACTCTTAGGCTAACACAACAAGACTTGAGCTGACTTGTGATTTCTAATCCCTAGGCTCACTGGATGATGCAAGGGGAGAGCATACGTCAAAAAAAGACTCCAAATATGAAACACAAAATAAATTGAACCTTTAGAAAAAATGAAGTCTGTCTAGCTTAGTGATAAAAAGAAGTCTTTGACTACGAACTTGTAGAAGATATGTGAGTAGTTTATGATTTTGGTCTTGGATAGGAGATATCAAGTTGCACAAGAAGATGATTAGATGCAAAAAGTGATCAATAAAAGAGGAGTGTTAACCCAAAGTGGATTTTTTATACCTTATGTTGTTGCTGATGTACGAAGTAGAATCACCCAAGAACAGAGTGTAGTCGCCCAAGAACAAAACAAATCTGCCCAAGTGCGTAGTCGCCCAAGTACAAAGTGTATCTATCCAAGTGTGTAGTTGCCCAAGTATAGAGCGTATCTTCCCAAGAGTGAGCAAAGCCGCTCGAGTAGCATATCCTCCCAAGTAGTGACAAATTCACCTATTTGCAGAGCAGATCCGCCTCTATACATGCAGGTTTTCCTATCCACGTATTTTCTCCTATGCAGACAGAGCCACCTTTGTAGCCATGTATCCACCCCTATAGGTGATTGAGCCACCTATCCACATATTCTCCCCTATGAAGATGAAGCCAACTATCCTACAAATCTACCTCTATAACTAATAGATCCACTTGTTCAGATTTCACCTTTGGAGTTATGCATCCACCTCTGTAGATAATGAAGCTTCCCATCTATGAAGTTGCTTCTGTAAAGGCGTATCTACTTATGATCTACAAATACACCTTTGTTGGTTCACGGATCCACCTATGCTACAAATCCACCTCTATAGCTACACAGTTATGTCTATTCTTCTCGAGATTAACTAGATGGAAAGGGGAAAAAGCGGATCCGCCTCTATGGAAGATGAAATTGCCCGTTTACAGAATGGATCCACTGGCCATGTGGAGCATATCCACCTTTGTGCAAGGAACCTAAAACTACAAACTCATGAAAAACTTGAAAAAAAAGTTAGCAGACCTATGACATGGGTCCCATCAGGCATACCAAAATGTGTGCAGTGAAAATGTGCTTGTATATGAATGATTTAACTACTAAAAACCAAAAAGACACAAAATCAAAGCAACGGTTAGATGAGTTGATAAAAAGATCAAACCTATGCTAAGAGTTTCCTATTGTGTATATTTTCCCATGATTATTGATTTGGATGTGTGCTCACAAAATTTAGGCAGCATAACGATGCTCCAATGAAAAAGAGTGAGATCCTTGATAAAATGGATAAGGGTTGGACATATAGATTTGGATGAAGGGATGTGATTACTTGATGAAGATCAAGGGTTGAGGATGAATGTGATCTCTCAAGCCACAAGATTGTGCCAAGTGGCACAAGGAGAGGGCATGAGAGGGAGATTGTACCCTTGAGGGTACAAGGCCCATGTGAAAGATGTGATGGGGGGTTGACCCACTTAATCATGGATTAAGTGTGTGAAAGTTCTTAGAGGGTAGGTTAGGTGGGGATTAATATTAGGATTAGTGCAAGTGGGAGAATATGGAGGATGAGACATGTGAGAGGATAAATTAAATAAATAACTTATTCATTTAATTTTTTGAGGAAAGGGATACGGTAGGATAGATGTAGATAAATAATTAAATTAAATTATTTACCTTAGGCTAGGACTTATGAAAATATAAGAAAATAGATTAGCACATGAAGGTTGATATTAATGAATATTAATTAAATAATAAGTTTTATTTAATTAATATCGAGGATACGAAATTGGTCGAATTGGGGGTAAATTGACCAAATGAAAGTGGTCAATTTTCAGTGTCTACAATTATGAACAATGATTCTTATGAATCCCAATTCATATTTCTTTAATTGAACATGGCCCATTCATGGTTTTGGTTTCTTTATCTGTCAATCCCAATGAAAGTCAAAATTTAATATAGAGATTTAAGTTTATCCCCATCCTACCAACTACCAAAAGGGTATTTAAAGTGGTTTTGGGATAAAATGTTTCATACAAAATTTTACTCTTGAGGTCAATTTATTGATGCAATACCATGCAACTATGGTAAACATATGAGATGAAACAATATCTATGCAACCACAATAACAAGTGTCATGTAGTGGCGAGTACTTGACTTTATAGTATTGTAATAATAATAGTTATAGTAGTAATAATATGTAATCCACATAAAAGGACCTAATAAATAACACATAAAGCTGAAATGTTAGGAAAGAGGATCCCCAAAAATAGTGTAATAAAGCCATTGGATGTAATAATGAACATGTTGATGAATGAATAATTTCCAATTTTGAACCTTTGGCTCTCTCTTGTCACCATTCCAATATGGCATCAGAGTAGGTTTTGAAAGAGGCCTCAAAGATTTCACCCACTCATGCTTTGTTTCTCAAGTTGATTAAGGTAATGGGTTAGTGGGTATCATTTCACCCACTCACCTCCACAAATCCATTACCTTTTTTTGTGCCCATCCATTTGTTGTAAACTCAAGTGTTGCAAACAAAGGACTAGTGGACACCACAAATCTTGCATGAATTCTAGAATTTGTAGTGTCCACCCTTCTTGCATATTTTCCAATGGTACTAGCGGATACCATAGAACTTGTAGTGAACCTGTTGACATCCACTATTCATTTGCATCTCCTTTATCTTCCATTTTGTAGATTCTTTCCATAGTTTTTCCTGCATTATGTTTATTGTGTTCATTATCAAAGAGGCAAAAATCAAAGGTGTTATAGAGAAGTGTAGGAGGTTAAGGTGACTAAGAAGAAGGTTATTATCTTTCAGTTATGAGGGTTTCATTATTTGAAGACTGGTATGGATTTGTTATGTTTATATTTGATGGACATTCAATTTGTGCAAAGGAGGAATAATGTTATCATTAGGCACCATTTAATTGCTGGTACACTATTTTGATTTTAAGCATGACAATTTAACATAGTCTCACAAAAAATATAATATCTTTCTCATTTCTTAATGAAATTCATAAATTGAAAATGTCATGGAAATTTGTTGAATAAGAACACAAAACCTATAAATAATTTGAGAATACTATCAAATATTTAATTCACAATTTGATGCAAAAGATAAAGGTATTTAAATGGTTACTACCAATTTAATTTATCCTTTTTATTTTTTATAAGGATTTTGGAGCTATAAGGGTGTAATATATTTTTCAATTGCACATTATTATTAGATGCATTATCGATAGACACCAACATCCAAAGAAAAATTTAATTGAAGGGGGAAATATATGAGACAAGCTAATTGTTGATATTGCAACACCAAAATAGTCCCTATGTCAACACTAAAGGGGGATGTTAGGAATTATAGTGCATGACATAGAATAATAAAATAAATGATAAATTAACATGTTAATGTTAATTTATTATATGTTAATTTTTAGTTAGTTATTAGTTACTAGTTAGTTTTTATTTACTTGTTGGTAATTATAAGTTAGAAGGCTCTATAAAGCCATTGGATGCAACAATGAATGTGTTGTTGATGAATGAAGAATTTCCAAGTTTCAGCCTTTGGCTCTCTCTTTTCACTATTTTAATGTAAAAATCACTCCAAACATAAGTTATCACCTCCAAACATATGGACAATCAAAGATAGTGAACAAGTGGATTGAAGGATACATGATGGTCTATATTTTAGATCGACAATTTGTTTGAGTCAAGTGGTTATATTTGGGAGAGAAATACTACAAAATAATCATCATATATCCATTGGTATGTCTTTGTTTATCTCATTATATGGATATGATGCATTAACCTTTGTTGATTCAATGTTTATAGATAATAAAGTATTAACAATTGGTGACCTAGTGGAGCATATTTGAAATATATTGAGGCCACTCAAAGATCACCTTTAGCAAGCCCAAAATGGGCATAAATTCTATATAAATTAAAATTACACAAATAGGTCTTTTAAAGTGGGAGAGATGATATTTTGCAGATTCTAGCTTACAAGCAAACCTCCATAAAAATTAGTGGTGTTGAAAAGGTCAAACCATGATTCTATGGGCCTTATAATATCTTGAGGAGAGTTGATGAAGTTGTGTATGTGTTAGAATTACTAGAAAATAATAGGATTCATTATGTGTTTCATGTGTCTCACCTCAAGATGGCCCTTTGACACCCTTTAATGATGATAGAAAATTCATATTGGAACCTGATGTTATTAGAGATACCAAGATGAAGAAGTAGAGGAAAAAAATATTACAAAGAATCTATTTTGTTGAAATAATCTACCTATTGAGGATGCTACTTGGGAAGTACTAGAGATCTTGAAGCATCTAAATTTGTATTTCCTGAGGGTAAGCAATTTTAGGAAGGGTGGAATTTCAATGTCCCTTATCCTAAGTATGAGGATTCCTAAGTCACTTTCTATCTTTGGGAATGATTTCAAACTTTCCCATATTTTTCGTACATTTCTTCCATTTCCCATGTCACCATCAATATCAAATATCCAAAAACCTTGATTCTTGGACTCTTGCTCCCTTTCTATTTATGGATCCACAAAACTTCACTTTCCCATGCACTTGGTATCACCAAACCCTAATCCCTACTCCCTCCAATTATTGTATACTTTTGGAAATCATTTCCTTAGACCCCACACTTAGGCATGCACTTTCATAGAACCTCATTGCTCAAATGAAGGACTTCACCCACCACCAAAAATAACATGGAATGACATTAATGATCTTAACTTTGAATGTGATAAAATAGAGAGAAAATTGGGCCCACACTAAGCCTTCAAACTTTATATAAGGGATACAACTTCATTAGTTTGAATCATCTTTAGACATCATCTCAACAAACCCAAAATTATAAAGTCAAACACTTGTGCTCACTTGTTGGATTTGAGGATGAAAACCCTTAAGTTATAGATATTAGTGCACAAAATCCCATTGGTTTCTTGAATTTCAAAGGAAAAAACCTCTTTGGATTCCTAAAAGAGCTTTCACTTGGAGGTTTCATATGTACTTCAATCTTAGCGAATTTTAGTGTTTAGTAATTTCAAGATTCATAATATTTTTCTAAATACATTTGTGATCATTGCAATCTTTATTGTCAACAAATAATTGAACCAAAAAATCTTGTAATCATGGAATGAACTATTTGAATGAAATACTCTATTATAGCCAATTTATATGTAGATTTATTTATTTCAAATGGGCATTTCATATCTAAGTATTTTGTATAAATGTTTTTGTTGATTTTTATTCCATTAGATCCAATCAATTTATATGAATATTTTGATAAGGGTTTATTGCACTATCTATGATGATTATCCTAGAAATGAGCTTATGATGATTTTAGTTTTTCATTCACTAGTGATATGCCTTGGTCATATTTGTATGAGGTCCATTACCCCCCACACAATTCATGATGAACCCTCTTCTCTATCTTAGGGCTAATGATATACTAAGATTATTTAGTGAAAAACATAGTGAAAATTCTTTATCTTATTATAATATGGTTGATTGTTTCATGATGATGTAGTTTATAATGGGAATTCTCTTAATGTGTCTATGATAGAGACATTTCATGGAATTAAAGATACAAAGATATGTGTTAGATTATTCATACCTTCATATTACATTTCTATACATCATGATTGTATTTTGATAAATATATTTGGTGATAAATTAATTGATAGAGATAAATAATGGTTTTACTTCAAGTCATGCTTGTTTGCATCCTTTCATGCTAATGCAAGAGCATCCAGGTCGACATGTAATCTTGCATGATTTTTTTTTTTTTTGGTTTGTTTTCTATTTTCTCATTTATTTTTTGTGTTTGCTATTTTGTGGATTCATCAACTTGCTTCTCAAAGGACACTATAGGAAGGTTGTACATTTTTATGAGTTTTAGAATTGCAACCATCCTAAAAAATGTTCAAAAGTTGTTATGAGATTCTCATAGATGGTTGTAAGATTGAATGAAGTTGCTATAGGATGCTTTGGTTTAATATTTCTTTAGGGAGACTTTGCATAAACTGCTATATGATTATTTTATGTGTTCATTAGCAACATCAAAAGAGCTACAAGATGATTATTTGTATTTAAATGTTATACCTTGGTGTCATGTGGTGATAATAAATATGGGGGTTGCATTTAGCATTAATAATGAGTTCATATACTTGATACTAATTTAATAATTGATTTTCTTTATGGAATAATTAATCATTTGTTATATAAACATTAAACACCCTTTCTTATCCACTAGATATATATTGTATTTTTTTTGAGAAATGGCGATTCTATTGGTTTGGAAAACTCTATATTGATAGGTTAAGTGAGAGAGGGAAAAATAGAGATGAGGAAGAACTATGTTGAATAGAGTCAAAGAAGAATTTAATATTGTTTGAAAAGGGGAATTGTAATAAGAGAGTGATGGTTGTGTTAAAGCCATATATATAGAGAGAGGGAGAAGTGATAGAAAATGTTGTTGTAACATAATGTATTATGTAAGAAAGTTTTAATTAGACACAATCAATCATTAAACATATTATGTAAGAAAGTTGTGTATATGTATGTTTTGATTGTGTCAACTATAATGATTATTGCCTTTTAAGCGGTTTAACAAACCCTAACTACATCAAAATGGTATTAGAGCCAATAATTTACTAGGATATGTGTTGAGGATAATGATTTGTGGTGTAAGAATTTGAGAAGGCTCTAAATTTTTTATTTTAGGCATGAGATAGATTCATGTAACTACATAGATATGTGTGAGAAAAAATGGTATTAATGAGGGAGTGTCATGTGTAGAAATGTGTTGGTTGTCCTCCAACAAAGATTGTGCTAGGTATAAGATGTGCTAACATCCTCCATTGTGTGAAAATGGGTAGATAGGGTTTTGGTGTGCATATTCCAATGTCATTATTGGGTAGAAGATATGTGTAGGTTACTAAGAAATATAAGTTGTGGGTTGAGATTGAATGTAAGAGTGTTGTTGTGAGTCTAGTTTGTGTGAGTCTTTGGGTTGTGGATTATGTAGAAAATATCTTTATGAAGGAGAATGAGGATTGTCTTGAGTAGACCTATGAAATTTATTTTATTGAGAGGATAAAAATAACCTTAGAGGAGAGGAGTTGGGCTAGGATTGAGAAAATGCATGCAAAATATCTAGAATATTTCAAGTTTTGAAGGAGAGTGGAGTTGAGAAAAGTGAGAGGAGAGAAGAGAATAAAATGTAAGATATTTAATTCTTTATTTTTTCTAATATTGTTTTACTTGAAAGTAGAGATGAAGAAGATGAAGAAGAGTATATCATGTAGATGACACCAAAGAGGAGATCCTTGTACAAGAGGATGAGGAAGAAGAAAATAATGAGATTTATATAGTAGCATTTATTTTAGAAGGCATGTAAGAAGTAGATAAGGAATTTATAGTTGAGGGTAAAGATAAGAATGGAGTTGCATTGGAGGTTTGTCCTTTGGAGGACATGGAAGTGTTAACAAATGTGGACCAACATAGTGAAAGGAAGTAAATAAAACATGTAGGTGTTGATGGATATGGAAGTAGGAGAAGCAAAGAATGAGCCATGAGTAGACAATGGAAAATATATTTTTGGTGGAGGATGTTAGATGATGGTGGACACTCAAATTTGTCCTCACAATCGTAACAATATTCGTCTATTGATTAAATAGATATTATTATTTACTTAATCAATTCATTCAATACTTTCTTCTATTCATGCATTTCATCAAATCATTAAACCGTCTCATGCTTGTTCATCATCCATTTGCATAAATCATTTCACTTTGACTATTTGCATGATTATTCATTTGCATTAATCATTAAAATGCATCCATATTTCATTAAATAATTTAAAATTCATAAATCAAATTCCATGAAATTAGCTTAAAATTGCACATTAAATTCATAAATCAATTTCCATGGAATTAGCTCAAAATTGCACAATTTGAGCTTCCAAACATGAATCATGGCATAAATCACTCCACTCATTTCTCATTTCTCATTTTCACATTAGGCATTCATCTATAAAACCTCCTCCTTCTCACTTTTTGGGGATACACATTTTTATTTCAAAATTCGATTTCAATCTCTCTTCCACTCATCACAGCTTCTTGTTGCACTTGTGCTCATAAAAATTTGAGAGCATCAAATGCATAAATCAAGAATCATGGTGAAATAGGAAAAAAATGGAGCTGATTTTCCTTTGAATGCATTTATTTTAGTTTTGCATAGTTTAGTTTGCATTTTGCATTTGTATTCATTTGGAAAGGCTTTATTGATGATATGCTGAAATTTTGATTTGAATTTATACATTAAATCATTTAGCTTCTTCAGTTTTCAGCATAAACAATGGATTAAATTCCATGAGGGTAGAGAGATGAAGTTTTAGGAGAAGATATATTTGTTGGAGGAGATTAGTCTATGGTGGATGAAGGTACATGAGATGAAGGAAAATTGGAGGCCAAACTTGGTTAAGGATGATAGTAATTTTCCTAGTTAAATATTGGAATAGCTAAACGAAGGAAGTTTTTGATGCACCTATGATAGTGAAGGAGTTCCATACATATAGTTTACTATTTGGAAGGGTGGTTTTACCATTCAACTCTATTTATCACAAAAAAATTATTACTTGACTTGTTTGATGCAAGATCATCTAGCTCTACATATAATCTCACATCTCTCAAAGATTGTTGTAGGATTAAATTAAGTTGCTACAAGATGGTTTAGTTTGAAGCTACTTCAACAAGACTATGCATAAATTGTCATATGATCATTTGATGTATTTATTGGTTGCTTTAGAAGAGCTTCAAGAAGATTGTTTATATTTAAATATTATACCTTGATGGTTGGTGGTGACAAAATATTTGAAGGTTGCCTTCAGTGTTAATAACACATTTATATACTTGGTGCTAATTTGATAATATATTTTATTGCTTTATGCAATAACTTTTTTTTTGCTATGTAAGAGTATATTTTTATTAATATTTCAAAAATGGTTTACATTTTATGTATACAACTAAGAGATTAACTGGTTCTCTCATTTCCAACAATCCAAAAAGGAGAAAATTATCAAAATGGGGACAACTCAAACTACCCTACACAACCAAAAATAGTTTACAAAATCACCTAACAAATCTAGAGGCAAGCACAAAAAGATTTTGCCATGATTGAAACACTTAATCTTGTTCATCACCATTCTCTTGTAGATAGAATATAAAGTCACCCACCCAGGAAAAATCCTAAACTGGTTCCATATGTAGGAATTTCTTTAAAAACCTCACCTCTTTAGTGCTCGTGTTTGATGAAGCAACGGGTTGACACCTTTGACATCTACTAGGAAAGGGTAGAGCTTGACCACCACACCTGGTACATTGAGCAGGCCCAGTTCCCTTGGCCTTGGACTTATAGCACCCAATTGAGAAAATCCCACAACCTCCTCGAGGCCTCCCAACAACTCTAGCTTCACTAGCTTCCTTGTTATTTGCAACACCTCATTCTTTGGAAGTCGGAGATCCAGTAACGCTGCAACTAGTCGAGAGGATATTTCTAAGTCCACTCTATATCTTTCATCCATCACTAAGAACTCATGCCCCAACACTAACTTCATTGCACCAAGTGACAATAAATAACTCTCAACTAGGATCCTCCTTAGCTTGAGCTCTAAGACCACCCATAAAAGCCATTTTTCAACGGGAGTTGACCAACCTTATAGGGGTGTCCATTACTCTATCCAAAAAATACTCCATGCATACTAAGATCTTGGCCTCCAAATTCATCCTTTAAAGACTGGTTCACTTATGTTGAACCTTGCCAATTAAAAGCTTGCCAAGATTATAATCTGTCTATGCAACACTTTCGAACTATAAAATCATCCCTTAGTCTTCTCGTAAGGATGGGAGCCTGACATAGTAAATGCTTCCAAAGCTTTCCCATGTGTTAAGACACTTAATCTAGCTTGAGTGATAAGACACCCTAATTAATCAATTCCACACGTCCACTTAGCTTGAGTGAAGGAGTTGCAATGTTATTTCACCATTAATTGTAGGTCGTAGGATGGAGAATCGCCAAAAATGGCGGGCTTGAGAAAATGTGCTAGGAAATTGCCTCTAAAAGGAGGCATGTGAGATGCAATCAATACTCCAACTTGTCACATTGTCGCACCACCTTACAACAAAGGCACAAATATGGTACACAGAGTAGTTCCAAGGCATCACGTGTATATGGCCGGGATCTAGTATTTCCACTTGCCATCTTAGTGCACCTTCCCACAACAAAGTTTGAACATGATGCTAGACAGAGTGAGCAGACGCCACATGCTCATAGATCAAATCGACGAAAAAAATTGAGAGGCTTAATGCCAATATTAGATGACCTATCTATCCCTCGTAACACATTGCAACAAGGGCTCAAGTATGACCCGAGGGAAAGTTCCCAGGAGCCACAAGCATATATCCTGACATAGGCTCTGTTACATGTCATCCTAATGCGAATCTCCATAGAAAAGGCTCAAACATAGTGCTAGAATGAGCGAACAAGCACCATATGCACAAGGGATGAGTCACAAGACTTTGAGTGGTTTTACACCAACTAGTAGTACAAAATATCGATCAATGCCCAGACTGAGCCAATCATCCATTGAAGAAGATACCAAGCCATCTACTTAGACCGCACCCCCATGCAACCAACTCCAACAATCCCCCCACCATAGAGATTGATTGCATGAATTCAAACGTGATAACCATTAAGCCCTGAGAGAAGAGGGATAAGATTGTTTCTTAAGCACCTCATCCACACTAATATTTTCTAATTTAATTGCTTCAAAATTAGCTTCTATGTATGTGTGTTTAACCACATGGTGTTCAAACTTCCGCAATAGATCAATATTTCTCTCCACTAGCCCTTGTAGCTTCCAATTTAAAATCTTGTTTGTCCTGAGAGTTCTTATCACCAAAGATGAATCACCTTCCACTTTGTTACTTCTAAGACTAAGTTTCTGGAAGAACTAAAGCCTTTGTATCACTACCTGTAGTTCTACTGAATTATTCATTCCATCTAGAAGAGGGGTCAACATTTTACCCACTATAGCCCCTTCCCAATTAAATACTATGCAACTTTCACTTGACCTTCCTGTGTTCCCTCTTGATACCCCATCAAAGTTCAATTTGACCCATGACTAAGTGAGAGGCCTCCAATTGTTTGGGCATGAAGTTCTTGCTATTGCTCTACCCCCTTACTGCCAAATTTTGGGATATTGAGACCAAACCACCCCAAGTCTCAGTTTTGCATTGCATTCCATGTATTCCACCTTCTAAGGATTTATCCTTGAAACCCTACTGTTCACAACCTCAACTATGGTTGCCTCCACCTTGTTTTGAAAGGATGATGTATTCATTTCCTTGCCTTAGAATATTCTCATGTTCCACTCTTTCCAAATCTCCCATAATAGAATTCATGGGCTAACTAGCCATATACATGAATACAACACTTTCTTTTTTAATAAGGGCCATGACTTAAAAAGGGATAGAATGTCATTCGAGAGGGCACCTACCCATCCTAGTTTCACACATAGACACTTCCAACACCTTTGAGAAAAGGGACATCAAAGCAATAAGTGATTTTCTTCGTCGTCACTTGATTTGCATATTACACACCACGATGGGTTGTGATATCCCATTTTGCTAAACCTATCCACAGTTAAAATCCTTTCATGGATTGCGATGCAAGAAAAGGCCCTTGCTTTCTGAAGGCATCAACTATCCTAGCATAATTTTCATGGGACTGAGGTCCTCCCATCCTTCCTCCCCAACATTGAGAAGCCATCCTTCATGTTGTACTTCCCTGAACTAGTGATAGTCCAAACCATCCTATCCTTGTCCTCCCAGATACTTATGGTTATTTTTTTAAGAATCAATTGTAGCTATGTAGTTTCAATGACTGGAATATTGAGCCTGCTGAAATCCTTCCATTTCCATATATAGATCCCATCAACATGACTGATCTCCAAGTAATCTCTCACATTCATTCCCCAAAGCTACTTGAGTAGACCTGTATCGTGACATCCAAACTATCAACAGTGACATCCCAGAGAGACAGATGAGATAGATTTCACACGGGCCATTCTCAAATATTTTTTTTTCCTCAAAAGATCCCTTAATCCTATTCCCCACAACCTCCTTCACTTTACAGATCATGTCCCATGTAATTAGTACAAACTTTTTCTTGTCTCCATTTCCTTTCTAGAAGAAATTCCTCATATCTTGGTTTAAAGTTTGATATGTCCCCTTGGAAAAAGCTAGACATGGTAGTAAATAAATTGGAAGTGCAAAAATAATAACCTTTAGCATAACTAGCATTCCAATCCATGATAGTCACTACCCCTTCCATGATGACATCCGATTGTTTACTTTGTTTACCAGGGGGTCCGATAACTTGTCGTTGCCCACTCCTTTTGCTAAAGGCAAGCCAATGTATGTACATGGTAATTGGCCTTTCCTGAATTTCAGTACACTAAGAATCTCTTGCTCTTTGCATGGGGAAGTATGAAAAAAGTAGACTTCTGATTTCACTTCACTTACCTCTTGGTCAGAAGCCTCTGAATAGAGATTCAAATTTTCCTTCAATTTATGAGCTTCACAACTTTTTGCTACCCCAAAAAGCATAGTGTCGTCTACAAATTGCTGATGGATTACAATAGGCACATTGCTCATTATTTGAATACCCTCTAGCCTCATGGTGCTTGTTGTTGTACTAATTTCCCTTCCTAGAGCCTGGACCTGATAATAAACAAAAAAGGTGAAAGAGGATCTCCTTGCCTAATTTCACTGGATTCCTCAAAGAAACCTTTTGGAGTGTTGTTCACAATAATTGAAAATTTGGGGCTAGCAATACAATTGAAAACCCAATTTACCCAATTTTTATCAAACCCAAAGGCCAACAACACCTTGCACAAGAACTTCCAATCCACCTGATCATATGCTTTTTTGATATCTAATTTTAGTAGCATAATCTACTTTTTGGTTTTTTGAATTAAATGAATGACTTCTTGTGCAATGATGATCCCCTCCAAAATTGACTTCCTAGGTACAAAACCTTATTGCTCCTCTAAAATTATCTTTGGCAATTTTTTTTGTCTATTTGCTACTACTTTCTCCATAATTTTGTAAAAAGTGTTATAAAGGGCTATGCATTTGAAATCATCTAATGATGACGACTTCTTCTTTTTAGGAATCAAAGCAATGAAGGTGTTATTCATCTCCCTTAGGACCACTCTCGAGCTCCTTGAGTCCTCTATGGAAGCAACCACTTCACTCCCTATAGTGCTCCAATATTTTTTTTAAAAAGAGCCAGAAACCCATCCAATCCAAGAGCTTTATCTAGATGAAGCTGGAAGGCTGTAGCCTTGATTTCTTCTACCATAAATTTTCTCATCAACATCTTGTTCTTCCCTTCATCTACCAGCTGTGGGAAACATCCAAGGGCTGATTTTGTGATACAAGACTTGATCCTCCAGTGTTATTTAACAAATCTTCAAAATAAGTGATTGCTTCCTTGGCAATGCCCTCAGGGGACTCAAAAATTGAGCCATCAACTCATCGTAGAATTATGATTCTATTGACTTCTCTTTAGGCCTTAGTGTTGTTATGGAAATATTTAGTATTCTTATCCCCTTCTGTCTGCACCTCCTCATATTCTTTGAGCAACTCCTTTTCCTTTAGGAACCTTTCACTTGTCCATTCTTAAAGATAATACTATTTCATTTAGTGCTAATAACTCTTCTTCCAACCTACATTTGGATTTAAATGTGTTTTTGAAATGGGTTATGTTCCATTCGTTTAATTTTTGTTTGAGAAGTTTCAACTTTGATACTACACCAAACATCTTGGAGCCCTCGATTTTCCACCCATTCCACTAGATGTTGATTAGGCTTGGAATATTTTGATTCTTGAGCCACATGTTTTCAAATTTAAGGGACATCTCATGGGTCTCTTTTCACCCATTATTTCCAATTTGATGGGATAGTGATTTGACCTTGATTAGGGTAATATGTTTCCTTCAAGGGTGAATGGAAAAGCTCCCAAATCTCCTTTAAAAAAAATCTATCCAATTTTTCTGTAATATGGTTGAAACCCAAAATCCTATTCGTCCATGTGTATTTTACATTTTCCATTTGAATTTCAAATAGATCATTTCCCCTTACAAAATTATCAAAATCCACTTGGGATTGGTACTTTCTTTGCATACCCCCATTTTATCCTCACTGTACAAGATCACATTGAAATCAACCCCTAAAATACAACACTCAAGGAATACCATGCTACAAAAAACACTAAGCTCTGACCATAGTTCCCTCTTTTTGATGCAAATTGAGGGGCCATATATATTGATTAATGTGAAGACAAAATTTGATGATAGAATTCCCACCTTGTAGGCTAACTAATTACTATTTCCCACTATCTTTTCTAGATAGACTGCTTGGCGTCTCCAAATCATAAGCAGACCCTCGAAAGCTCTTGCTGCTTCCACTTGCTCAACATTCCACATTTTACATTTATTCTTAAACATTTCCACTTTTGTATTTCTTAATTTCGTCTCCTGGATCATGAGGACATCAACCTTTGATGTCTCCATGTGGTGCTCGATGGGCTTAATTTATGGCTAGTTTTCCTTCATTAGTTTATGTTTTTATCATTTCAATCTACTAAGTTTCACAGACATTCCTAAGACTTCATGCATATTTTATATACCTTTCATGCACTTTGATAGAATTAAATATATGGAAATACAAATATGATATGTTGATATCTATATGTTTGAATGCATGAACGTTCATGAGATTTAGTATAATTCTATGCTTAAATTATGATTGTTAATGATTTGTATGCCTTAGGGATGGAAGTAACTTCTTGCAGCTAGAAGGAATATAACCCGCAACAATTAGATTTACATCCCGCATCATAAGGACCGCATTCAGTTGCATGGGAGAAGTCAGAATGGTTGAAGCATGATAGTTCCAAAGGAGAATGAAGGTAACCATTGGATGGTCAACCACAAGTCACTACAAACAAATTCTTATCCATCAAATAAGACAACTGGAAGAAGTCTGTTTTGAGTAGGACTAACCCATGATGTGACATTCCCCATGAAACACGTCTCTATCATGGTGGTTAACCATTAGGGCAGAGTTCCAATTTAGTTTCTCTTCTTCTATTTTTCAATTATGGTTTTATGTTTCAAGACTAAGTCCTCTCCCTATATTTGAGGGAGAGTGGACAAATACATTTGGTTCTATTTTTAGTCCTAGAATGAATAAGACTCCTCGTAGATCCTATATAGTGGGATTTATTGTGAGGAGTAAATCTAGTTATCTAGTTAGTTGCTCATTACCAGTTGATAGTTGATCGATGTTAGTTTTTTTGTTATCAAATGAACAATACATATGTATTGTTGAATGAGACATATTTAGTAGATTCTTGTCAGATTGTAAGAGTTCAGAGCTTTCATGCAATAAAGTCTAGCTAGTTCAATATCATGACTTGCCGATTAAGTAGTAAGTGTTTGACATCTATTATGGAAGCAACAAATCAAGCAAGGGCCACTTGAGGTACTACTATCCACTCTATTTCTTGTTATTAGATTAATTCATGCATTATTGAATTTAGTTAAGATAGTTTCCAGTTACATGCATGTGGAAATATGATTATGTAATTGAATTGAATTTTGTAGCTTAATGTTTGTTCATAATCTAGAATTAATTAGTTACACTTCAAATTTAGTAGTTAGCAGTTACAGACTTAAGGGATAAGTACCCATAGGATAAGTAGTAGCTTAAGTTTATTTCCTTGTTATGCAAATTAGTGTTTCATTTCCTTTTCTAGCTTTTATAGTTTTTTGTACATGTGTGAACACCTATACTCCATTGATATAGGGTGTGTTAGAACCCATGAATGCATATATAGTGCCAACACTACCAAAAGATTACAAGACCCTAGTTGATAATTAAATGAAGTCTCTCATGAAGATGAACTATTCAATTAGGAATCCATCCTCTGAATTATGTGTCTACCTATAGTACCAAGTTAATCAAACATTAAAGAGGCCCTACATTTTTGGCACCTTTTCCAGGGACGGTGCTAAGTTCAAGATTCTTTTGTGTATTTTCAATTCTTTTCAAGATTTCCTAGTTTAGAAATTTCATTTTTAGTATTAGGATAAATAGGTTTTAGCCATCAACAACACGAGTTACTAAAAATGTGTAGGAACCGTTGAACTACGAAGTCACAACCATTGCTTGCAAAGGCAACAAGATGCTTTGGGAAGATTTATCCCCTCAACACACGAAGCATTAGAGGATACTGGTGAGCATAGTGAACAAAGTGAGGGTATTTCTGAAGAAGAATCATACCTAACACTGGTATCTACACCGGACACAAAGGAAACTTCCAACATACACATAAGCATCATGGATGATGCAACAATAGAAGACCCACTAGAGCATGTAATGTTTGAGTTCCCTATAGCCAACTAGGAAAGGCTTGCTTCTTTGAAGAACATACCTCCTTCAACACTGCTTGTCTTCTATGGGATGGTTTTAGAGGACCTAAACACCTTTCTTTTTGAGTTTGATGTGCTATGCCGAAGTTATGCCTATACAACAAATGCTCACAGATAAATTATTTCCGGGAACAGTGAAAGATGCTGCTCTGAGATGGTTCATTGGGTTGGAAAGATACTATTCCCACTTAGAACATAATAAAGAAAAAATTACTGGAGAAATACTAGGATTATTGCAGAGGAATAGATAGAAAGAGGGATGACATCTTTAGAATGTCACAAAAGGAAGATGAATCTTTAAAAGATTATGTTAAGAGGTTTCGGTTCTATAGGTCAATAAATCCCATCAAAACATACTCTCTGATGAATCCCTGGAACTAGCATTCTTAAGGGGAGTTAATGAAGACTATATGGATGCACTCAACCTAATTGGGGCAAGAGACATCTCACATTTACCTTTTGATGAGATTTTCAAAGTATGTAGAAACTACTCCAGGTCCTTCACCAAAAAGATCAGAGGAGACATGACATCTTCTATTAACAAATCATCCACTAGAGTTTCAAGGGTGGAGCTAAGCAATATTGTATCAAACATGAAGGAGGATATCATTAGCCATTTGGCTACATAGTTAGATACCCTCCACATAATTTTTTTTTATTAGGAAGCATAAGCAACCCTCACAAAATACTACCCACACTGCTGACAAAAGAAGATCAATTGCAAGTGTAAGAAGTTGGCCAATATTTCTAAAGATAATCAAGGGAAGCCAAAATTTCATGCCCTAGAAGATGAAGATGGTTAAGTGTTTTAAATATATTAGCACAAGCCATGGAATCCAAGACAAGGCATGCCCCAAGATCCCTTGAACTATAACATGTCATTTCTAGTTAATAATGCAAATTTCCCTATTTGGAACCCTTGATCTTGGACCAATGTGCAAAACTCACAATGGCTAATGCCTCAATCCAATTGGAATCAACAATAGAAAAAAATGTGGCTACCACATAATTACCAAGGACCTAATTATAATTCTTAGTGGCCACCTTGAAAAAATTAATAGAAACCTCAGTGGCAAAGAGGTTAGCAATGGAAAAATCAAAATCTCAATTATTAGTAGCCACAACAACCCTTGCAACCACAACAATAAGCCATAATGCCAATCCCAATAACATCTACACCAATACCACCAAGAGCACCTCAATTGCTAGCACAACCTACACCTAAACCAAATAAAAAGCCTATCCAACAAGCTTATACTAACGAAATCATACAATACCCCATCTATGGGGTTGAAGTGAGTGATGAACACCTTGAATCAGGGAAAATGTTAGCTGGGCCTTCATCCCCTCACATCACTAAGTTGACTAGTGAGGAACTCCCAACAAAGCCCATGGAAAAAAAACCTAGGGAACTTGAGTCAAATCAAGTTAACCCAACGACCATGAGTCCAAAGCCTCCATTCCCTTAAAGATTGATAGTCCAAAGACATCATTCACAAGTTGAAATTGATCTATTAGGACAACTCAAGGGTGTTTGCATCAAGATACCCCTTATCTAGGCCATTAAGGAAGTACCGATTTATATCAAAACAGTGAGAGAGTTATGCCTTAAAAATCTAGGCAGGAAACGAAAGGAACCTTAGACTGCACATGTCTTAGGACAAATTGTAGACATCATGTTGGGAAACATAATTGTCCCTAAGTATGCAGATCCTGAGAGCCTTGTAGTGGATGTCAAAATCAATGGTACTCTCTTTAAAATACCTTAATTGACCTTGGGGCAGCCATTAATGTAATGGCCAAAGAAACCATGAAATTATTACAACTAATGGAGCTTAGACCTACACCTACTATGCTACAGTTAGTAGATAGGTCTAAAGTCAAACCTAAGAGAATCATAAAAGAATTGGTAATAACATTAGACTCATGGGAGTACCTTGTAAAATTTATGGTGTTGCAACCTAAAGCTAATCTTGTAGGATATCCCCTCATCTTAGGGAGACCTTGGTTGGAAACTATAGATTCCTTTATAGGTTGCAGGTCTGGTAACATGATCATTTCTAATGGAAATGCAACTAAGAAATTAGTCCTCTATCCACCTGCCTAGCCACATGTAGATTTGGAGCAAATCCTATGGCTTTCCCTAGATGAGGAATATTGGTACTCATTACACAATCTAATGACTATTGAACATGATCCCTTGTTATAAAACCAAGATGAAGATGAACTAATTACAAAAATCATGTAGATCAATTATGGTAGGGACCCTCAACAACATGGTTGTCTAACATGTTTGCAAGACCCCCTGCAAAACATAATTCCCATTAATACATTCAAGTCTATTTAACAAAATTTCCACACCTTATTTCCACATCATTGTATTAAAAATTTAGCAAGTCTTGCATTTCATTTGTTCAAACATCATCCTTGACTTTAGAGATCATGCCAAACAAGACATTAAATGTAAACAACAAATTGACTGTTGCATAATGAACTTCATTGTTGAACGTGTTGCAAACACATGCAAAAAAAATTGTATGTGATTACCATGATATGAAGGGAATAGACCCAAACCTATGCATGCACCTGATTTACATCAATGAAGGATAAAAAATGGTTAGGCAACCCCAAAGGAGAATGAAACCTGCAGTCTGTTACATAGTCAAAGCAGAATTACAAAAGTTGTTGGATGTAGGAATCATCTATCCAATCTTTGGCAGTCAATGGCTGTCTCCACTAGTGATTTTACCTAAGAAAGGAGGGAAATGGAGAGTGTGTGTAGACTATGGTGAGTTAAATGCAGCAACTAGGAAAGACCACTTTCCCCTTCCATTCATTGACCAAGTACTAGATTCATTGGTAGACAATCAATACTTTTCCTTTTTGGATGGCTTTAGTGGATATAATCAGATTAAGGTAGCCCCACAAGACCAAGACAAGACAACCTTCACATGCCCTTGGGTACATATGCTTACTCTCTCTTGCCATTTGGGCTATATAATGCACTCGCCACCTTCCAAAGGGCAATATTGAGCATATTCTTAGACTTTGCTCAACATTCAATGGAGGTTTACATGGATGATTTTACAACTTATGGGAATACCTATGAAGAAGCACTTGCCAATTTGGAGAAAGTACTACAGAGATGTCAAGATCATCACTTGTCCTTGAGTAATGAAAAATGCTTCATGATGATGACTAAGGGAGTGGTTTTGGGATATTTTGTGTCCAATAAAGGGATCCAAGTAGACCCCAACAAAATTGAGATAATGTCACAAATGCCTATACCCCATAAACAAAAGGATGTTAGAAGCTTCCTTGACCATGCTGGGTACTACAAAAGCTTCATACAAAATTTTAGTAAACTTGCAACACCACTATTTGTCTTATTGTCTAAAGATGTAGAGTTTGAACAGAAACCTGCTTGTCAACATTCCTTTGAAGCTCTCAAGGTAGCACTAACCATGATCCATGTCTTGAGAGGACCAAACTAGAATTTACCTTTCCATATCCATATAGTTGCTTTTGATTTTGCAATAGGAGATGTGCTAGGACAAAAGGATGGAAAGCTTGAGTATGCCATTTATTATATTAGTAAAAATCTCTAAGGGGCAGAACTCAACTATACAGTAATTAAGAAGGAGATGTTATCAACGATTCATGTAATCAAAAAATTCAGACACTACATTACAAGGTATTTTGTATTCATACATAATGACCATACAACAATAAGGTATCTAATGAACAAACCAATAATTGGTGGCAGGCTTGTGAGATGGTTATTGCTACTTCAAGAATTTGATATAACTATTGTAGACAAGCCAAGGAAAGCCAATGTAGTAGCAGATTTCCTCTCTAGACTACCAACCAAATTAGAATAATATTTTTTAGATGATTCATTCACAAATGAGTACCTATTTTATCTTTCTCTACATACACCTTGGTATGTAGACATAACCAACTATCTAGTAGTAGGGAAAAGACCACCACATCTCTCAACAAGGGAGAAGAGGCAATTGGTTCAAATAAGTTTTCCTTACTCATGGATAGTTGGATATTTATTCTACATAGGGCCTGACAACATAATAATAAGATGCATCCAAGAAGATGAAGTATATGATATCCTCAAAGCATGTCATGATGAACCTTGTGGGGGAAAATTTGCGACAAAGAAGAAATCTCTTAATATTTTAAACACTAGCTATTATTGGCCAACACTACATAAATATGCAGTCAATTACACTAGGAGTTGTGATAGGTGTCAAAGAATGGGAAGGCTGACAAAGACAGATGAGATGCCATTACAACCACAACTAGTAATAGCACCATTTGATAAAAGGGGACTAGATTTTATTGGTCCCATCTCCCCAACATCAAATAACAAAGAATACACTAGTTTGCATAGATTACCTTACCAAATGGGTGGAGGTTAAAGCTTTGCAGTTTGCAAGAGATGGGAATATGGAAAAATTTCTCTATGAAGATATAGTCACAAGATATGGTGTTCCTAGAGAGATTTTCACAGACTAGGGGCCATAATTTACATCATATCTGATCACAAAACTAGTGCAAGAATATGAGATCAGACATAAAAAGTCTGCACCCTACCACCCTCAGGAAAATTGTCAAGTGGAGGTCACTAATAGAGAAATTGAAAACATCCTCATAAAGATAGTGCAACTCCACAAAAAGGACTGGGCAGCTAGGTTACCTAAAGCATTTTGGGATTACAAGACAACTTGGAAGACAACAACAAGTTTTACACCATATGAATTGGTGTATGGTAAAATGTTAGTTCTTCCAATAGAATTTGAATACAAGACTCTAAGGACACCAGTCAAATTAGCCATGGACTTATCAACAACACAGAAGGAGAGGTTACATAACCTCAATGCATTAGATGAAATAAGAATGGAAGACATACACCATATTAAAATCATCTAGAAACAAAGGATGTGTTGGCATGACCAGTTTATTAAAACCAAAGAATTCAATGCAATTGATTGGGCTTTACTGTATGATTCAAGGTACAAAGATTATAAAGGGAAAATATAGGCTAGATGGCTTGGGCCATATGAGATAAAAATAGTCTTTCCAAATGGAGTAGTTCAGTTAAAAACAATTGATGATGTACAATTTTCATTACTAGTTAATGACCACAGGTTGAAGCTCTACAAATGACCATTATAGAAGGATGACTTCATTTTATCACTACAACATCAATTTGAGCCACATATACAAAATTCATTGACAACAACAAGTTCTTCTGAAATATCAATAGATGAGCATCACAACTCACTCATTGACATTTCATAGGTATAATTCTATCATACATCTCACATGCACAAACTACACAGGTTACATTCATCAGTCTTCATTTTTTAAACCAATAGCAAAAGCAACAAGGACCTGCAACATCATGCCCCTAGGAAAAAAAACTACAAAAGGGACATGTTACTACATGAACTCATAGCACTTTTCTGTTAGTCATTCCATATACACCCATATTAATTGCATATCCATCCACACATGCAACCATAGACCTTACACTTCATTGCATGCAACTTATTTCTTTCATTATCACGTAGCCATCATATCACCTTTTTCAATTCCACCATACCATGCAATAACTTTCACCTCACCCATAGTGTACTTTTTTGTAGCTATTTTCATCCATCATTCTAGTTATATTTTCCATGTGTCACACATATACTGCTTCAATTTCAAACCATAACCGCACAAAGTTCAAAGAATTCACAACATGTCATTTCAAATCAAGCTGCAGGTGACATTCAACTACTTCACACAAGTTGTATTTCAATTCAAATAATGCCTACATGTACACTATGCATTAACTATCATAATTATCATTGAAGATTACTGATTTATGCATATTTATCGTTCATTCGTGCATGTCAAATATCATGTTTAATTTTCCACTACTTCTAATTTATGACTCTATCCAATCCATAGACACTGAGGACACTTAGCAACTTTAGTTGGGAGAAGGGGCATTCAAGATTATTCCTTAGTTTTAATTTTTTTTTTTTTTAAACTTTCTACCAAACTTTCTACCAATTCATTATTCACCATTATCAAGAGATAAAGAATTCAGAGGAGAGAAAGAAGTGCTAGGCAACAAAATTAAGAAGCACATTTGAGTGATACATCATACAAGCATAGTAGAAGCAGTATAATTGGGGTGACAAAACAAGAATAAAACAAAGTAAAAATTGTGAAGTGACTGCAGATTATTGAAGCATTGCAATAAAGGGTTATTTTATATGAAGAGAACCATCAACACATAAATTGTTACTGAAAGATAGATAATGCTTTCCTATCTTCCAACAAGCTGGCTTGCTGGATTATTTCCTGAGGCTTACAAAATTTAACAAAGTGATGACCTAACAATTTTCCAACATACTGAAAAATGATGATCCAATTTTCAGGGGTTTGGGGGTAGACACATTAGAGGTAGCTATAGCTGAAGTATCTGGTCTTCCAAGAGTAGGAGAGGAATTTCCAGCGAGAGTAGACACACTTACAATAAGGAATGAATTCTCCTTGCCAGGAGAAAATATGGAGTCTTCCTCACAATGTACCGAATGCTTGTCTTTGCCTTGGCTTTGGGCTTCAATAGCTTCTCACATAATTAGATACTTAACATGTGATGTAAGACAACCATTACTATTTACAATCCATTTTAAATTTTTGTCATTTACACCATGGAAGGCATGTGAACGTTCCCAAATTTTTGTGCAACCTGTTGAAAAGAATGTCTTTTGAGTATAAAAGTAAAAGAAACCAGTCAACATTATCTCATTTTTGTTTAGTCACATTATTGGTAAAGAGGAGACTTAGGGTTCAATTCCCAAATGTGTCATGGGAATATTTTCTCAATTGTAATAATATCAACAATATTCTTGAATTTCCTAATGAAGAAAACTGGGGCTAGGAACAAAGAATACAAGAGCCTGCTATGGCTACTCCTGAGGGAGAAATTCCCTCTAGTTCCCTTGCTGCAACACCTATCCGCAACATAGGAGAACCAAAAGAGTAGGGTTTGTAGGAAACACAACCTGCAGCCTCTGCTGAGTAGCCCACCATAGAAAGCAATTAGAAAACCCATGTTTCTAAGAGGCCACTAGAAGGTAAAAAGAGAAAGAGTGGAGCTTCTTCTGCACCTACAAGGGGGTAGAAGAAGCCCACAAATTCTAGGAGGCAATCACATCGCCTCAAGAAGAAGGGGCCAATGAGAGGAACAACAAAAAAGAAAAAAGAGAGGATGTTGTTATGATAGAGACATATTCAGATTTAGAGGGGAATTCCCTTGGTGAAGATGTAAACATACCAATTGTATGACCATTATATTTTTCTAGCACTTCTAAATCAGATTTGGAATATTTTTGTAGCTAAGAAGATGAGGAAAAATCTTCAAAAAGCCTTGTTTCAGAGAGGTGTGAATATATAGGTGAAATGGGAGAGGAACAATTATTAGAAAAAAGATGAGGAACTTTTCATTGAAGAAAGGAATACTAATAAAGAATTGCAAGAAGAAATGCAAAGGATAAAACAGTTAGAGGAATTGTTAAAAACATACCAACAAAAAGATAGTGAACGAGATACTAGAATCAATGAATTGGAGAAAATACACCACAAGTTTGAGCATGGAACAAAATTAGAGATATTGGCACAACTTGCCATGGTAGAGATAGAAGGAAAATATCCAGTACCCCAGAGCTCAATTTGACCAATTAAAACCCCCATTAGACCAACTTTGTGTCACTAGGTGTTGAACTATGGAAGAAAACACAAGAATTCTCCCATAAAGAGAAAGAATGGGCAAGGGAGAGAGATGAAATGGTATCTAACCACACTAGGGCACTAGAAAAGCAAGAAACAAAAGTGAAAAAGTTGAAAGTGAAGATTGAAGAAATGATAGACAAAACAACACAACTATTGAAGTGCAGGCCACTTGCTAGAGTCTATGCTTTGTTCTTGCAAGAGAATTTTTTATGTTTTCAATTTACCCAATTGATTAGTGATCTTGCTATTGCAATGAACATGAAATATTTGTTTATAGATACTTTTGACAACTCCACACCAGAGATGCATGATCAATTGTGTGAGTTCTATCTACATAATTTTGTTCTTTTAGATGGCACTGCTTGGAATCCATTGATGTTTGTAGGAGATCTCCAAATAAGAGATTTGGCCTCTTATATTAGGAATGCGCATCAAAGGGGGAAAATTATATAAAAATATCATGAAAAAGAAAAATCTATTTCCTTACAACTCAAGGAGTCAGCGGATCCAAATGTAATAATAGACCAGTGGTTAGATCTCTTGGATTGCAGAGGAGTTGGAAGGAAGATAATGGAGTGTAGAAAACATGATTATAAAAGGATGAAGGAATTAGTAGTAGGAACCATCAATGAATCCTTTAAATTTGTTTAGAAAATATGGGAAGATCTTTCACCAGAGCTGAAAAGAAAGGAGCCACACTCTATTTACAACTATGTAGCCATAATTCACAGGTCTCGCAAGTCTATAGATATTGCACTGAAAAATGGAGTTACCTGGTTTCCACTTGTCTTCCATCCTTCTATCCTCTTGTTTCATGTACCACATTGGAAAGGGAGGAAACGAGGGGAAGAAGAAGCAGCAAAAAATAAGAGATTGTCGAAGCTCTCAGACCAGAAAAGGCTATTACCTAAAGCAGGGTAAAGGAGTTGACACTATGGTTGATTTTAGAGAGATGGCTTCGTAATATAACCTCCATCCTTAAAAGTTGCTTGGGGACAAGAAAATAACTTATTTGGGGGGAAGTGATGGGCTTAATTTATGACTAGTTTTCCTTCATTAGTTTATGATTTTATCATTTCAATTTGCCAAGTTTCACAGACATTTCTAAGACTTCATGCATCTTTTATATACCTTTCATGGAATTTGATAGACTTAAATATGTGGAAATACAAATTAGATATGTTGACATCTATATGTGTGAATGCATCAATGTTCATGAGATTTAGTACAATTCTATGCTTAAATTATGATTATTAATGATGTGTATGCCTTAGGGATGAAACTAACTTCTTGTAGCTAGAAGGACTGTAACCCACAATAACTAGATTTCCAGCCCGCCACATAAGGACCATAGATAGTTTCATACGAGAAGTTAGAATGATTGAAGCATGGCAGTTCCAGAGGAGAACGAAGGTAACCATTGGATGGTCAACTGTGAGTCATCACAAGTACATTCTTATCCATCAAATGAGATGACTAGAAGAAGAAGAAGTCTATTATGAGAAGGACTAACCCATGACGTGACATTCCCAATGAAACACGTCTTTTTCATGGTGATTAACTATTAGGGCAGAGTTCCAATTTAGTTTCTCTTCTTTTGCTTTTCAATTATGGTTTTCTTTTTCAAGACTAATTCATCTCCCTATCTTTGAGGGAGAGTGGATAGATACATTATGGTTCTATTTTTAGTCCTTAAATGAATAAGATTCCTCATAGACCCTATATAGTGGGATTTTTTGTGAGGAGTAAATCTAGTTAGTTGCTAATTACCAATTGATTGTTGATTCTTGTTAGTTTTTTTGTTATTAATTGAACAATAGATATGTATTGCTGAATGATAAATCTTTAGTAGATTCTTGTCAAATTGTAGGAGTTCAAAGTTTTCATGCAATAAAGGAGTTAGTTCAATATCATGACTTGCTAATTAAGTAGTAAATGTTTGACAACTATTGTGGAAGTAACAACTCAAGCAAGACCCACTTGAGGTGCTGCTGTCCACTCTAATTCTTGTTATTAGATTAATTCATGCATTGTCGAATTTAGTTAAGATAGTTTCCAGTTACATGCATGTGGAATTCATGAATATGCTTCTGTAATTGAATTGAATTATGTATCTTAATGTTTGTTCATAATCCAAAAGTAATTAGTTACAGTTCAAATTTAGTAGTTAGCAGTTACAAACTTAAGTGATAAGTACCCATAGCATAAGTAACAACTTAAGTTTATTTCCTTGTTTTATAAATTAGCGTTTCATTTCCTTTTCTAGGTTTTACAATTTTCTGTACATGTGTGAACACCTATACTCCATTGATATAGGGCATGTTTAGAATCCATGAATGCATATATAATGCTAGCACTGTCAAAAGCTTATGAGTCCTTGGTTGATAACTAAATGAAGTCTCTCATGAAGATGAACTATTCAGTTAGGAATCTATCCTCTGAGTTGTGTGTATACCTGTAGCACTAAGTTAATCAAACATCAGAGAGGTCCTACAATTCCTTAAAATGCACTTTTTGTTAGGGGTGTTTAAGCCCCTAACATTCCACGATATGATCCTCATTGCTCCCCAAGAAAGAAACTGCCCTTCCCTGATCTTAGCATCATGGTGAGTTTCTATTGGCCTTCTATATCACCATCTATAACTCTCTTTTCTAAGTTTGACAACCTATTTTTCCTCCTTCCTTCACAACAATTTGGTGACTTCCTTGCCTTGTTCCTTGATTTTAATCCCATTTTCCCCTGAGTCACTAGGGTGGCTGGGGGATCTGCATTAACTTTCAACAGAGCTGACTTCTCTTCAAAATCCTGTACCTCACCTTCTTCTAGAGGGTCACTAATCCTTCAGAGCTTGATCCTCTAGGCTGTTGCTATCATCATCTCCCACATTTGAATTTGTTGCTTCTTCCTTTGAAGAGTTGCAAATTACTCATTAGTTCACAACCAACTTCCATAATTTCCTCCAAACTTGCAAATTCCTTTTTAATCACCTCTTCTTCTTGTGGATTTAGGGACCATCCTAAAACCCCTTAAACATTTTTTGTTATAGCCAACGCTTCTTCCTTTGCAATCTCATATCCGCCACACTCATGATGGGCAGCCAACTTTGTCTCCTGATCGTGACTTTCCTTGTCCATTGGAGCTGCCTCACTATTCACCGATCCGCTTCCTGAATCAACAAAGCAACCCCCACTAGGTTCCATTGCCCTATTCGAGAAGGTGGGGATCTTGCTAGCTATGAAATCCCATTCCATTTCTTGGTACCACTTGCCCTCCTTCGTGATAATTTCTAGCTCATCCAAGCGTGAACTACTCGGGCTGATTTCTACACAAATTCTCACCCAGGTCTTCATTTCTCCATGAAGTAGGGTTTATCCACCCCAATATAAGTGCCCAATTCATTCCCTAAGATTATGACCTCCTCATCCCAATATTATGGGGACAGGTTGTGCAGATTTACCTATGCTTTCATTCTATCCAATTCATGTTTGTAGGGGTTGAAATTTGGTTCCCACTGTTTAATGTAAATCCCTATTCCATCCATTTGTAGGAGTTTTTCAAACATGATGATTTGTTTCAATTGAGGCATTCGGCATTTCATTTTCTCTCCACCAATCTCTCATTTTCTCTACAGAGCAGAGCAGCCACCTCTCCCCACTTCGCGAAGAAAGTGCGCTCCTTCAGCATGTCCTTAGAGTTCCGTAGAGTTTTATTGGGGATGACCATCACCTTGCTATTTCTTCTAGGCTCGTTGATAACAATCCCTTTTCCAGAAACATCAGGATCTCTCCTCGCTTTAGATTTCTCCCGCACATCTTCTTGATTCCACTCCATATGATCTCTGTTCCACAGATTTCGTTCTCTGTTCAAGCTATTTGCCTTTGCTTCAGCGGCACAGTGGGAAATTTGCCTGACCAGGCGGTCGTCCTCTATGTGCTTCCTTGAATTCCATTTTGGTGGTTTCCCCTTCCAGTGATTAGGTTGAACCACTGAGATCTTGTCATTATTTTGTCTCAACCGCCCATACCAACCCCCCTTAGTAGGCACCTTGAGTGGAGGCTTGGAATAATTCATTAGTTTCCTAGGGGGGCCTTCGATCATACGAATGGTGGGGTGAAAAATGTGTTCTCTTGTGATCTGCACTAGGGTGATTCCAATTTATTTCCACAGATCTCACTCCCCAAGCGTGGCCCGATTGTTATAATGAAACCAGGGCCATCTGGAGGTCTCCATTCAGGATCTATGTCGAGACACTTGCTGGTTTTGACTCGCAAGAGCCTTTTTGCCCAATGGAATGGCATTGGCTCCAGTGGCATGATGGCAATCCAAAAGGTTTTGATTCTGCCGTCCTACCAGGCCTGTGCCAACACCAACACTATCCGCCTCCAGACGCTTCTTCTCCATGATGCTGAACCTTTGGCGAAGCTACTCCATCAACCACTCTTGCTCCGCAATTGTTGCCCACGATCCTGTACCTCCCGCCATCCTTGAGACTTTACTCATTATTGACTTTATCAATATTTTCTTTATACAATAATTAATTATATGTTAAATATACATTTAAGATTCCTTTCTTACCCACTAGTTATACATTCAAATTAAAAAGGATCTTATTTTTACTCGCTCAAGCTATCAAATTATTGTAGTGTTTTTTTGCAAAGCCATTGATTTGGAGAGATTTTTGTAGTCCATTATATCATGTGTTAGTTGTGTTTTTGGACTAATATTTTTCTATTCTTTAGCGGTTGCTTCCTTTTCTATTTATGGTTATTCACCTTTCCCCTGTGGTGATGAATTTTATTGATTCCATGCAACCATTATATTAGCCATTGGATATTTCTATTGTAGCACATGTTATTTGATGATCCTTTGACAATGTGGTAAATTATTTTTGGTTTCTTCTCCTTGATTGCGTGATTGTTATTTTTCTTTGGATGATTGAATTTTCTTGGTTTTGGATTGTTGGAACCATGTGAATGTACCCAACGGTTGTCCTTCCACTTAGTAGGTCATTTTCTATTCATAACTCTTTATGTGGTCATTTCATCCAATTCTTCCTCTTGATATTTGTTGCAATTGTTACCTAATGACCACGTGGGTTCCTTGGACATTTCACCTTTTCATTTCTACTCTTATTGGAGGCATTCCTTCTTTTGGTCAAATAGTTGTTCTCTTCATTAGATAGTGATTGGATCTAGAACATCTAATTGGTCGAGGTAACCATATTATATATTGTATTATTTGTTTGAGAAATGGTGTTTCCCTTAGTTTAGAAAACTTCCTATTGATAGGTTGAGTGAGAGAGGGAAAATAGAAGAGAAGAAGAATTATGTTGAACAAAGTTAAAGAAGAATATAATCCCGTGTAGAAAAATGAATTCTAATGAGAGGGTGATGGCTATGTTAAAGCCTCATGCATAAGGAGTGAGAGAGAGAAGTGATATAAAATGTTGTTGTAGTATAATGTATCATGTAAGTAAATTGTAATTAGTTACAGGAAGTCATTTAAAGTATTTTATTCTTTTTATCTTCCATGTTGCATATATGTGTTATGATTGTGTAGGCTGTAGAGATTGACTGCCCTTAAGTGGGTTCCTAATCCTTGACTACATCAATGTTGTGTCATGTTCTATCATAGATCACTTTACTATTGGCCCCAGACCATGTTCTAATCATGATTTTCATTATCTCCTTCTAGTGGTTCATATTTAGTGGATCTTATGGAATTTTCTAAGCATTGTGATGATAGACCATTGTTTTATGGAGATCTCCCTCTACATCTTCTTATGCTTTTTCATGATGTATCTTTGAGTTATTGTGAAGCACATTCTTATGCAATTTCTATTGACCAAACATGTGACTTTAACATCTATAAGGACATAGAACATGAGGATAAAACATCCACCACTATTACACATGATATGCACAGATATATGAATATGGGAGGTGTTGACAATCATATTTCACCTTATGAAAATTACCTCATTAGTGAAATGAATCATCTAAAAATAAACATTAATGATTACAAACAAAACCTTAAACATAAAGATCTTATCAAACTAATTTCACACACTCCTTAAGTACATGACATTTTGACTTATCCTACACCCAAGGGATTTGTGGCATGTTGTTTCATGAAGAATGATAGTAAAGATGATCCATTATAGTATTTAAAATATATGCAAATCATGTTCCTCACTTAATTACATGAAGATCAATTACTTGCTAAGGTGTTCCCATCAAGTTTCAGTGGTCACACACTTACATGACTTTATTCATTACCACATTCTTCTATCACTTCCTTTGAGGATTTGACCAATGCTTTCATAAATATTAATAAACCTAAGACATACACTCTTGACATCATGAAATGCAAGCAAGAAAAATGTAAGCCAATTAGAAATTACCTATTACAATTCAAGCATTAGCTATTAAAATTAATTATACTTTAGATGGTGATGAACTTTAAGACATATCTATGAATGGCTTACTCCAAATATTTAAAAACTAAGTCTATTACACACTTCATCATTTATTTTCATAGTTATTTACTATTGTATGTAAGCATGGATGCAATCCTCTTTTATATCGATGTATTTATCACTATTTCACTTTCAAAAAATGAGAAGAATAAGGATGCACTTAATTCAATGATCATCATACACTTCCAATAATATTTTTTTAGAAAACTCGCTACATGGAGGAGTCTCTTGGTATTAGAACAACTCTTGAAACATAATCTTATTTCCTTACCTCCAATCAAGCCAACAAATAATTGTAAGCTCACACAACATAAGGCTAAGTCATCACACATAAATTTTTTATATATAGATGGATTGCATTGAAATATAAAGTTCAAGATCCTATAGACAAAGGGAAAATGAACTTTGGGTATACTCATGAACTCATAAATCATATAAAAGAAAATGATGTACAGTGAGAAATTTTTCATGCTTACAATAACACACCTCATGTTGAGGTTACACATGAACAAAAGAGAAACAACCTAATGTGCAACCAATTATTAATGCATTTATAAAGGATTATCAATAATCTAAACACATGTAATAGAGAAGCATATCATGAAGAAGAAAAATACAAGAATCCATGAACATTATGATGACACAACTTGGTGCAAGGATGATGATGATCTTCCTTGATTTTTTGTTGATTCATGAGCTCCCTTATAGACTATATACTTACCTTCCGATATTTCTTGTTTGCACTTTGCCCTCTTTCTTATACCTTGTTTGTTGTGCCTTTACATATCTTATTTAATACTTTTCCTTCCACCACTTGGGGGATATTTTCCTTCCTTCTTACTTGATATGTTTGCTCTTATGCTTGTTTACATCTTCCTTATTGTTATGCCCTACTTTTATGTTTTATCATGCCTACCACATTTATTTCCCATTTTCCTTTATTGCTTCCTACTCATATGCATTCTTTATCTTGTCCTTACCATGATCTTTGTTTTCTTTTATTCTCCATGATTACCCATCGACACTCCTATTTTTCACACTTTAGCATCACCATCACATGCTTACGATTATTATCTTTACTTATGTGTTTATACTACATTCTTATGTGCCTTCTCATACCCTTATTTTATGCCTAGGTAGCTCCTACACTCATTACTCACATCTTCTGTTTCCATATCACCGTATTACATTGACAAGCACCATGATTCCCTTATGCTATGTTGTGCTTCAATTGGCACATCTTGCTCCTACAACTATCCTACTAGATTGGGGTATCTTCCCTATTCTTTAGTGTGTTATCATTGCTTGTCCTTTTATATTGAGGGGCATTATGCTTTCCCCCATATTATTTTATGTTAACATAGTTGATTTTGTATCTAGAGCTTTGTTACCACTAGGGACCTATTGCCTTACCTTGACTATTGCATATTTGTGCTCTTGATTGCCACAATGGGGGCATATGCCTAGCCTAGTGTCTTATATACTTACACAAGTGTTTTGACCATTAAGGTCCATATCACCATTTTCAACTTTCCTACATTGGAGATACACATATATTCTTTAATTCTCATCTCTAGATCATATGCTTGCCATGGTTATCGTTTGAAATATCTTACCTAATTGTCGCATGATGTATTCATCAAATCAATTAATTTTACATGATTTAAATGCTTATATGCTTAGGTTACTTTTACATTTCATGTATTGTATTCTCTTCTCCGATTTCTTACATCCTATTGTACCCCAAATTAAAATTTTTGCTACACTTAGGCATTTTGAAGAAACGAGTAAAAGTCTTGTCAAATTTGTCAAAAAAGGTCAAAATTGGGGTTTGCATGCCTTGCATGAGGGGTGAAAACTCAAAATTTCCAAAATGTGAAGATCTGGGTCTACTCAGAATGACCAAGTCTACAAAACCGAGATCTCAGTTTTTCGTCCCTACTTTTTAGGAAAACTGCTATTTTTAACTTTTTATGGGTTTCTTTTGAAACAGATGTTGGCAAAACTTTCTAAAAATAGAAAGTGTGGCTTATAGGGTTCAAACTAATTTTGATTGGTTGAAAATACTTCCTCACCTTGCTGGTGCAATCAAAATCACAAAATGATCAATTTTGCCCTAGTGGGTCTATTCTGCTTTTTCAGAAAGCATTTAGGGAGCTCCAAAAGTCATCAATGAAGGCCAGTCAACTGCTAGGTGTTAGATTCAACATTCAAGCATTGAACAAAAGATGGGATGGTGAACATGCACGAAGAACGAAGGATGAAGGTGAAAACTACAGGAAAATGACTAAGTCTACAAGCCATGGGTGCCCAAGAAGGAGAAAGGCGCCCATCTTTTCAGGGCATCAAATCATGAAGTCAGGGTTCATGCTCCTAGACAATGTTGTTTAGATTCTTCCTAGCTTTGCAGTGAGTCCGGCGGAACAATCATCAGATCAACCAGTCACTCGGAACTCAAGATCAAACGAAGAGGTTTTAACCGAATGATAGAAGGAAAAACATGGAAAACTTCAAAAAAAATTCTAAGTTTAGGAACTTTGGGCGCCCCAGGTGCCTAGGGGCACCTAGCCTTTTGAGAGGTCAAACTCAACAATTAAGGTTTGCAGATGAGCTCAATCTCTTCAGGATTCAGTCAACTGATCCATAGTGGATGTCTTCATTAGATCATCAGACTTGTCAATCACCGAAAAATCTAGATTAAGTTGAAGGTATAAAATGAAGGTTCAAGTTTGAAGATGAAAATCAGATGAAAAATGGCTAAGTTTGGAGGAGTTGGGCGCCCCATAAGGAGATAGGCGCCCAATTTTTTGAGGGCTTAAACAAATGAATTTGCCAATGAAGCCTCCAACATGACTTCCTCAGAGTTGATCAAGCTTTCCAACGAGACCATCAACATGTCGATCAGAGTTGACAGTCATCAGATGTCGAAGGCTGAACACAGGGAGAAACAAGAGCTAAATATCATAAGTCAAGAGAAAAGGTGAAAATACAAAAAATATTCTAACTCTGGTGAAGTTAAGTGCCCCAGCTAGCCAGGGGCACCCAAGCTTTTGAGCCCTCAGATGCAAATTTTAGGTGATATCACTACCAAAAGACCCCTCTCAAAATCCTTCAAGCTATCCAATGAAATAGTCAGCTAGCCGATTTGATTAGTCTAGCTCCCAAAATTGAGATTTCATCAGAAGATCAAAAGGAAATGTGAAGAACTTGAAGAACAAAAAATGGCTAAGTCTGATGAAGTTGGGCACCCTAGAAGGAGATGGGCGCCCATGATTTTGAAGCATCAAACGAAGTTTTTAGCTAAAGGTGCCTCTAGAATGATCTTCTCAGATTCGATTAGGCTTCGCAATGAAACATTCAACTCGATCATCGGATCAATTTGGAAGCCAGAGATTAAAGATCAAACAAGGTTCAAAATTGAGAAAAAGTTGAAAAACTCCAAAAAAGTGACGAAGTATGGAGAAAGTTGGCGCCTCTAGCCAAGAAGGGCACCCAAAATGACTTGCCTTAGTCAAATTTTTCAAAATTTCGAAGTTGCATGATGAAGGAAAATGTCCAAATTCAATGAACAAGAAGATTTTAGGGTTTGCATGGATTAAAGAAAAATAAAGCAGAGTTATCTCAAGCCTAAAATCTATTTAAGATGCCTTTGCCATTCAATTTTCATCATTCTTTGCAGGTGGCGTCTAAGTTGAAGAGGGGCAGCAACTTCAAAGTTTTTCTTTTCAAGATTCAAGACATCAACTTGTTGATTTTTCAGAAATTCTTCATTAATTTTCAGACCAGCAACTTAAGACTTTGCCTTTTCATGATTTTTTCATCTAGAACATCAAATTTTTGAAGAAGAAGGTCAAGGTTTTCAATTTTTAGCAATCTGAGTGTTTTCATCTTATCATTTTGAAGAATTTTTGAAGAGATTTCTCAAGTTGCAGCAGCTACTGTTTCCTTGCATGTCAGAGAAATCATCAGAATTTTCAAGTTTTGATCATCTGGGTCCTCTTAAAACATTCTTCTGAACAAAACCCAGATCATAGCTTTTTTCAAGAAAATTTTAGATCCTAGGGTTTTCTGTTTTTTCAATCAACCCTTAGTATTTTTCAAATCTGATCAACTGGGTTCATTTCCAATGTGCTTCTGAACAAAACTTAGATGCCAACTTTTTTCATGAAAATTTGAAGAAATTAGGGTTTGCTGCTTTTTCAGTCTACACTCAAAATTTTCAAAAACAGGCGATCTGGGTTGTCTTGCAACAAAATTTTGAGCAAAACCCATATCCTTTTCAGAAAAAATTCAAAAATTTGTCCGGTTGAAGAAGAAAACCAATATCTCTAAAAATAGAAAGTTGTTCAAAACTTGTTCCAACATAGGCTTAGTTTATGTCATTCTTCAAGGTTTTCATGTAATGGAACTACTCCCAACGATTTCAAGCATCTGCTCGCATTTACAAATTATGACTTCCCCATCAAACAACAGGACCTGACCAGAGATCACATCAAGCCAGTGTTTGACCTACATGCTTTGGAGAACGCAGATAACACTACAATTAGAAACTTAGGGCACTTTGGACTTGTCATAGCGGCATCCATTCCTATTCAGATTCTCGAGTTTGTAATCACTTGCATCAAGCATTACAACTGCCATATGAGATCCAAATGTAGAGATGGCGTAGTGACTGAAGTTTGAAATACGACACACTGAGAAGTGCTTCAATTTCTGGCCTAAAAGCAAGTGTGACTATTTCAAAAGGAGAATGTGAAAGGATATGGGAGATGCACAAGAACAAATACAGCAAGAAGATTGCACATAAGTGGATGAAAGAGAAACATAAGACTGCCAAGCCGTTAATTTCCATGATGTCGCAGTTTGAGAAAGTTACCAATAAGGTTGAAAGATTTCTGAGATCGATTGTAGATGAAGAAATCTTGGAAAAGTGAAACTTTGCTATTGATGGTATAGATGCACCTGATCCAGACACAGTTTTCTGCTTTTTAGCGGATGTGATTGAGATTTAAAGCAACTTTCTTCTAGAAGCTTTCTTTCCGCTTTCTTTCTATTCTTGGAACAATTCTTATCTATTCTTTGAAGAAGAGAAGAAGATAAAATGTAATAGTTGGCATTTCCTATTTTTCCTGCTTTCTTAGGTGGTTAGATGTTATCTTCTTTTAGTTTTAGAAATAAAGCTTGCTTGCTGAGCAAGCCATAGTTGTAAAAGCAAGGAGATTTTAGGGTTCCCTACTCCTCTGCTTGCCTATAAATAAGAGTAGCCTTGCTCATTTATTTTCAACCATGCTTGTGATAACAAAACGCTAAGCCTAAGCGCCTTCTATTGTTATTCAATGTTGTTCAATCGTACTTATGATAGCAAATTGCTGAGCCTCTTTAGCTAGCAAGTTGTTGTTGCGTAGTTGTTGTTCCCTTTGTGTAAGAACAAGTTTGCAAGTCTCTTTTAGCTGCAAGTTCTTGTTCCGTGCATGTGTTTAGTGTAATCTTTGTTCCAGAGATTTGAGAAATGAAGTCTTGAGCCTATTTCTCCCTGATAGAATGTCTCAGATTTTCGTTTATTGTATGCTTATATGATCTTTAGTTTCAACTTGCATTTAAAGTAAGTAGATGTGTGTTGGAAGGAGAGTTTATCTAAGTATTTTGTTAGAGAATCAAATTTTGTTCATTTCTAATTCTCTTGCTCTACGTTTACTTGAGAAATTAGAAACATCTTTAGCGTAGGTTAGTCGTAGTTGAAGTTTTAAATTAGAAAATCTCAGCTATGACGCCTGAGTTTTATAAACCTTGTGCTCTTAGCTGATAAAAAATATAGGCAACTTAGTTTTAGTTTACTTTCTTAAATTCCATGAGCAAGAGGGAGCTTCCCCTCCTAATTTGAAGAGCAGTTTATCTGTGCATAGTTGTTTGTTTCAAATTCACATTATGAGGTGCAAATTTAAACGCCTACAATTTTCTGGCACCCACCGTGGGGCATGAGGCATAAAATTTCAAGGAAAGCTTACGCTTTAATGTCACAGGTATGACACTCTGGTGTCCTACTGCTCCAATTCAACAATCTGATCTTACACCTCAAGTTATCCAACCAAATTTCTAGATAATTGAAGGAAAGCAAGTAGACATCATCAATAACCTAAGGAGTTTCATCTTTGAGAAGAAGGAGACCCCTGCTTAGTGGAGAAACACTATTGCTATTCTAGACAAAGAGGAAGAGAAAGCTGGTATTGCAGCCAAAAGGCCTGTCTTGCCACCACCTGTGTGGATTTAGACAATCCTGGCTTACATAGTTTATACAAGGAGGAGAACAAGAACAAATCCTCTCTTCCAAGGAGAAGCTAATCCTTTCCTTCCGTAGACGCACCCTATAGAAGTTAGAGAGTCGTCCAACACAGTTCCTGAATTCAATACCGTACCTGAACAAGAAGAACCTGTAGTTCAACCAGAAGCGATGGGTGATAACAACAACAACAACCACAATCGCAATTGGAGAAGAGGACCCCCGTTGCTGTGGGGTGATCAAATCGGACCTTTGGCCTTGGAAACAAATCATGAATTGCCTAAGGGGTCAAGAAAACACTTTCCACGGTTCCAAGGTGATGGAAGTCAACATCTTGATGATCATCTTTTAGCTTTTTCAACTGCTTGCATCGTTTTACATGTGGCTCATGAAGACATTGTTGTACATCTCTTTGTTGAGACACTTGTGGGAGCTATTGTTGAATGGTTCAATCACCTAGAGCCGGGTTGCATAACCAACTGGGATACTATGACTGAAAAGTTTCTTGCAAGATTCAAGCCAGTTGAAGATAGCCACCAGTTGTTCACCCAACTTTCAAATTCAAAGAAGGAGGATAACGAACCAATGAGGGAGTTCATGGCAAGGTTTAACAACCTGGTCACTTATCTCTCATATACACTCAATCCATCGCCTAAGATTTTGTTAAGCAGTTTTGTCAACACACTTCCATCCGAAATAGCCTTTTTCCTGAGATCGGCTAATGAGACAGAACTGGAGAATGCATAACAAGGTTCCATAGAGATTGAAGACAACATGATCACTTCAGGAAAGATCAAGGGAGATGCTATCAGGCCTTTGGTCTAGAATTCAACAAACCCACTACTTCAAAAAGTTGCCAATGAAATGACTATTCTAAAGAGGCAATTACCTCTCTAGCCTACACCTCTTGCTCAAGTTGCACCGCCACCTGCCTTGCTTGCATCACAACTGTATCAAGCACAACAACCACATCAACCTTAACAACCGTACTAGCCAAGGAGAAATAACTTTCAGTCTTACAACAATTATAGGCCACAAGGGCCACCTCCACCAAGGCAAGCGACTGATAACACACAAAATGTTGTGTTTTGCTCTTTTCATGATTCTAATGAGCATACTGGCTCCATGTGCCTTGAAAATGTCAGAATGAATGAGATAATGGGATATACCGAAACTGCACCTGCACCAAGTTTCGTACCTACTCCAAGTTCAAATGTTGTCTTGCCACAATTGGACAACTTCGATGGTGACTCCGCAATGGGCTACTTTGAAAGTGAACCCAATTTTGAAGAAGAAGATTTTCATTAGTACTCTCTCGTAGTAAATCCCGAGAATTTCACCACTCCTATGTTTACAAGAGCTCAACATATGAAAGCACAAAGAGAAGAAGAAGAAGAGAGACCGAAGGTACAAAAAGAAAAGGAAAAAGGAAAAGAAGTAGCTTCTACTTCTAATATAAAGCCTTCTCAAGAGAACGTGAAAGTAGTTGCTCAAGACTCGTCTTCAACAAATTTTGATATTGTAGATGCCTTGATGAAGAACAAAGTGCAAATTTCTTAGTTAGAATATCTCCAAGATCATCTAGAGCAAGTGGACTGACTTCTCAAGTTTGTGAAGAAGGGACCTGTCAAGCAACCCACATTGCTTGAATCATTCGTTCCAGTGGAAGAAAAGCCTGAGTCCTTCTATATTTCTCTGTATATAGGGGTTTACAAATTGAACAATTGTATCATTGATTTTGGAGCCTCAGACAACGTCATGTCTCTACAAATGATGAATGCTCTAGGACTTCTGTGCACCAAGACAAAAGACAAATGTTACTCACTGGAGTCTAAGTCGGTGTCGTTAGTCAGACAGTTGAAGGATGCTCAAGTGAACTTGGCGGCCTACCGTAAGAAAAAATTATGATGACCATCTTGGTGGCTGACATTCTAGCTAGCTATGGGATGTTGTTGAGCAGAAGCTTTTGCAAGGACCTTGGTGGAGAGATTCAAATGGATTGGTCTTCTGTGAACATTCCATTAAAGAATGGTACTTTCAATCTAGAACCAGAGCCCAAGTCTCGATTTGCGGTGGTGAAGTCTCAAGATCCTCAAGCTAAAGTTTTATATCAAGAAACAAGTCTTTGTACTTATGCTATGTTGTCAGAGATACCTGAAGAAAGTCGAGAGGCCTCGTGTTCCGCAGATAAATCAACAGATGATCCTAAGCCATGGACTATGCAGTTTGATGGCAGTTGTTCTATTGCTGGTTCAAGTGCGGGAGTTGTGATAATTTCTCTTGAAGGATGGCTATATCCTTTTGCATACCGCTTACAATTTGATTGTACAAACAACACAACAGAATATGAGGTGCTTCTACTAGGTCTCATAAATGCAAAGGACATGGGTATCAAACATCTCATAGTCGAAGGTGATGCAGAGCTCGTTGTGAAGCAAGTCAAAGATCAATTCAAAGTAAAAGCAGATCGCCTTTGACATTACATAAATAGGGTGTGGAATACAATAGATTGGTTTGAAGCATTAGATATCAAGTACATTCCACATCTAGATAATAACATAGCAGATGCCCTTGTGGTGTCAGCTTCACTTTTCATGCCCCATTTTGACTTCCATCAGAATGCATTTTCCATTGAGCTAATATACAGGCCAGCTGTACCTGACAATTGTGATAATTGGCAAGTCTTTGATGACGATGACCACATTAAGGAGTTTCTTGTTATGGGAGATAATTTCAAAGAATTGTTCTTTGAGGGCAGTTCATTTACTCATAGAGAATCAATAACAAAAATCTCTAATGTGCCAAAGGTTGTCGAAGATAAAGAAAGTTCAGAAGAACCAAATATAAGCATTATCCAGTTGAAAGGAAACAAAATTCCCAAGGGCTTGGTTTCCTTGGAGAATATTTTTGACAGGCATGACAAATATATTCAAGATCAGAAGAACTCAAGCGATAGAACCTCTTCCGAATATCAACAAGTAAATATTGGTATAGATGACAAGCCTTAGCTTGCTAAACTGGGTACATGCTGCACTACAGAGGAAAGTGAGAGGTTCATCTCTTTGTTCAAACAATACCGTGATGTCTTCGCCTGGTCATATGAAGATTTGAAGGTTTTTACACCAAGAGAATTGTCCCACACAATTCCTCTTAAACCTGAAGCGAAGCCCTTCAAGCAAAAAAAAAGGCACTACAATCTGCGAATTCAAGATACCATCTACACAAAAATCTAGAAGATGGTGGATGCGAAGATCATCTTTCCAATTCATCACTCCACCTGGGTGTCTAATATAGTTCCTGTACGAAATAAGAATGGAGAAATCAGAATTTGTGTAGATTTCAGGAACTTGAATCAATCCTCTCTCAAGGATAATTATCCTCTTCCGATCATGGAGCATACCTTGCAGACAGTCACCGATTCAGAGATGCTATCCTTATTGGATGGTTTTTCTGGTTATAATCAAATTGCAGTAGCCGAGGAAGATTAGTACAAGACAACATTCACAAACCCATGGGGTACATTTGCATATGAAAGAATTCCCTTCGGCCTCATCAACATCGGTGCTACGTTTTAGAGAGCCATGGATTTGGCATTTGGAGACTTGAGGAATAAAGCAATAGTTGTCTATCTAGATGACCTCACTGTTTTCTCGAAGGAACGAGATCACTTTTCACATCTAGGGAAATTCTTCGAGAGATGCAGATACCATACGATATCATTGAATCCCAAAAAGTCCATCTTCGTGGTGATGGAGGGCAAGTTGCTTGGTCACATCGTCTCCAAGGAGGGAACTTGAATTAACCCTAGCCGGGTTGAAGCTATCAGAAGCTTGTCTCTTCCAACAAGCAAAACAAGGGTACACTCTTTCTTTGGTGAAGTGAATTTCATACGAAGTTTTGTACTGGATTTTTCTGAGTTGACAAAAGATATATCTGCTATGATGAAGAAGAAGACTGTTTTCAAGTGGATGGAAGAAGGCAAGAAGGCATTCACAACAATAAAGGAAGCTATCAACCGAGCTCCAATACTAGTCCGTCCTAATTTTGAAAAGGATTTTATCCTTTATTGCTATGCATTAGAGCATACTCTGTCTGCCATACTGACACAAAAGTTGAATGAAGAAACTGAGTCACCAATAGCTTTTATGAGCAGTAGTTTCAAGGATAGCGAGTCACGATACTCTCAGATTGAAAATAATACATATGCGGAGGTTCGAGCTATAAAGAATTTCATATTTTATATCTTGAATTCCCACACCACTATGTATGTCACAGATCCAGCAGTGAAAAGCATGCTAAATTAGCAAGAGATGGGCACAAAGAGAGGAAACTGGGTCACAAAAGTGCAAGAGTATGACTTGGAGATCAAGCGGACTAAACTCGTTCGCGAGAGAGGTCTTTGTATATTGATAGCAGAGGATGGTGACAAGAAGCTTCAAGCCAAAGGGATACTTGAAATTGAACCTAAATTTAAAGAGGATCTTCCCATGGTCCTATTGATCAAGTCTACTAGAGAATGGTTTATTGAGATATGGTATTACCTAACTTATGGTGATTATCCGACTCACTTGAAAAAGCAACAGAAGAGAACGCTAAAGCTGAAGGCGCAAAATTATGTGATTATCAACAACGTTCTGTACAAGCGAGGGCTTGACGGAACATTCTTGCTATGTGTCACCAAATATCAACAACGACATTTGTTGGAAGCTTTTCACAGTCAAGCATGCAGTGGCCACTTTTCTTCAAAGGTGATGATTTTCAAAATTTTGCAAGCACAGTTCTTTTGGCTGACTATGTTCCGCGATGCATATGAATGGGTGCACAAATGTCAGTTGTGTCAGCATTTTGTTGGCAAGACAAAGTTGGTAGTCGCTCCTCTCAAGCCAATTGTGATAGATGCTCCATTTCAACAATGGGGTTTAGATTTTATTGGTCCAATCAACCCATGTTCCAGCAAGGGGCATATTTATGTCCTTACAACCACTGATTATTTCACCAAATGGGTTGAAGCTATTCCCACCAAGCGGGCTACGTCCGAAGTCGTGTGTGAATTCTTGAAGGAAAACATTGTTACGCGCTTCGAGGTTCCTCACAAAATTATGACAGATAATGCAACATGTTTCTCATCCGAGGAGCTACTAGAGTTATGTTTTGATCATGACATCACTTTATCTCATTCATCAGATTATTACCCCCAGGGTAATGGACAAGCTTAGTCATCAAATAAGAACATCGTCACAATCATTCGCAAGTTAGTTGATTCCAGTCAACGAACTTGGCATAAGAAGCTCTACGATGCTCTCTGGGTTGACAAAATTACTCCAAAGAGAGCCATTGGTACCTCACCTTTCATCCTCATGTATGGTACGGAGGCAATGATACCTATCACGCTAGAGTTGTCCACTTTGCAGTTGGCGACCATAGTAGAAGATGGGGAGTTCACAGATCCTATTCAGAAGCACATCTTGTATTTGACTAAGCTTCAAGAAGAAAGGGTGGAGGTGGTAGACAAAATCACTTAGCATAAGGAGTAAGTGAAGAAATTTTTTGATAAGAAAGCTCTCCAATGAGATTTTGAGGTTGGAGATCAAGTCCTCCTGTGGGACAAAAGACATGAGCCCAAAGGAATGCATGACAAATTTGATTCCTTGTGGCTGGGTCCGTTCAAGATTCATGAGCTCGCAGGGGAGAACACTTATATTCTCTCACGCTTGGATGGAAGTCTCCTCCCTCTACCACACAGTGGGTAGTACCTGAAGCACTTCATCCCTTCGGGGGTGGAGTAAGTATTTCTAAAAATTAATCTTTGTAAATAATTTTTCTTTGTGTTTTCGTGATGTGTTTCCCCTTTCAGTGATGTGATTGTTATGTTGTGTTTCCCCTTTCTGTAAGAGTCCTATCGTGTTTTAGGTGATTAGGCGTCTTGTTTTAGGTGAGTTTTAGGGAAGTCCAACTATTAGGTGATTCTAGGAAGTCCTGTCATAGGTGACTTAGGGAAAGTCTTGCAATAGGTGATTAGGAAATGTTGTTGACTTTGATACCCAATGGATAAGGCACTGGTCTATGCTTAAAAATCCAGAGATTCTTTGGTTCTCCTATGCCATAAGTATCCGCCATGGTCCCCAGACAGAGCCAAATGTTGTACCCCAAATTAAAATTTTTGCTACACTAAGGCATTTTGAAGAAATGAGTAAAAGTCTTGTCATATTTGTTAAAAAAGGTCAAAATTGGGGTTTGCATGTCTTGCATGAGGGGTGAAAACTCAAAATTTCCAAAATCTAAAGATTTGGGTTTGCTCAAAATGACCAAGTCTACAAAATCCAGATCTTAGTTTTTCGTCCCTACTTTTTAGGAGAATTGCTATTTTTAGAAAATTTCTAAAATAGTAACTTTTTCTGGGTTTTTCTAGGTTTCTTTTGAAACAGATGTTGGCAAAAATTTCTAAAAATAGAAAGTGTGGCTTCTAGAGTTCAAACTGATTTTGATTGGTTGAAAATACTTCCTCACCACCCTGGTGCAGTTAGAATCACAAAATGATTAGTTTTTCCCTAGTGGGTCTATTCTACTTTTTCAGAAAGCATTTCAGGAGCTCCAAAAGTCATCAATGAAGGCCAGTCAACTACCAGGTGTTAGATTCAACATTCAAGCAGTGAACAAAAGATGGGATGGTGAACATGCACGAAGAACGAAGGATGAAGGAGAAAATTGCAGGAAAATGACTAAGTCTGCCAGCCATGGGCGCCCTAGAAGGAGAAAGGCGCCCATCTTTTCAGGGCATCAGATGATGAAATCAGGGTTCCTGCTCCCGGGAAATGTTGTTTAGATTCTTCCTAGCTCTGCAGTGAGTTTGGCAGCGCAATCATTAGATCAACCAGTCACCTGGAACTCAAGATCAAACATAGAGGTTTCAACCGAATGACAGAAGGAAAACCATGGAAGACTTCAAAAAAATTTCTAAGTCTGGGAACTTTGGGTGCCCTAGGTGCCCAGTCTTTTGAGAGGTCAAAATCAACAATTAGGGTTTGCAAATGAGCTCAATCTCTTCAGGATTTAGTCAGCTTCGTAGAGGATGTCTTCATTAGATCATCAGACTTGTCAATCACCAACAAATCCAGATTAAGCTGAAGGTATAAAATGAAGGTTCGAGTTTGAAGATGAAAATTAGATGAAAAATGGCTAAGTCTGGAGGAGTTGGGCACCCCGGATGATATAGGCACCCAAGTTTTTAAGGGCTTAAATAGATGAATTTTCCAATGAAGCCTCCAACATGACTTCCTCAGAGTTGATCAAGCTTTCCAACAAGACCATCAACATGTTGATCAAAGTTGGTAGTCATTAGATGTTGAAGGCTGAACAGAGGGAGAAACAAGAGCTAAATATCAGAAGTCAAGAGCAAAGGTGAAAATATAGAAAGTATTCTAACTCTAGTGAAGTTGGGCGCCCCAGCTAGCCAAGGGCGCCCAAGTTTTTGAGCCCTCACATGCAACTTTTAGGTGATATCACTCCCAGAAGACCCCTCTCAAAATCCTTCAAGCTATCCAACAGAATAGTCAGTGAACTGATCTGATCATTCTAGCTCCCAGAATCAAGATTTCATTAGAAGATCAAAGGGAAATGTGAAGAACTTGAAGAACAAAAAATGGCTAAGTCTAATGAAGTTGGGCACCCCAGAAGGAGATGGGTGCCCATGATTTTGAAGCATCAAACAAAGTTTTTAGCTAAAGGTGCCTCCAGAATGATCTCAGATTCAATCAGGCTTCGTGATGATACATTCAGCTAGATCATCAGATCAATTTGGAAGTCGGAGATCAAAGAGCAAACAAGGTTCAAAATTGAGAAAAAGTTGAAAACTCCAAAAAAGTGACTAAGTCTGGAGAAAGTTGGCGCCTCTAGCCAAGAAGGGCACCCAAAATGACTTTCCTTATTCAAATTTTTCAAAATTTCGAAGTTGCATGATGAAGGAAAATGTCCAAATTCAATGAACAAGAAAATTTTAGGGTTTGCATGGATTAAAGCAAAAGAAAGTAGAGTTATCTCAAGCCTAAAATCTATTGAAGATGCCTTTGCCATTCAATTTTCATCATTCTT
>VDFB02353493.1:215577167-215612764 GCA_007258455.2 Sequoia sempervirens
GGGGACATTTAATTCTTTTATTTTCAACCTTTGCAAAATATTTCACCAAGGTTTTTTTTTTCCTCTGGGCGCGCTTTTCCTTGTCTTCCCTCGGAAATTTTATCCACTTGCCTGACTCATGAAGGGCGTATTTGAAGAACCTTGCCTTTAATTCCACCACTTAGACAAATTTCCTTCTCCATCCTTGATGGGCGCATATGGGGGGTTTGACTTCCATTTTATTGCCTAAGAAAAATTTCCAACTTCAATTCTTGAGTTAGGCGCATCAAAGGTGGTCTGCTTCTAGTTTTCCAGACTTAGAAATTTTTTTTCAAAATTCACTCCTTGCCTTGGGCGCTATTCCACCCTTGAGCTTTCAATTCTTCATACTTAGAAATTTTCCCACTAATCTCAAATTGCTAGGGCACATATGACATGGGCTACTCCCAATCTTGATGCCTTAGACAAATTTCTAACTCCTCTCATTAGCTTGTGCGCATTTTATAGGTCCTTCCAATTTATGACACTTAGAAACACCCCAACACCTCTCCTTGGGTTAAGGAGCATATAGAGGTGCCTCCTTCAAATTTTCTTGCCTTAGAATATTTTCTTGCCTTCAAAACTTCTTGGGCGCATATTGGATATCATACTTCAAGTTTAAACACTTAGAATATTTTTCAACTCTTTCCACAAGTCAAGGTGCATTCAAGGGGGTGAGCTTCAAGTTTCAAGGACTTAGAAGAATTTTCAGCAAACTTCAAGTTCAAGGGCACATTTTAGAGGGTGGACTTCCAATTTAAAACACTTAGAATATTTTTTAGCCTTCCAACCTTCTTGGGCGCATACAAGGGATCTTTCTTCAAGTTTGACACTTAGAATTTTTTTTTTTTATTACCTTCTGCCAATCTTGGGTGCATTTCAGGGGTCAAGCAGGATTTAGCAACGCCTTAGTAACTTCTTCCTTCACCCATGTTGGAGATGGGCGCATTAAAGTGGCGGTGAAGGAACTTTTTGCCACTTGAAAACTTCTCTCCACCTCTCTTCTCTCTTGGGCGCATTTGAGGTGGGGAGCAGGAAGTTTCATGCCTTAGACAATTTTCATGGCTTCTACCAGCAAGTTGGGCGCATTTGAGGGTGTCTGCAGGATTAAACCAATACTTAGAAAATTTTCCATCAACTTCTCAAGCTGAGGGCGCATTTAGGGGGTCAAACAGGATTTAACTCCAGACTTAGAAAATTTTCCATCACCACTGAGCAAGTTGGGCGCATTTAGGGGGTCAAGCAGGATTTAACTCCAGACTTAGAAAATTTCTCAGTGTCCTGCCAGCTTGAGGGCGCATTTTGGGGTATGAGCAGGAATTTCAACACTTGAAAACTTTTATCCTCCTGCCAACTTCTTCTTGGGCGCATTTTACAAGGTGAGCAGGAATTTCTTCAGACTTAGACATTTCTCGACTTGCTCGCCCCTATTTACTATATTTAGTAAGTTCTAGGTTTTCATACTTTTGAAGCTCAGATTGATTTGAAATTTTAACCACAGGATCCTCATGACCTAGTTAGTCTGTTCACACTGCCATCTCGAGCAGACCTGCTATTTATAGCACGTTTCTGAAGGTGGTTTACTATTTATAGCAACTGCCTGATTTTGATACTTCCCCAATTCCATTTGACTTGAAATTTGAATGTCGTGACCCTCATCGGTAGACTTGCCCGTTCGCACTTGCCCCTGATGTTGACTTACTATTTATAGCCTGTTTCAGAAGTGGCTTACTATAAATAGTAAGTGCTCCGATTGCCTTCAAATTTTACTGGTGGATAGCTTAAAAGATACTAATCGCAGTGGGACACACAGGTTTTCGAAAATTCTAGCATTTTACCCCTCATTTTGGGTCCCGAAGCTAGAAACCCTAATTTGACTTGCATGTATATCAAACGACCTCCATTTGACTCCATTTTTGTTGCACTTTGCTCTGTTCGTGATACTGATGTGCTGGGAGGAAGCTGCCAGAGTGGATCTACTAAAAATAGTAAGTCTCTGAAAATTGATCATTTCGCTTTGCATGTCACATCACCGCGTAGCTCCTGAAAAACCCATAAAGAATCACTCGACATGCACTAAAAACTCTGACATGCAAACCCTATAAATAGCCTCTGAAGGTGGCTTCTAAAAAAAGTCCTGATCCTGGTTTGCATGTTATATCGCTGCGAAGCCCTCGAAAAACCCACAAGGAATATGCTGACATGCAAACCCTAAAAATAGCCTCTGAAAGCTGAATACTGAAAGTCATCATCTCATTTTGCATGTTATATCACTGCGTAGGTCTCAGAAAACCCAGAAAGAATCTCTAGACATGCATTGAAGAACATTGCATATAAACCCTAAAATCTGCCTCTAAAGCCTAGACTGCTAAAAATAGCAAGTCGTCCGCTCTAGCTCAAAATTTGCAGGCAAATAGCTCAAGGTGCTCAGAATGTAGTGTATCGGTTAGAATTTCAACTATGCTGAGAGAATGCCCCAAATCAAGTACTTACTAAAAATAGTAAGTTGTCGAAACCTGGTGAAAATTCAGTGGAAACTTGTTTGTAGCCCTCTTGACAACAATGTTAGTCTCAGATTTCAATAGCCAAACTTGATTTGACCTCAAACTAACATGAGAAATGCAAACCCTAATTCTATAGACTTAGCCAAAATTTCAATTCAGATGGGCACATCCCCGGAAAGACAGACAAAAGAAAGAGAGACAACGACAAAACAACCCAAAAGCAGAGCCAAAAGACTCGAACGAAGCAAAAATAGGGGGGGTCCCCATTTGCAATGGGGCGATGTGTGAAAAGGTCACAACACCCCCCATTGTCTGACCTTAGAGTGACAATCTAAGAACTTGATTCCTTCTCAACTAAGGCCTTAAACTACTGAAATGTACTTAACACATCTTATTTATGTTTCAAGAAATACACCCACATTTTTCGACTAAAATCATCAACGAATAATAAAAAGTACCTAGACCCAGTAACAAATGGAGTGTTCATTGGTCTACATACATCAGCGTGAACCAATTGAAGTACCTCGGAGGCTCTCCAAGAATCAGCATCTGAGAATGGTGTCCAATGCTACTTCCCAGCTTGACAGGCTCCACAAACTCCATGATTTTGAGTTTGGATCTCAGGTAAACCAGCAACCAAACCCTCCCGAGAGAGTTGAGAGAGATAGTGCACATTCAAGTGCCCATAACGCTGATGCCAAAGTTTGCTGATGGTTGTACTCCTAGCTGCCAGAGCGTGCTCTTGAGAATCACTGGAATCAGCAAGTTTGTACAAACCGTGATCCTCAAGTCCCATAGCGATTGTAGTACGAGTCTCCCTATCAACGATGCTGCAAGTGGACGAACTGAAAGCAACATCCAATTGGGGAGAATGCTGCATGATCTGACTAACGGAGAAAATATTATGTTCCATGCCTGGAACATAAAAGACATCGAGAAAGAGTAAATTTCTTCCTCCTGAAAGAATCTAAACAGTGCCTTTACCAGCAACTGTATACTCTTCGCCGCCTCCAAAGATCACTGAATCAGTGAATGGTTCATATTTGGTGAACCAATCTTGACGATGAGTAAAATGCCGAAAAGCCCCTGAATCAATATACCAGGTAGAAGATTGGACAGGATCTGCAGTTCTCTTGGCCATAAAAGCATAGAATGCAGATTCTTTCTGCTTAGTGTGCTCTACGACATTTGCCTTTTGTTGAGATCCTCCCTACTTTTGTTTAGAAGCCAATCGAACCTGACAATCAGCCTTCATGTGACCATACTTATGGCAATAATTGCACTGAACGTTCTTCTTCTTCTTGCTATCCTGAGAAGAACCAGAGCTTTTCGGCTGAGAAGTTTGCGCCTTCCCTTTGTTCTTAGCAGAAGATTTGGCAGAGAACGCTTGCTCTGTGGAGGTGGAACTGGTAGTGCTTCCAAACTGCTATCTTCAGCGATCCTTCTGTAGAAGCTTGTTACACAAGTCTGGAAACTTCAAGTCAACATTTGTTGAAGTAATATTGAGTGTCTCAATAAAATGCTCGTAAGATTTTGGAAAAAATTTCAAAGTAATGACGACCATGTCCTCTTCATCTTTCGACCAATAGCTTCCAGCTGGTCGCGAATGTCCTTTATCTTTGTCAAATGCTCTTGGAGAGTGGTCTTCTTGTCCATCATTATCAAAAAGAGCATGTTCTTAAGAAAGAACGCACGACTCTTATCTGATGTTTCATGGAGATCCTTCAAGTTCATCCAAACCTCGACAGTTGTTTTGCCTGACGACACTTGTGGCAGCTGGTCGTCAGTGACTGAAAGCTTTATGAGCATGACAGTTTCCCGGTCACGTTCATCCCATTTGTCCTAGTCCTTTCTAGCTACAGTGGGACGGGTTGAGTTCCCCAAAACGACCCGATCGAGACACCGATATTCAAAGATCGTAATCATGCGCTGCTTCCAGGTGTTGTAATTCTTCCCGTTGAACTTCTGGCTGCTTTTGAGCATTATATTTGTCAGTGATGCCATCACGTACCCACAAAACTAAGGATTTTTATAAAACCCTAGTCAGCTGGAGTGAAAAACGCAGGTTTGAGAGGTCTGGAAAACTTTGTATTGTCGAAACCCTAGGTCGCAGCCAATACAGAACCAGAAAAAAATGCGGCTTTTAAATCCTTAGAAAAATGCGTCTGTAAAAAATGTGATCAAAGAACGCCAAATCACGGCCCAGAAAACGCGGGGACAAAGAAACAGAAAGTGCGCCTAGAAAGCACATCCCGTGACCACCAAAAACCCAAAAATCACGCCAGAGAAAAACACAGAAACGCGGCCAAGAATGGACGAAATCGGCGTCCAAAGAAATAACAAAACACGTTTTTTTTAAGCTCAGAAAACCCTCGTCGCACAGGCTTGGCAAGTTGTGCGCATGAAGAGAACAAAGTCGCGCAGCCAATAGTAAACACGCGCCCAGATGGAGTGGAAAAAGTGGCCGCAAAAATTCCAGTCACAGGTTAAAGACTCACGATTTGCAAACGCCAGAAAAGATTCTACAAACAAGTCACGCGAAGGTGAGAAAAGTTGCGCGAACTAGAAGATTTTAGTCACCGATTTTGAGAAACCCTACATGAGTCCTAATTAAAAAATCTTCCCAAAAGAAATCGCAAGCCTCACTCAAAAACCTCACTGAAAAAAATTCATTTTTTTCAAAGACTAAAAAAATTTCATTCGAAAATTTTTTAGAAAAAAACAAATTTTGTTTTCTGGCTCTAATACCATGTAAATGGTGGAAAACATTCTTACATTAACAGAAATAAAATGTTACATTATAAATAAGTTACATAACTACTGTAGATATTAAATATCTACCTACAATCTACCTACCTACAGACTACTGTAGAAACAGTAGTTAACTAAACTAAACTAAACAAAATAACATTGACCATTAACAACAGAAGAATATAATATTCTAACATAATCAATTAATTTAATTAAATTATTCTGCCTCCAAATTGGGGACATGACAATTTGAAGCAAAGACATTAGCCCTTGGCAAACAAACAAGGAAAGAGACCTTGACATCAAGGACACTAAACTAAAGATTCAAATGGCATTACACCTCCATTTACTTGAATAAAATTCAAATAATTTATAAAATGATTTCTTTTCAGCCAAAAAATCCACAAGACAAAATTTTCACATTTCCTACACATAATGCCATTAGAATCTAGAGATGCATCCGGTTTTCCATGTCAATAATTTGAAGGATTTTTTTGCATTTGACAATGTAACACCAGATTTTAAGAACATAGAAGAGATCAAACCATAAGTTCATAACCCAATTAAAAAAAATCCATGAGGGGTAAAAGACTTATAGGTCATGAGATCAACTCCAAGGATATGTAGAATATGTAGAATATATTTTACCCCAATAAATGGTCTTATTAAATGAAATTATTTTTCAATGATGGACAGATGTTGTCACAAGCCAAGTGAAACCAATCGAAAAATGGTTGTTAAGAAGAGAAGCTTGCAAAAGGTAAAGGGTAAATGAATAAAACCTTAGACTTGATTTTAGCAACCCATGCCCACATTGATTACATTAGATAAACTCCAAAAAAAGTGATGCCCTCTTTATTCATAAATTAATGAATAAATGTTGTAGAATTGGAAAAATCACTAAAATAATTGATGAGGAAGGAAATCTTTCCCATCTTTATATTAATAAATCATAATTTAGGAATATTTTAGCTTTGTTCGAACTTGGAGTTTTCCCCAATAGGAGTTTCATGTTGTCTGCATAGACAAATTTAATGTTTGAAAGGTTGCAAAGGCCCCTATACCTTTTCATCTTGTCCAAGCACCATGCAGGAATTCAATTTGAGATCCTTTAAATCTAGAAGCAGTTACAACCGACAAAGCATTTTACTTTAGCAAAACTGCCTACAAGACACTTTGGGATTAAAGGTGAGCTTGAGACCTAGAACACAAACAAAGAATATAAACATAAAAAGAAAATGATTTACCTTTTCTTGGTCTATTTTCTCATTGTATATTATAGAAGTAACTATTTTTAGGCCCATATATATATTCTTACAGCCACTATATATATCTACAAGATAGGGTGGTTCATGATCAATATGGTTTACATCCATGTGCTGCATTTACAAATTATTTAACATATGTGCATACCCAGGAGCATGCTTGCTTGCATCCTCCGTAGTATCACTTAATTAAGTTAATAACTATTGTACCCATACAAAAAAATTGTATGGAGTCATCCTTTGAGTCAAATTTTTAAAATTCCTCATTTTGTGAGCCATACTTGAATCCTTGTCATGGCCATCAATGTCATTCTATGTTGTTTCTAGTTGATGTATTTGCAAAACCTACAAGAGGATCTTTTGAAAAAACCTAGTGAGGCAAGGAGTGGAGCTCAAATGAGGGAGAGAAGGCAAAGAAAATAGGCATGAAAAATTGCAGCGCAATGAAGAAGCACACACTCAATGGAGTTCAAAATTTACACATTAAAAAAGTGTTTGCCGATGTTGAGGTGCACGCCTCTCCAAAGAGGAACATAAAACAAAATGCTGCATACCAATGTTAAGAAGCACATCTTTCCAAAAAAGGAACATAAAATCAAAAAGATGCATGCCAATGTAATAGAGAGCACCTTTCCAAAAAGGAAAAAAAAATCGAAAAGATGCATGCCAATATAGAGGTCCATGCCTCTCCAAAGAGAAACCTAAAATCAAAAAGATGCATGTGAATATATGAGTGTGTGCATAATCAAAGAGATGCAAGAAAATGTTTAATAAAAAAGTTTCTATCAATCTAGAGGAGCATACCTGATCAAAGAGATGCAAGAAGTCTAGAAATAAAAAATTGTTACCCATTGCAAGGGTTGGCCCAAGAACATTGGGGTGCAAATCCAAATGAAACAAAAAGGGGTTTGCCAATGGAGAGGTGTGTACCTTAGTAGAGAGCTGCATCAAAATCACTACCAAAGCCAATTGTTAGGTTTGTAATTTACAAACCGTGCTATTTTTACTTGTCATTGTTTTTGAAAATGATAATCATATTCTGAGATCTATTTTTAGAACTGCTATTTATAGATCATTCTATTTTTAGTCGTAGCTATTTTTGGAAGAGATCTATTTCAAGACGATCTTGTGTATGTGTTGTTTAGGTGAACCAAATTGCTTTCCTTTACAATCGCAAGGCGAATAAATTATGTAGACTTAGGTAGACACACTGAGGGACATTGCTTATTTAGGCAGAAAGAGTGTAGTTGCAAGAGATTTTGCTGATTACATGCATAGATTACACCAAGAGGTTCAGAGAAATTTGGAGAACAATGAAATATAAGGAATATGCTAATTTTAAGAGGGAGCAAAAATTTCAGGTTGAGGATCTTGTGTTAGCTCTTTAGAGGAAGTAAAGGTATCCCCAAGGAATCTAAAACATGTTGAAGAGGAAACAGATTGGACTGTGTAAAGTCTTAAGGAAGTTTGCAACGAACGCTTATGAGATGGAGCTTCTTGAAGGTGTAGACATTTCACCCATTTTCAATGTTGTTGATTTGTACCGTTATTATGAAATGCAAAATTGTGAAGAAAGTGTAGAACCTAATGAGCAGAGGAAAGAATGAGTACAACAATTCCCTAAAAGAGGAAGAAACAAAGTTGAAGCTATTACAGATTCTCGAACAGCCAAGAAAACAAGAGGGAAGGAGTATAAGGAGTACTTGATCAAACGGAAGAATAAGGTGGCAAATGAAGCAACCTCGATGCATACATCCGATGTTGCCAAATGTGGAATTTCAGTTCTTGAATGTCTCAAATGTTCATGAGCTACAACACTCGTGGAACATTTTCATATAATTAGAATGTCTAGTGCAGGAGTATTCCAGGGCTCGTGTGTCTTGTTCCCCCAAAATATCTTCTTCGAACAGTTTTGGTTTTCTATTTGATTTTGCATGTGTTGCAGGTCCTATTTCTGTGTTTCTTTTATTTTGTGTTGTGCATGGTCACACTGCTGAGTATAGCTGGTCGCTTCTGGAAGGGTTGGAGCACTAACATGACATCCTTCCTATAGCTTTTTCTACTTGTGGCTGGGCATTGTACTTTTCTTTCCTTCCAGAGCCTACCCATGGGGTCATCATCCTCAATGTTGCAGCAGTTTCATGTTGCCTTAATAGGCTGTTGAAATTCCTACCTTATTCTCTTCTTTGCCTAGTCTTGGTCTTTTATGTCATAGTTGTCACCTTTATGCTAGACATGGGCAATATAAGCAGTAAGCACAATGGTCTTACCTGGGCAGTTACATTCCAATAATTAGGTTTCGAAGACATTTACAGTTATAAACTTTGCTAGCCACTGGCAATTCAATCTAGCGCTTAACTCATTTCAAAGTTAAAAATTGTTGTGCATGGTTCCAATAGTTAGGCCTATTATTATTAGCAATTCTGTGAGCCTTAGGCTGGTGGCTTGTCAGTTATCCTTTTGCAACTTGTCATGTCCCCTATCCAAACAGTCAAAATAATTTACTAATTTAATTATTAAATTTATTAAAAGGCAACTTGTTTTTTATTATTAAATAAAATGTTCCTCAAAATAATAATATAAGGTGATTTTTGTAAAAAATGACACTTTGGAGACTTGAGTGGAAAATAGAAGAAAAAGAAAAGAAAATAAATTATTTTCCCTCGAAAAGTTATAAAAGGGGGTTTGGAGAGGAGAAAAGATAATTATTCGAAACATTTTATCAAACCTCATTTTCTCTGGGAAACAGAACTGTACATGCACAAACTGCAACAAACTGTTTCCCTCTCTTTTTCACAATTTTCTCAATATCCTTGACAACTTCAACATTCGACAACTTTCATCAACACATAGTTGACATCAATGACAACACCAGCTTGTTGACATCAATGACAACACCTTCATACTTGCAACATATGGCCCCCGCCCAACTCCACAAGGTGGCAAGTGTCTTCAGGGGGTTGGGACATTGATGGGGAAAGCAAGTACAAGCCACCAAGGGAGAGGGCTATGGTATACACCCTCTTAGGTTTGGTGTAGAAAAGGCTTCGAGCAGACCCATCATGTCCTTTCTCCGAAACCCTAGCTTGCTTGCATTAATGATAATCTACAATGTGATGTAATCACCTAACTCTATATATATTGTTCATGTGGTGACTGCAGATTCAAACCCAGAATTGCATTATTAAAGAGATATTTATTTGGTAAGACAAACTTTAACCCTAATTTGTTCTAATTTGTGTGAAATGACCCCCTTATAATTTTTTCAATTTTTTGCAACAACACTTCAACAATGGCACCCGTTAGCATTAGCCAAAATCAAATCAACTGTTGAAAGTAACCCTACACCAAAAATGTACACCAGGATCCCAATGTTGGGCAAGGTGTGAGCATATTGCGTTGGAGATCGTTAGTCTCCAAACTAAATGAAGTACACTACTGGAAAGTAAAGTTTATGCAACTCAACCGCGTATTTCAGTAGCAGTGATTTGACAACACAACCGACCAGCAATATGAATGCAAGTACATAAAGTAAATGGACGGCTCAGCCGATCAGCAATATGATTACTGAAAGTAAAGAAGGGCGACAAGCCAGCCCCAATACAATATGCAAGACGGCGAGGCCTGTCTCTTCCACCAAAGTGGGAATACAATAGAAATCAGCAGAATGAAAATATGAGCTGATCAGTACTACTGAAACAACTTTACAATTAGAATCAATCTTGCAAGAAGCCAATGGTTAAGCTGTCCAAGAAACTACAATATTATTATTTGATCTCCAACCTTCAAAGACTCACTAAATATGAAAACACACCCCAAAAACTCCAACTTCTACAAACTGAAATATCATACCAGCAAATTAAAAACTATAGACCAACAACTAATAAACTCGCTAAAATGCTCACAACTCACTCAAAACTACTCCAAATGACATGAAACAAAATGCATATGACCCCTAGAGAGATGGCGACCAAGATAGGATTGAGAAACAATTGCAAATTGATGATATTTATTTTTCTAAAGTTTTCCTAGACTTCCTAGGCAAGGTACGACCTGGAGAGAGGGTTGACCTGCAAGATAAATTCAAATACTCAATAATAAATTTCCAAAACTTGCACAAAGGGGCACCCAAGGCCAAGGAAGAGATATATCAACTACCCAGAACCAAACAAAATTTTCCAAGAGAGCTATGAATAAAAATCTACTTCAGCTACACCCAAACCAACAACTTGTAAACTAACAAAACACACCAAAAGACATCAAAAACATCAAAAAACTCCATTACAATAAGCTCAATCTGCTCTCAAGAGTTAAGAACAGCCTCTAACTTAGCTAGTTGCTATCTTTCAAGCAAGAAACCAAGTCCAAGCTAGGAGGTATGCATTCCTCGAAGCAAAGCAATCACCATTTCGGCAGCATAACATTATAATTTCTTCATGGATGCAAAACAAGGAGCCCAACACTCTTATTTATAGCTTTTATGTCTCCAAATTCAAATTATTTCCCTCCAAGATCAATGCTTAATCCAAATTCACATTCACCTTGCAATGTTCTGCCAAATTGCATTTCATTTCACCTTTTCCCAAGTCGTCCACTTCATGAAGACATAACACTTATTAAAAATATCAATAAAGTGTAATGTGGCGTCCAAAAAGTAATAAAGTGAAACACTTTATAAAACAATATATCTCCTCAATAAGGCGTCCCATACTATCCAGTGCAAAATACATTAAAAAATGTCATTAACTCCTCTAGGCTAGGTGTCCAAAAGAATATATCAAAATATGACTTTATTACCTCATTAAATAATTTGTCCTTCAAGCCTTGGACAAAATTTCACCAAATATTAAAATATTTTACCTCCACAAGAGAAACGCCCAACTCAAACTTTGACCTGCCAAAAATAGCCACTGCACTGAACTATTGAACTGCTGCTAAAAATAGCACTGCCAAACATAGTACTTACTAAAAATAGCATACTGCTAAAAATAGTAAGTTGCTCCAAACTCATTTTGATAACATACTAGGCAGCCATCGTGACTTACTAAAAATAGTAAGTTCAGAAAAGTCCTCTGTTTTAGTTGCATGTCACATCACCGCAAAGCCCTCTGAAAACCCAGAAGGAATCCAAAATCAGAACTGTAAAACTCCAACATGCAAGCCTCCAAAACTGCCAAGGAAACAGCCAAAAATGCAAGTCATTATCTCGTCATGCATGTTACCACATCCTAAAGCTCTCCAAAAACCCAGAAAGCTCCACCAAACATGCATCAAAAAATCTCACATGCAAGCCTTCAAAACCTCCTTTGAAAGTGGAAACCCTAATTTTAGCTTCTGACTGGCCTACAGGCTTTCGAAAATAGGCTATTAGACACAAAAGAGCGTATTGCTAAAATAGGGACATTACAATCCGCCCTTCCCAAAATTGCTTGTCCTCAAGCAATTGCACAACACTCCAACGAATCCCAAGGTCCCATGTCCATCTCTGAAAAGACCCACCATGTTGATGTTGCACCACTCTGATCAAATCAGAGAAAACATTATGCCAAAACTGCACTAACCTCCCTTGTAACTCCAAAATGTTACCATCAATGAAACTGAAGTTAAAAATTCTGGAAGGACTGAAATCAATATCATGCAGCATCTCATGCCTAAAAAACTCTAAGTAATCGATATCAACAATGCCATTGTCTTCCTCAACTCTAGGCAATAGGAAGGACAATCTGCTCAACTCAACAATGTACTCCTCAGCATATCTCCTCAAGGTGTGAAGCAGAGCCATGTTTGCAAATGTGACTTCCCCAAAGCTTCTTGCAAAGAGGAGAGCTATCCTTTGCAAGAGCTCAACAAACTCGTACTCATAACTCCACATGAATCTACTATGCCTCCAACGAATTATTCTAATACAGCCATGAAGACTTTTGAACACTCTTACAGTTCCAACTCCAAGAGTCTCTGAATGATAAGCCAAAGCATGTGGAAGTCCGCTGTCCAGAACCAATATAGTAAAGAAACTATCAAATTCTACTTCACAAACCTCCATAAGATGAACTCTAAGAATAGGATAGGTTTGAAGAAATAAATAATCTCTGCTGTTCCAGACTGGAGTCATCGAAATACAATCTAATTTTAGCGCTCTACACGAGGAAAAACAACAGCACCAAAGAAATTCCCAAGTGTGAGCGAGTGAGATGAGCATTGAGTTGCAAGAAAACCCTCCAAAGTGGCTCGAAGACACACTAGAGCAAACCCCAACTGAAAACTACCACCTCCTTGACAATTAGTGATGGACAAACTCTCAAAACGAGAGTAACTCCACATGTAAGGTGGTTGGTCTACCTCCAACCAGCAAACTCATCTCTCAAAATCTGCCCTTGTCTTAGTCGAGGATCACTCCCAAGAGCAACCAACCATTCATCTCCCCAACCCATACTCAAAATCTCTTTCCAATCCATTTGTTGATGAACAAACGGAACCATCAAGTGGCTGGTAAAGAAGGGGACAATACCAAAAAGTCTGAAAATTTGATCCTTATCCCTCCAAAAATTCTTCTTTCCACAAGCAATAAGCTCCATCAACCCGTGTTGGCAATCCCAAGCATGGATACCCAACTAAAAATAATCTCCAACACTCCAAAAAGGAAAGATAACACATCTCCAAGTGTTGGTCAAGAACAAGTGCATACTCATGAAATTGGCGCCCCCTTTAGTGAACCTTTGAAACCAATCCATGAAAGCTTCAGCAACACTGGAGCATGAAGCACAAGATGACTTCAAATTCAACTCCCAAAATTGACTAGCATCACCCAACCCAAGGAATGGATTGACAAGAGTGCAAACACCATGTTTTGTTCCACCTTCCCAAGTGAAGACTAAATCCTCAATCCCTCTTAAGCTTTCTTGATCAAACATCCTTCTTGGAAGATTATCTATTGCAAGGAGCGAATCTCCCTCATGTTTTGCTAGCAAAACTTCAATAAGCTGAAAATCACGTTCCATATTGTGTTGGGAAACTTCATCAAGATCCCATTTAGTGCTATTGTCAATTGATGCTACATCTTCCATCACAAAAAGAGGATTATCATAAGTTTCTTCTGCACCCACTTCAAAGAGAGGATTATCCATAATATGGAAGTCTTGTCCTTTCTCACACTCAAGCTCCATTTGTTGGTCCAAATCCTCACATACAACTTCTAATATTCTTGTAACGCTTTCTAGATCAAAATCCTCCTGAAGACTATCAAGCTCTCCAATCACTTGCTTGATTTCTTCAACTCTTTGTACACCTTCTTGCTTCTCGAAAAGTTTGAAGTCAGGAAACTAGTCTTCAACCTCCATTAGAGCCAACTGAGCTTCTTTTAACATGTCCTTTGTTGATTCGAGCTCCAGAGTGAGCTCATCAACCTTCCTCTCCTTTTCTTGGAAGGCATAAATGGTCTTCTTTGCAACTTCAATGACATGATCTCGATCTTCAATCAAGTGCACGTACTCTGACTTCAATGTCTCCAAAGAATCTCGGATAAGTTGCAAATTGGGGAAGAGCAACTTCATCTTTCACTCCTTTTCGTCTATCTTCAAGCTGAGCCTTCCAATAGAGCTCTTCAATCAAACTGTGAGTGTGATCAAATTCGGATAGAACTCGCACTTCCCTTTCAAAGGATACTCTGACTTGTTCCTCCCATTCGAGAATATGCAAAGATGGTGGATTGTTGGTTGGTTGCTTTTCAAAATCAGAACTTTGTTTTGTGTCTTCGCTGCCCTCATAGCTGCTCCAACCTTCTTGTCTTTCACCATCAACTAGCGGAGAATGCTCAATGTCATGGAGAGGAACATGCTCCACAATTTCTTCGACCCTAAGCTTGCAATCAGCTTCTTGAAGAGAAAAATCAGTCAACTAGTATTGAAGAAGGCACAAGCAAGGTGCACATGTCACCTCAAAATGATCGTGAGTTTGATGAGGATACCTTGACAGTTGAAGAGTGTGTGGTAGAGCCTCAAAATATTCCCTCAGACTTGTGCATGATAGGAAGTGATGAAAATCAGTTTGGTGAAAAGGACATAACAACAGTCTTGAATCCTAATTTGGATTCCTACAATGAAGGTCTTGAGACTAAGGGCTTCACAGAAGATGTTGGTAGAACTGTTGTGTGGGATGAGTTCGTTGAAAAAGAGCAAGATGAAGGAAATACTAGTGGTGTCTTTGAACCAGCTTATGATCATTATCATGGTGATGTTGTTGGTGGTGATTCTGATGTGTTTACACCTCTTCTTGTTGAAGATTTGGTGAAGGATTATTCCCCTCTTGCTGCTGTTCAAACCTCCCAAGAGTTTTCACAAGACAAATTTATGACAAGTAGCCAAGAAGACCTCTTTGGTATTCATTGGGCTGCTAATGAAAAAATCAGTAACATACCTATTCATGATGGGGTTGTTGAAGATAAAAATGATAAAGTAATCACACCAGACAGCTCTAATGACTCTTATTCCCAATACAATGATGGTGACATAGGTGGTATTTGGTTTGATCATCAAACTAAGCTCTTGGAGGAAGCTACTAATGAAGATATCAGTTGAAGTGAAAAGGGGAGTGACTCATTCAAAGGGTCAAAACTTCAAGAAGAGCATAATAAGCATTTTCTTCTTGATCATCGCAATCAACCCATTAGCATTTGAAATTCCAGGTGTGTTGGCATCAAGATATGACAAAGAACCTGTGTGGGATACGTTTCCCTTTGATCCTGATGAAGACCAAAATTCTGATTGCATTGCAAGCTATGAGGTGGCCACAGAAGGAGAAGTTGTTTTTGATGAAGAAGCTTGCCCTGAAAAGCTCCATGATGATTTCCTTCAGTTGGTTGCAGCCACTAAGGAGGAGTTTGTTGCTTCCCAAACTTTCAGGACAGCGATCTTTGATGACTCACAGATCGAGTTTGGGGCTGCCATAACCCTTGATCAAGGAGACATTGAGGAGGAAGAAGAGTCAGAAGACGAAAGATTTAAAGAGGGTTTTGAACACAAATCTGATATAAAGAACAGCCTCTAACTTAGCTAGTTGCTATATTTCAAGCAAGAAACCAAGCCCAACCTAGGAGGTATGCATTCCTTGAAGCAAACCACTCACCATTTCAGCAGCATAACATTATAATTTCTTAATGGATGAAAAACAAAGAGCCCAACACTCTTATTTATAGCCTTTTCTCAACTCCAATTCAAATTTTCACTTGAGTTTGGTGTGTTTTGTCAGTTTACAAGTTGTTGGTTTGGGTGTAGCTAAAGTAGATTTTTACTCATAGCTCTCTTGGCGAATTTTGTTTGGTTTTGGGTAGTTGATATATCTCTTCCTTGGCCCTGGGCGCCCCTTTGTGCAAGTTTTGGAAATTTATTGTTGAGTCTTTGAATTTATCTTGCAGGTCGACCCTCTCTCTAGGCCATACCTTGCCTAGGAAGTCTGGGAAAACTTTAGAAAAATACATATCATCAGTTTGCAGTTGTTTCTCAGTCCTATCTTGGTCGCCATCTCTCTAGGGGTCATATGCATTTCGTTTCATGACATTTGGAGTAGTTTTGAGTGAGTTGTGAGCATTTTAGTGAGTTTATTAGTTGTTGGTCCGTAGTTTTCAGTTTGCTGGTATGATATTTCAGTTTGTAGAAGTTGGAGTTTTCGGGGTGTGTTTTCATATTTAGTGAGTCTTTGAAGGTTGGAGATAAAATAATAATATTGCAGCTTCTTGGATAGCTTAACCATTGGTTTCTTGCAGGATTGATTCTAATTGTAAAGTTGTTTCAATTGTACTGATCAGCTTACTTCTAGTATCCAGTGTATGGATGATAAAACTGTACATGAGATTGAGTATGGTTTCCAGTGTATGGATGATGTAGTATCAAACCATGAGGATGTGCCTCATTCTATGATTAGAAATATTTTGAGGCTACTTACTAATGAATGCTTAGGTGGAGTAGAGGATGAAGATCTAAGGCCCAACCACTACACCAAAAAATCGGCCTCAATGGCATCAGAGCCAAGATCCTGCCATCTTGTGAAAAAACAGAGCTCAGTTGTGAGATGGCTACAAAGAAGTCTATATCTAAGTTGATACAGGAGTTGTCCTAACATCAAAGGCTATACTCGCGGATATTTGCAAAATCTAAAGGTTTGAATAGAAAAGTAGAACATTTTATTGACGAAGGGATAGAGAAAGAAGCAGAAGTGCATGTTTGTGGTTTGCAACCCACGAGTAAGCGAGTTGAAGAGAAAAATCAGTCAACTAGTATTGAAGAAGGCACAAGCAAGGTGCACATGTCACCTCAAAATGATCGTGAGTTTGATGAAGATACCTTGACAATTGAAGAGTGTGTGGTAGAGCCTCAAAATATCCCCTCAGACTTGCGCGTGATAGAAAGTGATAAAGATCAATTTGGTCAAAAGGACATAACATCAGTCTTGAATCCTAATTTGGATTCCTACAATGAAGGTCTTGAGACTTGTTGTACCCCAAAATTAAAATTTTTGTTACACTTAGACATTTTGAAGAAATGAGTAAAAGTCTTGTTGAAACAGTCAAAAAGGTCAAAATTTGGGTGTGCATGTCTTGCATGAGGGGTTAAAACACAAAATTTTCAATTTCTGACGATCTGGGTCCGCTGAGAGCAGCTTAACCTACAAAACCCAGATCTCACTTTTTCATCCCTAAAATTTAGGAAAACTGCTATTTTTAGAAATTTTCTCGAAATAGTAAAGTTTTCTGGGTTTTTCTGGGTTTCTTTCGAAACGGATACTGGCAAAATTTTCTAAAAATAGAAAGTTGGTCCGACAAGGTCCGAACTGATTTTGATTGGCTCAAAATGTATCAGGCTGGTGCGGTCAGAATCTTAAAATAATCAGTTTTGCCCTACTGGGTCTAATCTGCTTTTTTTCAGAAGCGTATTTGGAGCTCCAAGGTCATCAATGGAGGTCATTCGGCTGCCAGGCGTCAAAATCAACACTTAGGCGTTCAACAGAAGATGAAACGATGAACATGCACAAGGATCGAGGAAGAAGTTGAAAAATAATAAAATTTTCTAACACTGGTGACTTTGGGTGCCCCTGTTGAAGAAAGGCGCCCATCTTTTTAGGGCACCAAATGTCAGAATTAGGGTTTGTGCCTCCAGTCAATGTTGCTCAGTTCTCTGTCAGCTTCGCAACGAATTCAACGGCGTAGTCATCAGGCGATCCAGTCATCCGGAATTCAAAGCTGAATAGGGAGGTTCCAAATAGATGTCAGAACGAGAATTTAAAAAGATCAAAAATTGACTAAGTGTTGAGATTTTGGGCGCCCCTGGTCAAGAAGGGCGCCCAGCTTTTTGAAGGCCCTGATTCAGCCGTTAGGGTTTGAGAATATGCTTGTTCTTTTCAGAGCTCAGCCAGCTTCGACGTGCCTGTCTCCGTCAGATCATCCGACTGCTCAATCTTCAGCAAATTTAGATCAAAGATGAACATACAGAACGAAGTTTTCAAACTCTGAAATTTGAAAATCATGAAAAAATGGCTAAGTCTGGTAAGAATGGGCACCCCTGGTGAAGAAGGGCGCCCAAGTTTTCAAGGAGCTAAACAAAAGAATTTGCGGACAAGTATCTAACGTGATCTCACAATTGACCCAGCTTTCCAACAAGATACTTCGCATGTCAATCGGATGTCGCAGTCGCCGGATACAAGAAGCCGAAGGGAGGGTCCGACAAGAGTTGAATTTCAAAGTTCTGAAGCAAACACAGGAAAGTGAAAATTTGACTAAGTATGGATGAAATGGGCGCCCCCAGTCAAGATAGGCGCCCAAACTTTTGAAGGGTTAAAATTCACTTTTTGACAAAATCTCTCCCAGAAGACCCCCTCCAAAATCTTCTCAGCCTCGCGACGAGTCCGAACATTCATCAATCCGACGCCCGGAGCTCAAGATTCAACAAGGTCGCCCGAAGAAGTGAAAGACATGAATAAATTGAAAAAATTTCTAAGTCTGGTGGAAGTGGGTGCCCCCCTTGAAGAAATGCGCCCAATCTTTAAAGCCTTTAAATGATGGGATTTGCAAAAGTAACGTCCAAGAGCGCCTCATCAAAATCAGTCTGGCTATCCAACGAAACATTTAGACAGTCAGTCAGATCAGCGTAGCTCCCGGAATCGAAGACTCATCAAAAAATCAAACGGAGAAGAACTTGGAAATCAGAAAAATGGCTAACACTGAAGAAGTTGGGCGCCCCTAGAAGGAAAAGCCTCCCTTGAATTCGGAGGTCGAAATCAAGTTTTTAGCCGGAGGTGCCTCCAGAACGTCTTCTTCAGAATCAGACAGGCTCCGCCGTGAACCACTCAGCTCGCCTGTCGGGTAAACCTATCAACGAGAAATCAGTGGCGAAGTGGCATGTTAAAATGGAGGAAAGTTAAAAAAGGTTGAAATTTTGACTAAGTCTGGTGAAGTTGAGCGCCCCTCTTGAAGAAAGGCGCCCAAATCTTCATGCCTTAGAAATTTTTGAAGATTTTCAAATTTTCAAATTTGTGAGAAGAGGAAGATGGCGTCCAAATCCAAGAAGCTGAGTTTTAGGGTTTTGAAATAAAAGCAGAAAATAAAGCAAAACCTAAATCAGACCCTAAGTCTATTTAACATCTCTTTTCAATGTATTTTTCATTATTTTTGCAGGTAGCATCCAGAGGAGAAAGTTGGAGCAGCAAGTTTGAAGAATTTTTGTGATTAAAGAATCCATAGTTGCTGGTTTTTCATCATATTTTTCAGACCAGCAACATAAACCCTTGCTTTTTCAAGCTTTTTCATCCAGAAGATCAAACTTTTGAAGGAGAAGATCAAAGATTTCAATTTTCAGCCTTCTGGGTCTGCTCGACTCGTTCTTCTGAAGAATTTTTCAAGAAACTTTCATCAAGTTGCAGCAGCTGCTTTTTAGTTGCATGTCAGTGAAATCTTCAGGGTTTCCAATTTTTGATCATCTGGGTCCTCTCTAATCAGTCTTCTGAAGAAAACCCATATCACAGCTTTTTTCAAGAAAATTTTAAAACCTAGGGTTGGCTGCTTTTTCGATCAGCCATCAGTGTTTTTCAAATCTGATCAACTGGGTCCATTTCTAATTGTATTCTGAACAAAACCAGGTGCCCTTTTCGTGAAAAATTGAAGAAATTAGGGTTTACCGCTTTTCAGCCTAAATTCAAGATTTTCAAAACGGACGATCTGGGTTGTATTGCAACGAAATTCTGAGCAAAACCCATATCTCAAAAAATTTCCAAAAATTTGTCCGTTTGAAGACGAAAAACCAGCATTCTAAAAATAGAAAGTTGCTCAAGACTTGTCTGAACATAGGCGAGTTTACAGTCATTCTTCAAGGTTTTCAATATGGAGTACACTCCCCTCAAGTTTAAGACCAAATCAGCACTATGTTAAAACTTCATCATCTCAGCTGAAGAACAAGAGAAGGTGTGATATGAGAAAGAGGAAAGGTATCGGAAAAGAGTGTTGCAATAATCTTCTGATGGTAATCAAGAGAGGTGTCAGAAGCATAAAGTTGCAGAGCCGCCAAGTTATCAATTAGTGAGTCATCTTTTTGGGCAGCGATGTTTTGCAAGAATAGAACTCATAAAACAGTTGAAGAAGTGAAAGATTCTCTAAGGGCGAAGAGATCTTGGAGAATCAAAATATTGCCTTAGTTGGCATAGATGCACCGAACCGGGACACCATTTCTAACTTCCTAGCGGATGTGATCGAGCTTTAAAGCAGCTTTCTTCTAGAAGCTTTCTTTCCGCTTTCTTTCTATTCTTGGAATGATCCTTATCCATTCTTTGAGAAGAGAAAGAAGATAAGATGTAATAGTTGGCGTTTCCCGCTTTTTCTGCTTTCTAGGGTTTTAGATGTTATCTTCTTTCTAGATTTAGTAATAAAGTTTGCTTGCTGAGCAAGCCCTAGATTGTGAAAGCAAGGATATTTTAGGGTTCCCTACTCCTCTGCTTGTCTATAAATAAGAGTCTTTGCTCATTTAGTTTCTTTAACGGTTATTGTGTTAGCAAATTGCGAGCCTGTATTGCAGCAAGTTGTTATTCAGTTTCAGTTCAATTGTGTTGTGATAAGCAAATTGTTGAGCCTCTTTAGCCAACAAGGAGTTAGTGTGATTGCTGTTTCTATTGCGTAAGAGCAAGATTGCAAGCCTCTTTAGCTGCAATTTCTTGTTCCAGGCATGTTAGAAGTGAGCCTTGTTCCAGAAGTTTGAGTAATAAAATCATGAGCCTCCTTTGCCTTGATCCAAAATCTCAGATTTCCGTTATTTGTGTTATGCTTCTATGATCTCGATTTCAGCTTGCATTGAAGTGTGTAGATGTTTGTTGAGAAAGAGTTTATCGAAGTATTTTGTCAGAAAATCTACCTTGTTAATTTCTAACTTCTCTTGCTCTGCTATTACTTGAGAGGTTAGGAACGTCTTTAGTCTAGGTTAGTCGTAGTTGAAGTTCTTAAATCAGAAAATCTCAGCTGCGGTGTTTGTGTTTTATAAACCTTGTGCTCTAAGCTGATCAAAAAGATAGGCAACTTAGTTTTAGTTTACTTTCTTGAATACCATCAGCAAGAGGGAGCTTCCCCTCCTAATTTGAAGAGCAGTTTATCTGTGCATAGCTATCCGTTTCAAATACGCATTCCAGAGGTGCGAATTTAAACGCCAACAGTTTTCTGGCGCCCACCGTGGGGCACGAGGCATAAAACAACAAAGAAAGCTTAGGCTTTATGTCACGGGTATGACTATCTGGCACCCTATTGCTTGATTCAGCAGAAGCAATGGGTGATAACAACAATAATGTTGGAAGGAACATGAGACATCCACCCCCATTACCTTGGGGTAACATCATTGGACCTTTGGCTTTGCAGGAACATCATGAATTGCCTAAGGGGTCGAGGAAGCACTTTCCACGGTTTCATGGCGACGGAACCCAACATCCTGATGATCATCTTTCAGCCTTCTCAACGGCCTGCGCCATCTTGCACGTGGAACATGAAGACATCGCAGTGCGTCTCTTTGTGGAGACTCTTATTGAAAATGCTGCTGATTGGTTCAGTCACTTAGAGCCGGGTATTATCACAAGCTGGGCGACTATGATCGAGAAATTCTTGGCGAGATTCAAGCCCGCTGAAGACAGTCATCTATTGTTTTCCCAACTTGCAAATTCAAAGATGGAGTACAACGAGCCTATGAGGGAGTTTGTAGCAAGATTTAATCGTCTTGTTACGCGGATTTCTTCTACACTTAATCCATCACCGGAGATTCTAATGAGCTGCTTCATAAATGCTCTTCCATCAGAGATAGCCTTCTTCTTGAAGACGGCAAAAGAAACAGAATTGACGGATGCACAAAGACATGCCATTGAGCTAGAAGATAATATGATCACTTCTGGCATAATGAAGAAGGATTCAATCAGGCCTCTTGTTCAAAGTTCTGCAAATCCACTGCTACAGAAGGTAGCCAATGAGATGCTCGCACTACCACTACTGCAATATCAACAACAGTATCAACCTCAGCAATTGTATCAACCGAGGAGAAATGATTTTCAGCCTTACAATAGTTACAAGCCGCAGTTGCCAGCACCTCCAACAAGACAAATAGTTGAAGCTGCACCACACGCAGTATTTTGTTCCTTTCATGATACCGATGAACATACCGGTTCTACATATCCTGAGAACTTAAGAATGAATCAGATTATGGGATACGCTGATGCTGCACCCAGTTCCAGTTTCGTCCCAACATCAAGTTCGAATGTTGTCTCACCACAAACGGACAACTTCGATGGCGACTCCGCAACAGGATATTTTGAACCTGTTATTGAAGAAAAAGAATACCTCTGCCACCGTTCTCTTGCAGCAAATCATGGAAGACGCTCTTTTCCTACATTTACAGGTGCTTTGCACTTGCAAGCACAGAAAGAAGAAGAGAGATTGCAAACGCAAAAAGAAGAGAGGAGGAGAGCTAGAGAACAAGAGAATGCTAAAGCGGTTGCTCAAGACCCATCTCCAACCAAGTTTGACATTGTAGATGCCTTGATGAAGAGCACGGTGCAGATTTCACAGTTGGAATATCTTCGTGATCATCCTGAGCAGCTGGACAGAATAATAGAACATGCAAAGAAAGAAGCTTCAATTCCGCCTACATTGCTCGAGTCATCTATTCGAGTGAAAGAAAAGCCCAAACCTTTCTATATATCTTTGTATATAGGAGGATTTAAATTGAGCAATTGTATCATTGATTCAAGAGCCTCAGACAACATAATGCCTCTGCAAGTAATGAAGGCATTGGGACTCTCGTGCACAGAAACTCGGAATGAGTGCTATTCGCTTCAATCTGAGTCGGTACCGTTGGTCGGACAAATGAAGAACACTCAAGTAAGGTTGGTGGCATGTCCGGAGAAAAGAATTGTGATGAATATCCTAGTGGCTAACATTCCACCCAGCTATGGGATGTTGTTGAGCCGGAGCTTCTGCAAAGATCTTGGTGGTGCAATGCAATTAGATTGGTCGTCTGCAACCATTCATGTGGAGGAAGGTAAAATCAAGATAAAACCTGAACCCAAATCCCAGTTCATGGTGGTGAAAATCCCAAACCCCCCACCCCAAACCCTTTATCAAGGAATAGGTCTTGGTAATTATGTGACGTTGTCAGAGATAGAAAGTGAAGACCAGAATATTGTTTGTCCAGAAAATAGACCAACAAAGGATGCAAATTTATGGACAATACAGTTTGATGAGGGTTGTTCTAATACAAAATCAAGAGCAAGGGAAGTGATCATCTCCCCTAAAGAACAATTGTACCCATTGTCCTATGGCTTGCAATTGGAGTTTACTGAAGTTGAAAAAGAGGCGCTTTTATTAGGCCTCAAAAATGCCAAAGATATGGGAATTGAACTCCTATGTGTTAAAGGGGATGTGGAGTTGATCAATGAGCCAATCAAAGAGTATTTTCAGATCAGAAAGGATCACTTGCGACATTATAGAAATCGGGTGTGGAACGCGATTGATTGGTTTGAAGAGTTCAAAGATATTCCAGAGATCAACGATAAAGACATCCTAAGGATTGATACCAGATACATCCCAAAGATGAACGACAACAAAGTTGGTGACTCAACAGTACCTGATTCCTTCCTCGCGCCATATTCTTACTTTTGTCAAGGTGCCTCCGGATGGACGTATGAAGATATGAGAATCTTCATCCCTAAAGATTTGTCTCCTGCAATACCCAAGAGAAGAGAAGTAAAGCCTTTCCGGCAGAAACGACATCCTTCAAAGGTGGAGTAAATTTTTTGTGAATATTTTCCTTTATGTTTTCGTGATGTGTTTCCCCTTTCCGTATTGTGATCGTTTTGTTGTGTTTCCCCTTTCCGTAACAGTTTCGTCGTGTTTTAGGTGATTAGGAGTCTTGTTTTAGGTGATTTGTAGGGAAGTCCAACTATTAGGTGATTTCTAGGAAGTCCGGTTATAGGTGATTAAGAAATGTCTTGCAACATAGGTGATTAGGAAATAATGCTGACTCCGATACCCAATGGACAAAGCACTGGTCTAAGCTTAAAACTTCAGAGATTCTATGGTTCTCCTATGCCGAAAGTATCCGCCATGGTCCCCAAACAGAGCCAATGTTGTACCCCAAAATTAAAATTTTTGTTACACTTAGACATTTTGAAGAAATGAGTAAAAGTCTTGTCGAAACAGTCAAAAAGGTCAAAATTTGGGTGTGCATGTCTTGCATGAGGGGTTAAAACACAAAATTTTCAATTTCTGACGATCTAGGTCTGCTGAGAGCGGCTTAACCTACAAAACCCAGATCTCAGTTTTTCATCCCTAAAATTTAGGAAAACTGCTATTTTTAGAAATTTTCTCGAAATAGTAAAGTTTTCTGGGTTTTTCTGGGTTTCTTTCGAAACGGATACTGGCAAAATTTTCTAAAAATAGAAAGTTGGTCCGACAGGGTCCGAACTGATTTTGATTGGCTCAAAATGTGTCCGTATCAGGCTGGTGCAGTCAGAATCTTAAAATAATCAGTTTTTCCCTACTGGGTCTATTCAGCTTTTTCATAAGCATATCTGGAGTTCCAAGGTCATCAATGGAGGTCATCTGACTGCCAGGTGTCAATGTTAGCATTCAAACTTCCAGCAGAAGGTGAAACGATGAACATGCACGAGGAACGAGGAAGAAAGTTGAAAAGTCTTGAAAATTTTCTAACACTGCTGAGTTTGGACGCCCTAAGTGAAGAAAGGCGCTCACCTTTTTAGGGTACCAGATGAAGGAATTAGGGTTACGGTCTCCAATGAAAGTTGTTCAGTTTTCAGTCAGCTTCGTGATGGATATCCCCGTCAGAGAGTCCGACAATCCAGTCTCCAGCAAATTCAAGTCAAAGTGGAAGGTATAAAATGAAGATCTGAAACTTGAAGAAGAATAAATTGAAATTTTTTCTAAGTCTGGAGAAACTGGGCGCCCCAGTTGAAGAAAGGCACCCAACTTTTCAAGGGTGCAAATAGTTGAAATTGCAATCAAGGTTATAACGGGATGTCTTCATAATGCAACAGGCTTTCCAACGAGCTATCCAGCATGACAAACGGAGTTCGCAGTCACCCGATTCAAAGAGCTAAACAGAAGGTCCGATAAGAGTTGAAAAGAGAGATCTAAAAGCAAAGGTGAAAAAGGTGAAAAATAAACTAAGTGTTGGTAAAGTGGGCGCCCCCAGTCAAGATAGGCGCCCAAGCTTTTGAAGGGTTAAAAGATGTTTTTTGGCAGAAGTGTTTCCAGAAGACCCCTCCTAAAATCTTCTTAGCTTCGCAATGAGCACAACCATCAGTCAATCCGACGCCCGCAGCTCAAGATTCAACAAGGTCGCCCGAAGAAGTGAAAGACATGAATAAATTGAAAATTTTTCTAAGTCTGATGAAACTGGGCGCCCCCCTTGAAGAAAGGCGCCCAAACTTTAAAGCCTCCAAATGATGGAATTCGCAAAAGTAACGTCCAAGAAGGCCTCACCAAAATCAATCTGGCTATCCAACGAAACATTCAGACAGTCAGTCGGATCAGCGTAGCTCCCGGAATCGAAGACTCATCAGAAAATCAAACGGAGAAGGAAGAACTTGGAAATCAGAAAAATGGCTAACACTGAAGAAGTTGAGCGCCCCTAGAAGGAAAAGCCTCCCGTGAATTCGGAGGTCGAAATCAAGTTTTTAGCCGGAGGTGCCTCAAGAACGTCTTCTTCAGAATCAGACAGGCTCCGTCGTGAACCACTCAGCTCGCCTGTCGGGTAAACCTATCAACGAGAAATCAGTGGCGAAGTGGCATGTTAAAATTGAGAAAAGTTGAAAATATCAAAATTTTGACTAACACTGGTGGAAATAGGCGCCCCTCTTGAAGAAAGGCGCCCAAAGTTTCATGCCTTAGAAGATTTTTGAAGATTTTCAAAATTTCAAAATTTGCAAAGTGAGGGAAGATGGCATCCAAATACATTGAACAGAGATTTTAGGGTTTTGAAATAAAAGCAAAAGAAAGACAAAACCCTAAGTCTATTTAACATCTTTCTTTTATGTTATTTTCATTATTTTTGCTGGTAGCCTTCAAGGGAGAAAGTTGGAGCAGCAAGTTTGAAGAAATTTTTCAAGATTCAAGAACGTAGCTTGCTGGTTTTTCATCATATTTTTCGCACTTCAGCTGAAGCTAAACCCTTTGCTTTTCTGATTCTTTTGTTCCGCGAAGATCAATTTTTTCAAGCGTATAGTCAAGGCTTTCTAATTTTTCAGTCATCCGGTCTTTGCCCTATCTTCCTCGGCACTTTTTCAGAACTTCATCAAGTTGCAGTAAGTGCTTTATCTTGCATGTCGCTGAAAAATCTCGCTGCATTCAAGCAGCTTATCCGGTCTTTGCCAATCGGTCTTCCTCAAGAAAACCTTATATCGCGAACCAAAACCTGGTTGGCTGCTTTTTCGATCAACCGTCAGGGTTTTGGAAATCTAATCAACTGGGTCCATTTCTAATCTTGTTCTGAACAAAACCCAGGTGCCAGCTTTTTCGGTGAAAATTTGAAGAAATTAGGGTTTGCTGTTTTTTCAGGTAAAATACAAAATTTTCAAAAACGGATGATCTGGGTTGTCTTTGTAAACGGTTCGAAAGCAAAACCTATATCTCGAAAACATTCCAAAAATTTGTCCATTTGAAGACGAAAACCAGCATTCTAAAAATAGAAAAGTTGCTCAAGACTTGTCCTAACATATGAAGTTTACGTAAATATTCTTCAAGGTTTTCAATATGGAGTACATTCTCTCGAAGTTTAAGACCAAATCGCAAAGACATATGTTAAAACTTCATCATCCTCACCTTGAAGAACGAGAAGGCGGATATGAGAAAGAGGAAAGGTATCGGAAAAGAGCGTTGCAATACTCTTCCTCGGGATGGAAATCAAGAGAGGTGTCAAAAGCACAAAGCTGCATCGCCAAGTTATCAATTAGTGAGTCATCTTTGGGCAGCTTAATGCTTTGCAAGAATAGAACTCATGAAACAGCTTGAAGAAGTGAAAGATTCTCTAAGGGCTAAGAGATCTTGGAGAATCAGAATATTGCCTTTAGTTGGCATAGATGCAATCGTAACCGGATTAATCGGCCTCCCTTTAACTTCCTAGCTGATGTGATCGAAGCTTTAAGCGCCTTTCTTCTAGAAGCTTTTCCCCGTTTTATTCTTGAATGATCCTTATCCATTCTTTGAGGAGGAAAGAAGATAAGATGTAATAGTTACGCTTCTCGCTTTTCTCGCTTGTGGTTTTAGATGTTATCTCTTCTAGATTTAGTAATGCTTGTCTCACCGAAAGCAAGCCCTTTGACCAGAAAGCAAGGAGACTTTAGGTTCCCTACCTCCGCTTGTCTATAAATAAGAGCCTTTGCTCATTAGTTTCTTTTATTATTGTGATAACAAAATCACTTCGAGCCTATTTTGGCTTCTATTTGTTATTCAAGTGTCATTCAATGGTTATTGTGATAACAAAACGCAAGCCTATTTGCAACTATTTGTTATTCAGTTGTCGTTCAATTGTGTTGTGATAAGAAAATTGTTGAGCCTCTTTAGCCAACAAGGAGTTAGTGTGATTGCTGTTTCTATTGTGTAAGAGCAAGATTGCAAGCCTCTTTAGCTGCAATTTCTTGTTCCAGGCATGTTAGAAGTGAGCCTTGTTCCAGAAGTTTGAGTAATAAAATCATGAGCCTCCTTTGCCTTGATCCAAAATCTCAGATTTCCGTTATTTGTGTTATGCTTCTATGATCTCGATTTCAGCTTGCATTGAAGTGTGTAGATGTTTGTTGAGAAAGAGTTTATCGAAGTATTTTGTTAGAAAATCTACCTTGTTAATTTCTAACTTCTCTCGCTCCGCTATTACTTGAGAGGTTAGGAACGTCTTTAGTCTAGGTTAGTCGTAGTTGAAATTCTTAACTTAGAAAATCCCAGCTGCGGCGTTTGTGTTTTATAAACCTTGTGCTCTAAGCTGATCAAAAAAGATAGGCAACTTAGTTTTAGTTTACTTTCTTGAATACCATCAGCAAGAGGGAGCTTCCCCTCCTAATTTGAAGAGCAGTTTATCTGTGCATAGCTGTCCGTTTTCAAATCCGCATTCCAGAGGTGCGAATTTAAACGCCAACAATATGCAAGCCATAAATTAATATTCAAGGATAAAATCACATTTCACCATTGATCTATCTTATATGTTTTCTAAAAATGAATTACTTATAATTTATCAAAATAAATTATACCTTTATGATCCTAGAATGTCCAACACCACACTTTTTACATTAGATAAGAAATTGAAGAAATTCTTTCCAACATAACAACATGAAAATTTGACTTTCCTTCAATTTGAAATACATAATTTAAAAATAAAAATTAAATATATTCTAGAGTTAAATCCCAATTGAGACCTAATAATAGCTCACCATATGTAAACTATTGAATGTGGGCAATGAATGGCATAAATTAAAAGAATAAGAAAAACTTAACACCTAAAAATTAAGACCAACAAGCAAGTAGATGAAGCAAAGAAATTTCAATAAAATAGAAATGAAAATAATATCTTTTCTTTCTTTCTAAATTCTCAAAAAATCCCCAAGACCCCTTAAGCCATTACTTTCAATTTCCCACTCACAAGATATTTCACGGGTGATTATTTCACAATAGATATTTCTAATTAGATATTTCACTCAAAATATATTTTTCGAATTAAAAATCACCTTAAAAATAACTAAATTACATATTTTCAATTAAATGACTAATAGATTAAACTTTACCAAAAATACTAAGAAATAAAGTTCAAATAATATTTTAATTTATAAATACTTTTTAAATATCACAATATTAAAACGCGTAGGGAAATATATATATATTTTTTCTAAGAAGTCCATAAAACAAATGGTAATAATATTACAAATAAAGTTAATGGTATTGGGAGGAAAATACGTTTATAATAATTATTTTTAATAATTTGACACCCTTTCTTTCATTATTGACCTTAAAGATGATGAGGCTTGCACCTTTCATGTTGTAAATGAAAAAAATGAGTGTGAAGGTGTGCATGATTTAATTTATTCCAACCATGAAATTGTTGACATGAAAAACAAGCGCTCTGCGTGAGCTGGAGTCCCTGCCATGAGCAGGTCTGTTTGAAGGTGGAAAGAGCAGAGAGAAGAGTATAAGATAAAAATCAATATGTATTTAAGTTGACAAAATTCTCAACTAACAGTCTCGTGGATTGCAATGATTGCAGGATATGCACAAAAATTATTTATTGAAAAAGCTTTAGAAGCTTTCAAGCAAATGCAATTGGTAGGTGTAAAGCTAGATTCAATGGTCTTTGCCAGCACCCTCCCTACCAGTCCATCAAAGCACGATGAAGGTGGATTTTTTCCAAGTATCATCGTTGAAAATGCTTCAGTAGATATGTATGCAAGATGTGGAAGCACAAACAAGGCACGTGAACTGTTTGACAGTCATGAAAAGAGTTTGCATGAAGGTTGAAAGGCATAATAACTTGATAATCCATGAATGGGTAGAGATCAACATTTCAAAGGACTATCAAAATAGTCTAGGGTAGTGTTCTAAAAGGTCCTTGTGCCGAATGCAAATCCTCGTGCATTTCCAGTCTCTATGTATGTAATTAGTTGCAAAAAAAATAGATTGTACGATGCAAGAGATTTAATCATAGAAGATAGAAAAACAATAAACAATTTCAAACATGTATGCAGAAATAATGTCCAAGACATTTTTGTAAGATGCAAATATGACTTTTTATCTGCAAGAAAAATGATTAAACTAAAACAGTAAATGATCACCTGATTGACTGGGAAAAAGTTGAAATGGAGTTGGCTAATGTTGTGTAGCCAAATCCACTTGAATACAATCTCTAGCATCTATGCATAAGAGTGGGACGACCTATCATATGTACAGACCTACAACTATGGAGTTGCTATTGACAATGCCATATAAAGAAACTGTAATCTAGTTGCTATTTCTAAGCTGAGAGAATGAGTTGGAATGTTGCACACTGTAATGACATTTCAGAGAGTGATTTTATGCCATGTAGATGTGTTTTAGGAATTGGCCAATACAGGATTGAAATCAGGTTAAAGGTGAAATTTTGAACAGAAGACAAAGGCTGGAAGCTAGCAACGACTTTTATAAATACTCGCACTAAAGATAAAAATGACCCTACTGCTAGGAGAATGAGAGAGTAATATCTGCTTGAGTGCTGCGGTAGAAACCGATTAGTGAGACACCAAATTCTTCATGCTTTAGAGAAATTTCTATTGCTATTGATCAAGGCAAGAGGCAAAGGACAAAGAAAACTCAAAATAGAGTGCAGTGATAAAACAAAGGCATTGAAATTTAGATATAATTTTATATATTTCATTCAAATCATAAACTATTCAATATCAAAAGACAAATACAGTATTGCAGATCACAAGGAATGTTATCTGATTGTAAACCAAATATATGTTATTGCAGACAAATAGTTGCTTGCATAAAATTATGTAAATGAGTGCAAAAGCATGGATAAGAATCAAGGTTACATCTTGGTTGTCAAGGACACAATTTTGTCAATTTTCTAAACAAATCCATTTTCCAAAGTCTGCTTGGCAAAGAAGTTCTTGTTTGCAAAATATGCTAAACCCTTTGATTCAAGGGCAATAGAGCATAAGTGAGGTTGACGACAGACGTGAAGAATTGGATTGAAATCTAGCCTCTCTAGTGGTGATAACATTGATCTCCTTTTGTCTTAGAAGCATCTCCATAGGTTGATCACATTGTCTTCAAGCATTTCTGAAACAAAACAGATTCTTTAGCAAGAATGAAGAAGACAACATTTTCTAAAAGTGAAGTAATTATTTTGTGCAGAATAAGTACCTGTGTCAAGTTGCAAATTGCTTTTTAGCTGTGTGGAGGTGTGATAGCATTGTCTTGTTTGACAATTTCTATGATGCAGTTGTCCATCGCATGTGTAAATGTTCCTTGTAATTGGAATTTGCGTAGCATGAACATGACTGTGGACATGTCGTTCTTGTAATTTAGATAGGGTATTGCTGCAAGTTGAGGGAAGTTGTTTTCAAGCAATTGTTTATGTAGGTAGTAGTCAAGATCTTCATTCGTTGTGTGGATTGTGCATTGAAGAAATTGCTTGTATTGAAATTTTGTTGTTGTTGCGCATGTTGCACATTGGACAACATCATTGTCTGTTGTGTCTATTAGGAAAACTCTTTGTTCACATGCCATGCATATCGATTAGTGTGGTGGGACGTGAACATTCTTTGGCTTCAGTGTACCAATCACCTGGAATGGCAACACAGATTTCATTAGTAGGCATCATGTGTGTGAGACATAATATAGGAACTAGAAATGTATCCATAAACCATAAGCCAGGATATATGATAAAAAATATTCCATTATACAATTGAGAGCACACACAACAATGTCTCTTTGAATAATCTGTGATCAGCAAAGTGAACCCATATATTGCATTAGAAAGAGTACCATCAAATGCACTTTGATACGGTTTCAAGTTCTTGTGTATACTAACTAACCATTACAACAACAGACTAGCAAGTGTGGCCTCAAGGGCAAGCATAGCATACAAATCCCCTGATAAACAACAACATTCATGGAGACACTTGTGCTACGAATATACTTCTGCAATTTGGCAACTTTCCTTAACTTGGAGCACCTTCTTAACATTAAGAAACTGATATTGTACTACTAAGATTGATGTCCTACAACAACCTTGACTAATGGTGAATACCTTTGCAGCAGGGCAGCGCCCAAAATAAGCCAACCAAAAATTTCCATTGCCATGAGAAAATCAATAAAAATGGCAAATATGTTTTCAATGAAGTATAGGCACACATATGCATAAGGCATTCAAATATAGCATTAAATCAATGGGATTGAGGTTGTTGGTGCATAGCAATTTTTTAAAAATGGCTCCCATTCACCCACACAAGCAATACAAGAAGGGATTTATGATTTGTCACGATGAAGATAATACTGCAGCCAAAAGCAACACAAGGAAGAAAAGGAAATAAGGATGATAATGCTCAAAAAATTAGTTTGTAGGATGTATAAAAAGTGTGTCAAAATAATGTGCAAGAAAAAGAGAGGGTATGAGAAGCATGAAAGAGCATGATAGTTAATGTGGTTCAGAGTTGCTTGATTGTCAATGAATTATGACATCTTGCTCAATCCAGGTACAATATTAGTCTAGGAAGTACTTTAGATTGCATTGTGTCTAGAATAATCTAAATCTTTTGAAGATAAGTGTACAATATTATGTGGCTAGATACCTGTGTGCTGGAAGAAACCAATTTTCCTAGGAAACCTTTCGTACATAGGTCATTTAGCTCATCAATGAAGGTGGAGTGTGTAATTTGCATGAGTGTTGAGCCTATTTGTTAGCTGCGAACAATATTTTTGAACAGTACCAGTGGCTTTTTTCTGATGCCAATATCATTCACAGTTTGGCATAGGGCCCTGTCTAGCTGCTAGGTACTATAATATGTAAAATAGAGAATTGAGTCAGTTGTCATAGGAAGCAAAATGCATAATGAAAAAAATATAGGGTAGGGTTTGAGATTATTGCATAGCATCTTATAGTAGCAAAGTCGTTTTGCGAGTCTCCATCTCTGATGTGCAGTTCAAGCTACATCGACATTTGATAATGAGCAGTAACAATCTAGTAGCAACTGATCCAATAGGATAGCTATCTTTTGATCTAATCAGTTATGAGATGGTTGTGTCGGATATTAGTCTACGTTCTCTACAGACTTTGCCAATGGTTTGCATGGTGGTTTTGTAAGTGAACTGGAGACAGTAATCAACATCTCCTCTATCATATTTTGTTTTTTTTTTTAATCACAAAGTTTGTGATTCAGATACTTGTATCAAGTGATAGTTTTGGCAAGAATAAGTCAATCAGTCTATTGTTGATGTTTGCTGTTATTGTCATTTAGCCATAGCTATTGACCAAATCAAGATGAACAATTGGTGCTCTTTGCTGGGTTGCAGGGTTCTTGGTAGCACTAGGGCCATAGATCACCAAGACACATTTAATTTGTTCTACACATGTTGCATTGGTAGCATAGACAACGCATTGTATTGTTTCAGAAAATGCCTTAAGGAAATGTGCTATCATGGAATTGTAAGGAATGCTACATGCAGAAAACAACTCTCCTAATGTCAATACCACAGGGAAGAATGCAGATATACTTTTAAATTTTACAATTATAGTCCAATTAAGATGCACTATGAAGTAGATAATAGAAATAGAGTATATGACAATCACACATGAACACCAGATATACGTGGGAAAACCCTTACGGGAGAAAAACCCACCACACCAAGAGAAATCACTTTGTATTACAGTAATGGAGATTACATACAAATGTCAGACTTATCTTTCTGGTGTCTGTTTACAACAACATTCACCATGAACAATCTTGTACAGGAACCTTCAAGGTACAGTCTTTTAAAAAAAAATACATCTACTTATCATACAACCACCCAGCAATCCGTCGATGCAACCAACCTTCGAACCAACCGATCACAATCTACAATCACCAAGTATAACCATGTCGATCCATGTCCGTCGAGCTTCCTCATAGAACCATCACAACAAACAATCTTCCAACTATTTAGATTTGGCTTCTCCTATTGGTCCACGAGACTCCACATAGGATGGTCAAACAATCAAGATAGTCCACATTGTATCGACATGTCGGTGAGACACAAGAAGTGTCTCCCCAATGCCCTAAAAGCTTCATAACTATGTCGCCAAGAGATACCGTTATCACCAAGATGTTATGTTGAGTTCAGAAGACTATCGCTCAGCTTTTTCCATGTCGCCCAGACATATCGCTTTCGCTAAGACGTCATACCGAAGCTCCACAAGTCACATAGACATGAGTTTTCCATTCTGCAAGAGTATCGTTCTTCGCCAGGACCTCACACCGAGTCAATGAAGGTTATACCGAAGTGTTCACAAGTCATACTGAGCTTCAATCATCAGTCAGCAAGACTTATCAATATCACTAAGAGGTTTCTCCGAGATCTTTGTCACCTCAAAGCCATCAACAGTCGCCAAGACACATCACCTTTGCTGAGAGTTCTTATGAAACACATATATGTTACACCGAAGACTTCTCATCATCAGTAAGACATAAACACATTGCCGAGACATCATAATGAAACAACTATTGTTACTCCGATGAACCCAAGTGCATTCCCGTCGGTGAGACTTTAACTATTTGCTGGGACATCATAGTTAGAACCCTTTAGATATCCTGAAGACTTCAATACTAAACATACTGTCGGTGAGACTTTAACACATCGCCCATACTTCTTCCCAAACTTGAAGCCTTTTGGCCAAGGGTCTCAACGATAAGCGATAGAATGGCCTGTCGGCCAAAGATCTCCCCGAGCGGTAAGAGGTCATACCGAATGAAACATGTCACACCGAAGACTCCAATGTGAACTCGTTCTGCAAGACTTTTGCAAGGTCACAACGACCTGTACAAAACATGATGTTACTAATCTGCTAGTCAGCCAGACATGATGGATGTCATACCGACTTTGCTCCAGTAGAGGTTATAGCCTGTGATGATTGAGGCATATATTTCCAAAAATCTCCCACTTGACGAAGATCACACATGCACCTCCAGAGCACAACAAAACTTACTGAAAATCATGGGCACTAAGGCCCATTGAACTGGCACACCACCTGAACTTGTCTTTGCTCATTGGCTTCGTCAATGAATCTGTAACATTCTCCAGAGTATCAACCTTTTCCAAATTGACCTTTCCATCCTCCACCATATCTTGTACAAAGTGTTACTGTATGTGTATATGTTTCATCCTGGCACGGAAAGTAGGGTCCTTTTCTAGACAAATTGCACTTTGACTGTCACAAAAAATATTTATTTCCCTTGCATCAAAACCAATGTTAGAACACAAATGTTTCAACCATTCTGCTTCTTTACAAGCATGAGTAGCTGCCATGTATTCAACCTCCATAGTGGAAAAAGCAACTACAACCTGCCGCTTACTCATCCAGCTCACTGCACCACCATTCATCATGAAAATGTATCCACTGGTGGACCTTCTGCTGTCAATGTCCTCTGCCCAATCAAAATCCACATAGCCTTGAATACTGATAGTCCTCTATGATTCAACCAAGTTTCCATGGTAACACAAAGCAAAATCTAAAGTTCCCTTCAAATATTTGAAAACTCTCTTTACAACATCCCAATGTGTCCTAGGATTAGCCATAAACCGACTAAGAACTCCCACTACTTGGGCAATGTCTGGCCTTGTATAGACCATTGCATACATGAGACTGCCAACCACACTAGCATAGGGTACACTGGTCATGTCCTCCATTTCAGTAGGAGATTTTGGACAGTCCTCAACAGATAGTTTCATTCCCTGCAAGACTGGAACAACTAGCTGTTTGCAATCATTCATACAAAATCTCTCAAGAACCACTAGTAGAATTTGGAAAATAAATGACTA
>VDFB02353493.1:215612864-215657374 GCA_007258455.2 Sequoia sempervirens
TATGATAATTTTTCTAGCCAAAAATCCTCATGTCACTTATCTTTTACCAAAGTCACCCATCATCTATTCATACCTATTGCATCCCTTGGTTTTTCCCTTGTCAATGGTCCAAGGATCTTCCATCATCCCATCCAATCCTAAAAATTCATTCTAAATGCAACAAGCCCAATCCATACAATCTTGCTATGCATCCTAGCACATCATTCAAAACATTCTTTGGCTTTGTTTCTAGCCTTACTGCAAACCTTGATCCTTTAGTCACATTATTGTCATCCTCATGTTGTTTCGGGATGTGTCCTTCCCATGTCAAACAATGTTGTCATCATCCTCATCGCCCATCAATTGGTTTTCAGCTTGACTAGGGGAAATATCATAGTTGTCCTTGGATTCTTGTGCATGCTTGATCGCTTGCTTATAGGCATCATTCACATGCATTTCTCACGATCCTCATAAATCCATAAAAATCACAAAATGTCCTAAAAAAAATCAAAAAATATAAAAAATTTCAAAAAAACAAAAAAATCAAAACATGTCAAAAATCCAAAAAACAACAGAGTCAGTGTCAGTTGCACCAGTCATTCTTTGTCATTATCGAACTATGTTTCCTCTATGACTAGATGTAGGAAAGACCATCTGCTGATGTGCCCCCGAAGCATTAGGTTAATCCTTTTAGGTTTTTCTATATAAAATCATGACTCAATCCATATGTCTATATGACAACGATATTGATCATGTCAAACTATGAGGTCTTTGTGTGTATAACGTAGAAAAGGCCATAAATCAATGAGCCCTTGAGGCCACACTAGGTTAGTCCATTAGGGTTCATCACATTCACTACCACACACATCAGATATCTTCATACAATTCAATCTTTTCATAGTCAGTCTTGTCAGTCAAAGTCTAGTCGAACTATGAGGTCTCTAGGTGTATAATGTAGGCAAGGCCACCAATTGATGAGCCCCTGATGTTGTACAAGGTCAGTCCTTTAGGGTTCGTCATCACACACAATCAATTGTCAACACATCATATCAAGTCACGCATCCACAAGATGAACAAGTCAACAATGTCATCAAGTCAAATCAAACAAATTGCCAAAGAAATAATAGAAAAAAATCAACTTATGTCTGCTACAGGATGTGTCTTTCCTAGAAATAGACATCATCAAAACAAAAATCAACCTATGTCTTATATAGGATGAGTCCTTCCTGAATATAGACATTGCCAAACAATCATCATAGCCTTACACAGGTTATCACATCAACGACATTAGACTCAACGTCTTATACGATACGTGTCTTTCTGAAACCAAGCTTTTGTCATGCCTTATATAGATAGTCACAAAATAGAAACCAAACTCAATGTCTTATACAGTATGTGTCCTTCTTGAAACCAAGCTCTATCAATCAATCATCTAAACAATCAGATAACAACATATCAAATTTTGGCAAATATTTTTACTGGCTTGTGGCTTTGTAGCTTGTTTATCTTATCTTTTCATATGAATTTATGTTTGAGTCCTATTACTAGCTTTCTCGAGGATGTCCCATGAAGGATTTAGAGAAGCAATGATGTATCAAGACTAGCTTTTCTTTGACTGTTGTTTGTCGATGTCTTTTGGCTTTGATTTTTGATTCATGTTACTAGTTTCATCAAGGATGTCCCATGAATTATTTAGAGGAGCAATGACGTCTCATGACCCATCTTTTATTTTGTTTGTTGTCTATGGTTTGTCTTGACAAAAATACTAGGGCAACTATGCCCTTAGTATGAGTTAGGATATTCCTTGTCTGCGACTGTCTGTTTTTACTAGGTGGATGACCTTGCACACCTTGATCTATCTCATATCATGGTGTTTGTCTCCATTTGTATTAGTTACCTCCCAATGATGATTTAATGCAAGGCCTATTATGTTTCAAAAAAACATTGAAGATTCCTAATACTAGCATTGATGTCTTTTATTATTCATTTTTTTCCGCTCTAACATTTCTTCTTTTCTGCATCTTCACCACCCTTATCTATGTTCCTCTATCCTTTTTTCCTTCATCTTCTAGTCCTGTTATCCATTTTGAGAGCACATTTGTTTTCTTTCAACCTGTCTGTCCTCCCGAGGGGGCATACCACTACTTCCTCATCATCCTTCCTCATAATACTTTCATTAGAGCATATCTTTTTTTCTATATCTTTTTCTTTGACACAACATCGAAATGGAATTGTATCAAAGAGGGGCAAAATGTAGGCACTAAATTTGGTCTAATCCTGCGACTTCAATTTCTTCATAATTTGTATTTTCATGGTCATGATTAAATAATGTTAATTATTTAATTATTCTCCAAGGTATTTTCTCATCTATTAATTAAATAACTTTTAATTATTTAATTAAGTCATTTTAACATTTATTCCTCTATTAATTAAATAAACTTAATTTTTTAATTAATTCATATTATCTTTATTCAAATCTTGATTAATTAAATAAATGTTATTTATTTAATTACGTCACTAATTAACTTTATCCTCTTTCTGAAATTAAATAAATCCTTATTTAATTTATTCCTATCACACCTTTGACTATAATTAAATAAATACTTTAATTATTTACTTATTTATTAATCTTTTCTTCAGTAGTTAAATAAATCTCAATTTATGTAATTTAATCCTCTAATTTCGAATGTCGAATTAAATAATCATTTAATTCATAAAAGATTTATTCCTAGCATATTCTTCTATATTTGGATAATCGCTTAAGTTATCTAATTATTCATTTCCACTTGACTCGAGATCTATTTAAATCAATGAGTTATCTCCTGATTTAATATCTGGTTTTTTTTAATGAAGAGACTCTTTGTCTTAATCAATCAGTTATCTTGTTTTAATTCTTATGCATGTAGACATTTATTGATTAAATAGCTTTATTTAATTAATTCATTCATTTGTGCATCCGAACAGACCGTTTCCTCCATGCTAATCCTCATCTTTCCATGCAATCATTATTCTTCTAATTTTTGAATACTTTCAACTAAAGATTAAATCATTATTTAATCTTAAATCTCACCTTTCATTTTTTATAACTCGCGTCACTACTGACACTTATCTCAATGCATGTTGAATCTTTTAATATGAATCATCTATCTATCTTTCAATCTCGACCTGTCATTCGAACAATCAATTTTTTGTAAATTAACCTAGCCTTCATCATGGGTACTCCTCCCAAAATCTGATGACTTTTGGAGCACTTTTTTTATAATCTTTGATATTTTTCTATTATAACATCTATTGAGGCTATACTTGCACACATACTAAAAATATGAGGGCAAGAATACTATCATGGTGAAATGGAGAAGGACAACAGAGGTTATTCATGGAACTATATTGATACTTGGTGAGATCTTTTCATTTATGCTTTCCTTTGTGCTTTGTTGTTTAGCTTAGATTACATTCGAGTTTAATTGCATTTTTTATTTTTTTTCATGATGTTACAACACCAAGCATTAACAATATTTCTCAAGTAGAAATTACTTCACACTTTAACAAATACAACCATATTGATTGAAATTAACTTGATAACATATATGTGGGATTATTAATCTTTAATTAAATCATAAACATATGAAATCACTTAGCAAATATAAATGATACCTCACACACAATAACAAAAAAAGAGATCCAAATGTTGGTAAGGAGCGGGCCCTTTCTCCCAACCAGTCAAATGGAGAAGAACTTTTATATCACACTCAGATTCAACACTTCAATAATCTCATATTAATTTCAACTTCATAATAAAAACTTAAGATTGTTTCCATGCTTGAAAGAGACATATATATAAGTCTTAATACATAATAGAATACTAAAATAGACATATCCACTGATTACAAGTGTATAACCAAAATTACTCAATCGGCTTTGGAAAATAGTAATGTGGCCTATGGCCTACTATTTTCCAAACATTCCAAAACTAACTAAACAACCTAAGTACCAGATCATTAATGAAGCAAAAACTAAAAGAAAATAACAAAAAGGGACCAAGAGATCCTCTAGGTAGTCTCCATTATGCATTCCTTCAACCTCAAAACACCCCTATTCACAATATCCACTGGAATTACCAAATGTTTTGCATCCCTCTATTCATATCAATTAACTTTAATCTTTTACAAATATCATGGCAACTTAAGGGAAAAGGGGATAAACGGTAAGCTTAATATAAACACAAAACTAGGTGAATTCTAACTAAAATGGATGACAAAATGAAACTCGTCATTCCCCCTAGTTGAAGAATTTGCATGTCCTCATGCAAAAACTTACAAATCAAGCTGAATTATCAGTCAACCTTTGCACTACTGAAATTATCTCCTTGCCCCACTACTCCTTCAACTGTTGAATTACTTGTTGATGCTCAATCTTGGAGATGTAGTCATTTGAAATCCTTTGTTCCATTGCAGCCTTCAATTCACTTATTTAACCCTAGTGGTATTCTATATTCATACATTCCTCTACAATCTTGTCTTCCCATGAGGCCTTTAGACTGTCAATCACTTCTCGGTGCTCTTCCAGAGTTATATATCCTACCATAGTTGGGTTATGTTCCTAAATTAATTGTTCCAACTAATGTCTTAATTCATGTATCTCTTCAACATGTTGTTGTTTCTTATCATAGACTTGTTGCAATTATGGTTGAAGGAGTTTCATTTGGGCTTCCAACTAACTAAATTTTTCTTGTAAAGATCTAATTTCTTCCGCAAAAAATTCTTCTTGAGATATCTCATTGGACTTATCTTCTATATCTTCCTTAGGTATGTCATGGCCAGGAGAAGTGTTGATTGAAATTTCTAGATTTGGATCCATCTCATCAAAGTCATAACTATGGGTAGAAACACTAGTATCCAGAATCATAAAATTTTGTTTCACCTATGGAGAATTATTTCCCAATTCCTTTAGAGTCATCTCAGTGAAATTTTTTTCCTATTTACTCAAGTCATCTTCTTCCTACTGGTTGTGAGGACCAGAAGATACCCTTTCTTCTTGGTTATCTAACTCTTCTTGTTCTTTAGAGGGTTTAGGCTTAGTTATGCTCTGCCTCATTTTATTTCTATTTTTTCTTCTTTGTTCATGGATTTTCCTATCTTTTCCTTTCAAGGGATGAGTAGCCACAATTTCCACATCAGGGCTATGATTTAAGGTGCAAGTAGCAGAAGCTAATTGTTGTAAACCAAAAGCTTCTTCATACTTCCTCTTGAATCTGGTGTTTTAAGGGGTTATCACAAGTAGATTGCTAACACCAACAATGTCTTTAACCTTCATAGTATGAACCCCCAATTTAACCTTTATATCATTACTACCCCACATTGACTTTTTTAGATGTGAACAATCAAATTCCTCACTAGGGTTTTACTTTCACAAGTTTTTGTATCTTGATTTGACTTGCCTAGGTTTTCATCCAATTCATCATCCTAGTCTTCATAAGTTTCACTACTACCCTCGATTTCATGGGTCACAGGTTTATTTTCTAGGGCCGAAGACTTAGAGGGAGTGTCTTCTTTTGAGAATATGGCCCAACTAACCAAAGGCACTATTTGAGCTAAACTCGACATGACAAATTTTATCAAACCATGGTGTGCTATAGAATTATGGTGGCCTTTTTGCACATATAGACTCATTCTCTTGATGGAATTGAAAAGATAATGTGGAAGATTAACTAGATCATTATGATGTCGATGAGAGAGCGACCTGAAATGATGGGAAAAGACGTAAGAATTCCTCCCTTCTCTCATAATATATTGAGTCACAATCTTAGCTACCCAATGCACAGGAAGTGAAGTCTATAGAGTTTCATGCTTAGGATTTGTCTATAACTTTTCACCTTTTCTCAAGAATTGCTAAGATTGTAATTGAAGCTTGACAACCCTATTCACTACTGATGGGAACTATGCCTCTCCCATCTTAGGTAATCTTGTTATCTCAGCTATAACTTTTGGAGTAACTGGCAAGGAAATCCCCCTCACTTCTGTGGATTTTCTAGCACTACTAAAGGCCATTGTGAATTTAAATGCAACTACATCATTATACCCACATAACTATTGAAAGAAAACATGCCAACCTGCATTTTCAAAAACTTGATATACTGTTGGGTAAAATTTCACAAGCTACATATATGTTGGCTCCTAACACTTATGGATACCACCACCCATTGTGATGAAAGTTAGCAAAAGATGAAATGAAAATATTAACAATAGTGGAATGTGGTGAGAGATCAAGGTTGTACTTCACATAATATGGACTTAGCAAAAAAAAAAAACAAAGTAGTTATCAGAACAAGGTAAGTTGTTTACGACAGGAGAGAAATTATGATTTGGCATGCCCACACCCCCTATCTTAGTGTACAGAACCATACTCAGGGTTACAATAATAAATGTAAAAGATAAAATAAAATTAATACGAAAAGAAAGTCATACAAACCTTTGGAAATGTTACCATTGAGAGGACGTTGACAACATCAAAAATTGGCAATAGGCGACATAGAGAATTGGAGGTCTGAGGCAACCAAATCAATGAGAAACAACTAGAGAAAATTTGTGGAGATATGTCGAGCTGATGGAATCGATGGAGAAGATGTGAAATCAATATAGCACATGTGTGCTGAAACAAATTGGAAGAAATCAAGTCGGATGTGAAATGAAATGAAAGAATGGAGGAGAGATGGTGGTAGGGAAAAGAAAAGAACAAGGTGATATGACGAGTGCAACGAGAATGGAGCAACAACCAGGGTGGCTGAATTGACATACGTAAGTGGGCACCACATGTGAGGCCATGGTGGAAAAATAGCAGGTAGAAAAGATGAGGGCACCCATGAAGGGAAAATATGAAGCTGACGTGACATGTGGAATGGAGAAAACGTTAGATAAAGGGAAATGGTGGTCGTAGAGCCAACAACTAAAGTAGACAAAATAAAAAGGTGTAAACGTACCATAGGACAACCAAACAAAAAGATGGGGGAAACAAAGAGCTAATTTCCACTAGGGAGAAAAGGACATGGAAAAATGGGAAAGGTGGAATGGATACGAAGGACGAGAAAAGGAGTGAAGAAAATGGGTGAAAAAGGTGGTGGAAAGAGAATGAGTGTGCGGAAAAGGACAAGTGGAAATGATAGGAGGCAAAAGAAACAAAATCCTGTCATGTGACAAGATGTCAACTAGAGAATGCTACCTCCTACCAAGGTCCAAAAGGACATGTTTTATTTTCTTTTATTCCTTTTTATTTTTATTTTTTTTTGTTTTACAATGATAGACTATCAGGATCTTAGTTTTTAGCCAATCGTCGCCTAGAGGTGCTAGAGAACTGGTTTTCACCTCTAGGTTTATTGCATTTTTTCCACTTTTTTCTTCTTCTTTCTCTTTTCTTTTTTTTCTTCTTTTTTCTTTTTTTTTAACATACATTTATTGTTATTCAGAAGGCGTGAGAGGAACAAGAGTTAGTTCCTCCATCACAATACAAACAAATGTTTCCTTTGAAAGGGGTCATTTGTAAAGCTTCAAATGATTTTCATTAATCAGAAGAGTCATGCGTTCAAAATCCACAATACACAGTCTAATTGCACCATTGTCATACATAGTCTAAAATTTTTAAGGACTGATCTAGCGAGTATGGAACTTTCCTTTGAAATCATGGAACTAGGATTCATAAAGTAACACCCAATCCCCAAGTTGGAATGTACATGACCAAATGAAGGGGTCATGGCACTATGCTCTTTGATTCTACACCACTTCTACATGAAAAAGGGCCTCATAACACATTTCATCTAAAGAATGGAGTTGAGCAAGTCTCTCTTTTTGTGCTTCACTAAGACTCATCCCACGCTAAAGAGTGGTGCGGTGAGTCTTCACTTCGAACTCAATTGGAAAGGCAGCCTTCTTGTTGCCATAGACAAGCTCATACAGTGTCAGTCCAGTAGTTGTCTTCCAAGTTGTACGATAGGCCCAAAATGCTTTAGTAAATCTTTCTACCTAGTCTTTCTTGTGCAATGCTACATTCTTCGTAAGAATATTCTCCAATTATCAGTTGGTTACTTCTACTTTCCCATTGGCTTGCGGATGGTATGGAGAGGGTTTTTGATGCTTGATTTCATATTCTCATACCAAAGTAACAATCAAGTTAAAGGTGAATTGTGCTCCTTGGTCCATGATAATTCCTCAAGGCACATTATACCTGGTAAAAATATCAAAATACAAGAAGCTCCCAACCTTAGTATCCCTAGAATGCTTTAAGGATACTACCTCTACCCATTTAGTGACATAATCTGTACAAACCAAGATGTATTCTTTATTCTGAGGAGGATTAATGGGTCCTATGAAATATAAGGTCCCCATTTTTCAAATGGTTCTATGGATATCTAGGGGTGTAGAGGAATTTCATCAAAGTGAGTAGGTCAACCCTTATGTTGACATTTATCACAATTTTGAACATAACATTTACAGTCCTTATGGAGTGTGTTCCAATAGTAGTTGGCAATTAAAACCTTCTAGGCTATCCTCTAAGCAATAAAATGTCCCCTACAAGATTTTGTGTGGCATGCATGAAGTATGTCGAAGACATCTTCTTCAAGAACACACTAACAAATTATGTTGTCAAGGCCACATTGGAAGAGAAATCCATTGATCCACATGTAATCACCACTGATTCCAACCAACTTTTAGCATTCCCTCGGAGAGAAATGAGGTTGAAGTTTGCAAGTAACCAAGTAATTTTCCATGTCAACCACTAGTAGAATTTGGCAAATAAATGACGGACTAAAAATTTTAGTTAGGTGACTAATTTGGTCATTAGGTAAAATCACAACTAAATAATTGGTTATACAAATAAAAATGACTAAATAAATGACTATTACTCTATTCTTTTTTCTTTCGAATTTGATCATAATCCATAGAGCTTAAGCCCCCCTCATGGGACCCCTACCTAAGCAGGCCATTTGGCTGCCTAGGTTGCTTGATGCACCAAAATACCTATTGCGTGGAAGGCATTGGCTCTCAGTGCAGTCTTAAGGCCTTCACATATTTTATAAAAAAAATTAACATTTACATTCTTTAACTTTTATTACTCATTATGTTAATGAATCATTAATGTTTTTAACTATGATTTGAAGCCAATTTGGTTTTCCTGTTGTGTTAGCATGTCAAATGTATCAAAGAGCAATTGTGGTCAATTTCACTAATAAAATATGATTTAAACAATCCAATTGCATTTTGAGGGCTATCTTTCATTTCAAAACACAAATAAAAATGACTAAATAATTAGTCACACATAAAAATTAGACAATATGACATTAAAGTGGTTAATTAAAAAAAATTGAATTGAGGGAGTGTATTGTATTATAATATAATATAATAATAATAATATATTATATTACAATACAATATATTATAATAATAAATTATAATATAATATGATATTATATAATATATATTATTATATAATATTATATTAAATACTAATATTATATAATAATATAGTATTATACTATTATTATATATATAATAATATAATATAATATTTATATTATATAATATTATAATATAATATAATATAATATTTATATTATAATATAAATGTAATATTATAATATATTTAAAAGTGATAGATTTAATTTTGAAATCAAAATCAAATGAAGTAAAGAAATGAAGTAAAAAAGCGGGAAAGTGGGCGATGGTATTTGATTTTTCTAATAAAAATCATAAAAAGGTACCTATTTTCTTTAATACAATGTGAAAAATCAACCATTTGGCCTAGGGTAATGAAAAAACCCTAAATCAAAAAGAAACCGAGCCCTAATCTCATTTCATTTTTCACTTGTATTTTTGGAGAAGAAACTTATTCCATTTTTCACTTGTATTTTTGGAGAAAACTCAACACCGCCATGCCTGGGTAGGGTTTGAGAGTGGAATGGTGACTCATTATGTTGTTTCTGATGATTTTCCTGAAAAAAAAAGTCTTGCAGAGATAAGTCTTTGGTTTTGAAACTGAAAAGTATTCTCCATTTTGAGGCATTTTATCGAGCTCACTTGGTCGCGAATGAGTATTTTCTGTTGTATTTCCTTTTCTTACCATTTGTTGATATCTCTCCTCTTTGTTTGACCGCCATTGGAGTATCTTTGAGGCTCATTTCTGAAGACTTTGGAGGGCGCCTCCTTTACAACAATCTTGTGTAAGTTTCATTATTCTTATCTCTTAAATTTCTATGAGAATAGGCTCAATTCAAGCTCAGTAGAGGCAATATGATAAAAACCCTTGTATCTCCCTACACAAATCTTGATGGGTTACTTTCTTTCTGTAGAAAATGTAAAACTTTGCACTCTCAAACTTACTATTTTCATTATTTTGAGGGCTTTTTGTGTTCTAATGGCCGTGACCTTCATAGCATTCTGGGTTTTTTTCTTTCTGTTCATTTTCTCTTCCTCATGGGTGTGTGGTAGAGACCCAATACTCAATAAAACAAACTTTTGTATACTTGACGTTTCCACAAAGGAAACTCCAAAAATTATATAAATGGCATGCCCTAAAATTCTTTCTTTAATTTTCTTTTATGCTTTTCATCCAAGTAAAGTGTCTGATTGTGAATGGGATGAATGACAGATTGAACGGGTGCAGCCAAAGTGTGTCTGAATTCCCAGAGAGCACCTTCATAACTGAGAGAATTATTATATTTATTGGAAATCTTGATTTTAATAGAGGGCTTTGTTTCAGCTTCTTTCCACTTAATATCACAACTTTTGACATTTCCTTGAAATCTCTGGCCTATTTTCATTCATTTTCAGATTTTGTTCTTGAAGTAGATTTTGTAAATAATCTAGGCTTGTATTCTTGAACCCATTTTATTCTCACAATGCTTTCAATAATTTATTTTGAGCACATTCACAGCTTCATAGTGTATCTTCCATTCATAGTTGCAGTCATTGGTCAGATAATATATTACTGGGTTTCCTTTTGATGTACTTTAGTTTCTTCTTAAATAATCTTATTAATTAGCTTAGCTTTGAGCCAATCTTTTTAGTTTTCATTAGAAAGCATTAAAAAACTCTAAAAAAAGGTTGTTTTTATATCTAAATTAGTAATTGTTAAATTAGAAATTAGAATTTAATTTAAATTTAGAATGAAATTTATGTTTTTAGTTTTTCTTAAATAATTTTATTACAATAGAATTTTAGTTATCAAGAGACATTCTAATTATTTTTTTAGTTTTTCTTAAATAATTTTATTACTAGCTTAGTTTTTTTGAAGAAATCTTTCTTTTTCAGTTTTTCTTTTTCATTAGAAAAGAAAACTAAAAAATAAATACATGCTTATATCTAAATTAGTAAATTGTTAAACTAGAAATTGTGAATTTAATTTAAATCTTAGAAATGAAATTTTAAGCCTTTTAGTTTTCTTAAATAATTTTATTACAATAGAATTTTAGCTATAGAGAGACATTCTAATTTTTTTTTAGTTTTTCTTAAATAATTTTATTACTAGCTTAGTTTTTCTGAAGCAATCTTTCTTTTTTAGTTTTTCTTTTTCATTAGAAAAGAAAAACTAAAAAAGAAAGGTTGCTTTTATATCTAAATTAGTAATTGCTAAATTAGAAATTAGAATTTAATTTAAATTTAGAATGAAATTTAATTTTTCAAGATATTATGGCGATTTGATTTAAAGAATAATACAATAATTGAATCTAAAATCGAAAAAGTAGAGATTATTTCTTTTGCAATATCACTAATTCTATGCATTTTTTATTTATTAGACTTACTTTGATAATCTAGTAATATATTTAAGATATTACTTTGATATTTATTCTTTTGCAATATCATTAATTCAATGTATTTTTATTTATTAGACTTACTCTAATGCTTATGGGTATCTGCATTTAAGATATTCATTGTTTATAGCTATTTAGTAATATGTTTATGGATAGTACATAGCAAGGAGATATTGTTCTGATAAGCTAGTAATATTTAAGATATTACTCTGATATTAATTCTTTTGCAAATGTATTTCTTTTGTAATATCATTAATTCTATGCATTTTTATTTATTAGACTTACTCTAATGCTTATGGGTATCTACTTTTAAGATATTTGTTGTTTATGCTACCTAGTAATATGTTTATTTTTTGATTGTGGATAGGTATAGAGCAAGGAGAAAATGCAAAACCAGTGCCTTACTAGATGCATTTATTGCCCATCTCATGTGCAATAGTGGCATCACTGAAGACATACATTCACACCATTTAGTTTTAGTTTTTTTTCAATTTTAAAATTATAATAAATCAGTAGTTTGCATACTGCAAAAGATTTTGTATTCAAAACTCTATATATAGAGTTCTTTGTAACATATTTTATATATAATTTGAATATATAGAGAATTATTTTCCAATGTTGTTTCAATCCCAAATTTGTTGAAGTTTTAATAACATAAGAGCTTTAAATTTTTATATTATTCAATCACAATAGAATTTTCTCTTGGTTTGCAATTTCATAGACTAGTTATTGTAATAGCATTCTCTAAACATGAGAGTTTGCATACACATCTGAAAGAATTAGTTCATAAATAACTAAATAAATGATTAACATGACTAAACCATGACTAAATAAATGACTATAATGACTACCATGACTAAATAAATGACTATAATGACTACTATGACTAAATAAATGACCAATTAACAATAATCAATGTCTAAATTAATGACTAAATATATGACTAAATAAATCACTACAATGACTAAATAAATGACCAATTACCAACAATCAATGACTAAATTAATGACTAAATCAATAACTAAATAAATGACCAAATCAATGACCAAATCAATGACTAAATAAATGACTAAAATAGTTTAGTCATAAATTTGGTCGTGCTATAAATGACCGGCAATAAACTACTAATGATCACGTGACCAAAATTAGTCATTTATATGCATTTTTTAGTAGTTTATTTAGTCATATATTGTTGTTTTTGTACTAGTGAACAGTCCTGATATACTTACTCTGACTGAGCCATAGTTTTCTATTCTTCCTATCCCTGGTTATCTCCATCCCCAGAATATACCTTGCTGCACCAAGATCCTTCATTTCAAACTTAGCAGACAATTGAGACTTAAGATCAGAAATCATTAGCTTACTATTGCCTATGAACAACATATCATCAACATAGAGAGCAATAATAAGAACTTGATCACTTTCAGCTTTATAATATACACAGTGATCAGATTTTGATCTCACAAATCCCAAAGATAATACAAAAGTATTAAATTTTTGGTGCCACATTCTAGGTGACTGCTTTAACCCATACAAAGACTTCTTTAATTTACATACTAGTTTTTCTTTACCTTTTTCAACAAAGTGCTCAGACTGGGACATATAGATTTCTTCTTCAAGATCACCATGAAGAAATGCTTTCTTCACATCCATCTGTTCTACCTCTAAGTCATATGCTACTGCAAGTGACAAAAGAAATATGATAGATGTTAGCTTTGCTACAGGAGAAAAAATATCCCCATAATCAATTCCCTTGACCTGAGAATAACCCTTTGCAACCAGTCTTTCCTTGTACTTTTCTACATTGCCATCTAGACCAATCTTTTTCTTAAATACCCATTAGTAGCCCATAGGTTTTTTGCCTTCAGGCAAGGGCACCAAACTCCAAGTTTCATTTTTCTCTAATGATGCCATCTCTTCATTCATGGCTTCCAACCAAGAGTCTGAATTAGACATTTTAAATGCCTCTTTTACAGTCTTAGGCTCATCAGTGCTAGAAATCAAAGCATAGGCACAAGTAGAATCAATCAAAGAGAACCCACACCTATCAGGTTGTTTTCTTTCTCGGGTTGACCTCCTCAATTGCTGAAGCTGAAGTTCTTCTTCAAAACTTTCAGAACTGCTCGAGCTCTTCTCAGTTTCAGGTACATTTTGAATTTCCAATTCCTCTTTCTCAGGTGTAGGAGGAATTTCAACTACATCCTTATTGTTTTCTAACTTTGTCTCTGATTGCAAGTCCAAGGTGAAAGGTATTCAACTCACGAAAGATTAAACTTCTATTGTACAAAACCTTCTCTGTATCAGGATTCCAAAGCTTGTATCTTTTTATGACAACACTATAGCCAATAAAAATACATTTGACAGGCTTTTTCTCCAACTTAGACCTTTTCACATTCGGCACATATGCATATGCCTCATAGCCAAAGACTCAAATATGTCTAAGAGAGGGCTTCTTACTAGACCACGCTTCCAAGGGTGTTTTCTCAACAAGAGCAGAGTTTGGAGAATGATTTATTAAATAACATGTAGTAGATACAGCCTCAGCCCAGAATTTCTCCTCCAAGCCAACACTACTAAGCATACTTCGTGCTTTCTCCATCACTGTTCTATTGAACCTTTCTGCAACTCCATTCTGCTGTGGAGTATAAGGTGTAGTCTTGTGTCTTTTAATTCCATGGTCTTTACAATACCTCTCAAATTCATCAGAAGAAAATTCACCGCCATTATCAGTCCTTAAACATTTTATTTTTCTACCAGTCTGATTTTCAACAAGATTTTTAAATTCTTTAAACCGACTGAATACTTCTAATTTACTTTTCAGAAAATATACAAATGCTTCTCTTGAATAATTATCAATAAACGACACATAGTATCTTGATTTAGACAAAGAAGAAACACTCACTGAACCAAACACATCCGAATGAATATAATCTAGCAAACTAGAAGATTTATGAGGACTAGAATAAAAAGAAACATGGTGTTGTTTTCCATATATACAGTATTCACAGAATTCAAATTCAAGATTACAATCTTCAAGCCCCTCAACCAGGTTTTTATTCTTTAAGGTTTTTAAACCTTTTTCTCCTATGTGGCCTAACCTATGATGCCAGAGCATAGCTGGAAGTTTTACTTAGAGTTTACATAATTAGAGATATTTCCCTCTTTACCTCCATGAGTAGCTTTTAGTGACTTTCCAGAGACACTGTTGCATTAAACAACCTGTGCATCCAACTTGTATAGGGTACCAATTTGAGCACCTCTAGTCAGCACCATTGAACCTCTAGTCATCTTGCAACCATTTCCAGAGAACGTGACTTGCACTCCGATATCATTGAGCTTACTGAAAGATAACAAATTTTGAGCCAAACCTAGTATGTGCATAACATCATTTATCCCCTTTACTCTGCCATCAGGGAATTGGATTCTGACTCTTCCACGGCCAACAATTTCCAAAGTTGAATAACTCACTAAGTACACCTTTCCACCATTGTATTCTTCATACTTCATGAACCAATCTCTATGAGATGTCATGTGAAAAGATGCACCAAAATCAATCAGCTAGACATCATCTGATGCCTATGTAGCCAAGGCAGCAATGAAGGCGTCAAAATCAGCCTTAGAAGAATCATTATCGGAAGACCCCTTCTTCTTCTTCTTTTTATCCTCTTTACAATCCTTTTGGACATGACCAGGTTGCCCACAGTTCTAGCATTTCACCTTGGACTTCTTGCCAGGAGACTTTGATCTCCCCTCTAATTTTGATTTAGATTTCTTGTGCTTCTTCTTGCCTTTCTCTTTTGACCTTCCTCTGACAGCAAGAGCTTCCTTCACCATCTCAGAAGATTTCCTTCTCATCTCTTCTAACAACAAGATGCAACAACATCTTCCATCTTGAAATTCGATGTTGTACTCCCAATAGCCATCACTAGATGATCCCATGAGTTTGGCAAAGAAAACAACAATAGCATACAACGATCTTCTTCTTCAGTCTTCACACCAATAGATGTCAATTGAGCAATCAACATATTAAATGCATTCAAATGATTAGCTACAGACCCTCTTTCCTGCATTTTTGAACTATACAGCTTCTTCCTCAGGAAAAGTTTATTCCCCAAGGACTTCCCCTGATAAATAGATGCCAATCTCTTCCACAAGGAAGATGCACTCTTCTTTTCATGCACATTCAGAAGCATGAAGTCTGCCAAATAGAGTATTATCAGCCCCTTAGACTTCCTATCTACAAAGTCCCAATCTTCTTGCTTCATGCCTGTAGGTTTAGCTCCAGACACAACAATCCACATATCACAGTCCACTAAGAGATCCTCCATCTTGAGTTTCCACAACTCAAAGTTACTGCCATTGAATTTCTCTCTTTCAATCTTTCCAGACGTGCTAGCCATCTCAACCTATAAATAGAAATAACAAACTCTACAAGAATCCCACTGAGCAGAATTGACACAAAAAACCCAACAGACTCACAAGGATAACACAACTGTCCAGGCTCTGATACCACTTGTAAAGAAAGCTAGATGCAGAAAACAACTCTCCTAACGTCAATACCACAGGGAAGAATGCAGATTTACTTTTAAATTTTACAATTATAGTCCAATTAAGATGCACTATGAAGTAGATAACATAAACAGAGTATATGACAATCACACATGAACACCAGATATACGTGGGAAAACCCTTATGGGAGAAAAACCCACCACACCAAGAGAAATCACTTTGTATTACAGTAATGGAGATTACATACAAATTTTAGACTTATCTTTCTAGTGTCTATTTACAGTAGCATTCACCATGAACAATCTTGTACAGGAACCTTCAAGGTACAATCTTTTCAAAAAAATATACATCTACTGATCATACAACCACCGAATAATCCATCGATGCAACCAACCTTCAAACCAACTGATCATAATCTGCGATCACCAAGTATAACCATGTCGATCCATGTCTGTCGAGCTTCCTCACAGAAGCGTCACAACGAACAATCTTCCAACTGCTCAAATTCGGCTTCTCCTATTGGTCCACGAGACTCCACATAGGATGGTCAAACAATCAACAGAGTCCACATTATATTGGCATGTCGGTGAGACACAAGAAGTGTCTCCCTGATGCCCTAAAAGCTTCATATCTATGTCGCCAAGAGATACCGTTATCGCCAAGATGTTATGTCGAGTTCAGAAGACTATCACTCAGCTTTCGCCATGTTGCCAAGACATATCGCTTTCGCTGAGATGTCATACCAAAGCTCCACAAGTCACATAGACATGAGTTTTCCATTCAACAAGAGTATTGTTCTTCTCTAGGACCTCACGCCGAGTGAACAAAGGTTATACCGAAGTGTTCACAAGTCATATTGAGCTTCAATCATCAGTCGACAAGACTTATCAATATCGCTAAGAGGTTTCTCCGAGATCTCTTTGTCACCCCGAAGCCATCAACAGTCACCAAGACACATCACCTTCACTGAGTTCTTATCAAACACATATATGTTACACGAAAGACTTCTCATCATCGACAAGACATAAACACATCACTGAGACATCATAACGAAACAACCATTGTTACTCCGATGAACCCAAGTGCATTCCCGTCGGCAAGACTTTAACTATTCGCTGGGACATCATAGCAAGAACCCTTTAGATATCCCGAAGACTTCAATACTAAACATACTGTCGGCAAGACTTTAACTCATCACCCAAACTTCTTCCCGAACGAAGCCTTTTGGCCAAGGGTCTCAATGATAAGTGATAGAATGGCCTGTTGGCCAAAGATCTCCCCGAGCGGTAAGAGGTCATACCGAACGAAACATGTCACACCGAAGACTCCAATGTGAAATCCTTCGGCAAGACTTCTGCAAGGTCATAGCGACCTGTACAAAACATGATGTTACTAATCTGCTAATCGGCCAGACATGATGGATGTCATACCGAATTTTCTCCAGTAGAGGTTATAGCCTGTGATGATTAAGGCATATATTTCCAACAGGAATGCCATAATAAGAAAATGCATGTATGGAAGAATCTGTAGCATAGACAAGGCAACAAACTATTTCAGAAATTGCTTCAAAGGAATGTGGTACCACGGGGCTGGAATGCTATATGGATTGTAATAGCATTGCATTACCATGGAGCCACATTTCTTTGAGACATATTTCCAAACAACTTGTCACCTTCTTCATGTCTAACCACATTTCTGTTAGACATTTTTTGGAAAATTCAATGCCTTGTCTATACTATTGCTTACGATGCTTGTAAGATCACCATATATTGTTGAGGATTTTGGGTTTGTCAATTGGTCAAGCTGAAGACATTTAGAACAAAACTATCACAATTAAAGTATGCCTTTTATAAATGATAATATTCAAAAACACACTTCAAAATCCAAGACAAGCCTAAATAAGATGCATAATGAAAGCAAGTAGAAGACAAAGTAGTTCCTATCCTTTGTCGAAAATTTCAATAGTTATCTTCTAAATGCCTTCAGGTTGACCATTTGACAAATCTAAGACTCTTAATAGCATATGGTAATCTTAGAAATGTACCAAGCAATAGTCAATGTTTTCGATTAAGCAAAGAGCAAATTTATTTGTGCATTGGGAACCGAGCGGAGGATTTAATGCAATGTTAATCCAAAGTTATGCTTGGGTATGTGCATGATCATGATGGGCCAAAAAGTTGCAATATTATGGGTATTTGTAGGGTATGTGGCTGGCGACTTTTTTTTACCCAAAATTGATGAAATAAAAAGGGTTTTTAGAGAAGATTCTTAGCTTTCCACCAATATAAATTATGCTTTAATATGAATTTAATAAATAATTATTATTTATTTTCTATTAGAATTACGACTAAAGTCCTGATCGATAGGCTGATTGAAAAACATCTATAATTTTCAAATGGTATCACATTTTTTGAATCCGAAATATGTGTCACATTCTATGCTTCACATTCTATAGGATTAAAAAAAGAAAAATTAAATTTCATGAAGTTTTGACCAAGTTAAGGTGGTTAGACATACGAGTTTTTATATTTTTTAAAAGTTGTAATAAAAAATTCATAATTAATTATTTACTTGGAAAAAAATATAAAAAAAATATGCATCGCATCTAGTCATGAGTCCTCTACTTATATATAAAATATTATAGAAAAATATTATCATTTTATTATGGTTAGGGTGGTCAGACAAACACCTACTTCTTATTTTTTCCTTGAAATTTAAGTACTACTGCATTGAAATTTAAAATTTTCACCAAATAGATTTTATTTATTTTTAAATAAACCTAGTAGTTTAGAAATTACATTCAATTTTCTACAGATTCTATTATTACATATTTTTTAAATAATATAGATAACTTATTCAAATTTTTATGTCAAGTTGCCTAACACTAATTTTTATAAATTTTTTGCCACTTAAGGGCCTGTTTTTTCCATTATGATCCTGGACATACCCGCTTTTCCCTTTATTTTGCAGGGAAGAAAATTACTAATTGGCCAGTGCCCAATTTCCTGGTGGTTTAATTATTTAGTAATAATTTTCAACATTGTATCCAATCATCGGGAGAGCGTGAAATATTAAGCTTCTATCCCTAATGTTTTGTCTATTTTTTTTAAGAAGGGCACATGGACGAGATGGGCACATCGCTGCATATTGCTTTCACATGCATGGAATTCATGCCTATAAACTAAGGAATTATTTGTACACAGAAAGAGTATTACAAAGAAATATGAACAATGCGTTTGGTTTCATAATACTCAAATGCAATAGAAACGGTCCCACATATATTGCTAGTAATTTCTATCTAGGAAGAGTATCTTGAAGTGTCAATCAAATGGATACAAGCAAAATGAAACTATGGCAAATATGGTTTTGAGATTTTAGAGGCAGTAGTCAATATATAGCCATACTATCAGTGCTAATCTCGAATGAAAAAGGGTCTTGATACATTACATTTTATCACGCCTTTATTAAGATAGGAGCTTCACCTATTAACAATTTAACAGATATCAATGTAGCAATGCATAGAACCAAGATCTCACCTACATCTACCCTCACTTCCAAATGAATTGCCATCTCATCTACAACAGTAAAAAACTGTTGTGGGGTTTAGATATATGGTCAGATTGCAACTAAGTCTCAAAACATAGACTGCGAAGCATATGGAAATCAAAATATGTGGAGACAACTACCAGACTAGCATTTCTTGCAATAATAATTTCAAGACTCTAAACTACACGACTATTGAATGAATGGATTGCATATCTGTTGTAGTTTTTGTAAAGATTTTGATTGTACAAACTGCACATAGTATAGCTATGACGTCAAAATAACCTAGTGAAAGATGGATGGGCTTACTGGATGTCCAATGAATGGCTCTCAACATGACAAAGGGTAGATTGGTATTGATAAGGAAAGAAAGCCCTTGTTGAAGTGTAAAAATCCTTGTCCAAACTATTAAAACCTCTGTCAAGATGTTTCGATACTTTTAATGTCAAAACTCTATCAAGTAATGAATTCTCAAGCAATCAAAGTTGTACATGAATATTTTGAACTATCATAAGGGTGGGTTGAATAATGGAAAATGATAGATGCATAGGAAATATTAATGTGATAATGGGGAAAATATGTGGTGATAAAGAAATAAATATGGTGGACTTAGTACCAAGCTTGAAGAACAAAAGAGAAGAAAAGGACAAAATCTCAATTCAAACGTGACTATGACAGTTAAGTGCTTGCAACAGTCAAAGAAAATATAAGAGGTAGTTAACAAAGTTGGTGATGACAATGATAGGTATAAGAAGGAAGCCTTCAAAGGTCATCTTTGTATGACAGTCCCATAAAGTGAACACAAAAGGATAGTAGTCATCAAAAGGACAGTGGATTAGGGGCAGTGTTATTGGGCTATGGTATATGATTCCTTGACAATTGAAAGGTAGACAAGGAGAGTCATAAGGAAGACATTAGAACTCCGATTGTAGCATACACAATACAATGAGTTAATGATGAGAATAGAAGCTTTTCACATACTTGTGGAAGACAATGAATGAAAATCCCTCAAAAGGGTAATAACATGAAGTGGCCATTGAAAAGGGATGTAAGACTGGAGAGTGATGTTGTGGTAAAGAGTAGAATGCATACATTTGTTAGAGGAGACAAAGCACACCTACAATCCACCACTGCACAAGTAGAAATTTTCATAGTGACACCAAGATAGTATTCAAGAGATAGACAATACAATAGAAACATAAAATTATAGTTATGAAAACAGTGAATAGAAGATCAGTTATAACAGTATGTCAAGAGTTTTTGTAATATGCTATGATAGTGAGGAGGGGTTTGCATTTGAGGATAGTGTTGAATAGGAGCAATCTTCTTCGTCGTGTTATGCATATGAGGCCTAGATATCAATAAAAGACAGTGGTGATAGTTCACCATCTAATATATTAGTGCTAGAAAACAATATCAGTGACGGTCCTAAGGATAGCTTCATAAGAATACAAGAGGTTTTGTTTTGGAAAATCCTATGTGGGGACAATATATCATAAAACTGATCCATATGTGATATGATACTGTCAAAAGACAAAGTTTAGAGTCAATGCAAGGGTCTGCTACAATGGTATAGATCAGATACATGACAAAGTTCTCAAGAAGCAACCCATAGAGTTGATGGTTTTAGATTAAGGATCCACTGAATATCCTGGAAAATAAGAAAATAGAAGGGAAAAGTCTTGAAGGTAGAAAAATATGCAAATTCTAAAGTGCCAATATCTGTTATAACACAAAAAAATGACAGTACAGCCCATAAAGGGCAGTTTAAAGTCAAGACAAAGGCATGGCGGTGTTTCACTTGAAGCCTCAACACAATGCGGATTACACAAGAGAAAAGAAACTTGGAAAGAAAACTTTAGAAAGGTAAACGATAGTCTCCATGATACAAGAGTAGACCCATATAGTGATAGTACAATCCTATATAACAGAATACCAATTTGAAGAGATTAGTGGGACATGAGAGATCTTGTAAAAGTGTTAACATGTCATTATGGATTTCATCAAATTTGTATTGACAGATAGCCAAGAGAGGTCCATAGAGTTTGTTCATTTTGCACGGGAATTTTTTTTGTGATAGCCTTAGATCTCACATAGGGACCTCATAAGGGTGTGCTTGGCCTTTATATGATATAAGGGTTTAATGAAACATGACAAAGAATTTGAAAAAAACATTGGGCTTTTACAGCTACCAAAATTTACAGAACAAACCCTTATACGAAAACTACAATTCCTGCAACTCATAAAAATAAAAATTGTTGAAACTATGGCAAGCCACTTACCTCAAGAATCTGCACCAAATATCTCATGCACTTCAGGAAAATACGTAGCATTTACAGGAAAAATATTATGTAACCCTAACAAGGCAGAATTATCTGCACTTCAATCTATTCACAATAAATGAAAAGTAGATCTAAAAATACTGGGTCTGAGAATTGCAACCTGGGTACAACAAATGTTGGACAGGATGGTGGAGGCATGGAACAATCACTAGACGACATTCATTTGAAACATTTTCCCAAACACTCCATTGTTTTGTCCATGCCACCACATTTTCCATACATCTCTACCAAATCATTCTATCAAACATCTCAATGCCTTGCTCCCATGGGAAAAAGCCTAAAACAAATGCTTTGGAAGAAGCTATGGAGACTTCAAATGGCATTGAAAAAATAGTAAAATATCTGAGTAAATGAGTCAAAGAAATCTGGTCTCACCGCTTCAGGCGTTCCATGCCTTCCACCAATCTAAAATAAAACTAGCGTTGCAAAACAACCCTCAATAGTAAGAAACTACTATAATACTTTACCTCAAATGCTCGTTGTGTCGAAGAAGAAGACTCAGAATCAATTCCAAACCCTACCTCCAAGTCCAAGCCCAGGCACATGAACGCTAGGCAGTCATTTTTGCGGCCAACACGCAGGCTTTAGAGAGAGGTTTCGTCCGGACAACTCCTGAATGAACCAGAAACCATAGATGCCATGAAGAAAGACACGTAACAGGAAGAATTCCACCTGACGCGATGAAGAATCGAACCTCTAACCAGTTGCTCACGAGACCACATTCACCTGAAACATTTTTCCAAACACTTCATTGTTTTGTCTATGCTAGCACATTTTCCATACATCTCAACCAAAGCATTTTATCAAACATCTCAATGCCTTGCTCCCATTGCCAAGAGCCTAAAAGAGATGCTTTCGAGAAAGCTATGGACACTTCAAATAGCATTGACAAAGCGGTCAAATATATTCAGGGAAATGCGTCAAAGAAATCTGGTCTCACAGCTTTGGCCGTTCGGTACCTTCCATCAATCCAAAATAAAAATAAAGTTGCAAAACAACCCTTAGTAGCAAGAAATTAGTGTAACATTTTACCTCAAATGCTCGTTGCTTCGAAGAAGACAACTCAAGCTTGCCTCCAAATGCCAGCTCCAAGTCCAAGCCCAGGCACATGAACGCTTGTTTCTATCGTGGGCGAGCAGGCTTTACAGACAACTTTCGTTCGGACATCTGCAGAATGAACCAAAACCGTACATGCCATGAACAAAGACACCTAATAGGAAGAATGCCCACTTGCAAAATGTGAAAGATTTATGCAGCCACGCGCCCATCTTGTCCATGTGCCCTTCTTGAAGAACTAGACAAAAACATAGGGATAGAACCGTAATATTTCACCCTCTCCTGATGATTGGACAGACTGTTTAAAATTAATGCAAAAAAAATTAAACCCCCAGGAAATTAGGCACTCGCTAATGCAGGGCAAGATAAACTACAAATTTTTTTTTTAGTAAAATAAACGAAAAAATCAAAACTTTGTATTAATGTTGTTTCATAGCCCACGCTCAGTTCCCAAGACAATTAAAATTGCATTTTTCTGAATCGAAAACATTAGTCTCCTGCTTATAAAGGCAGGGACTAATAATTGAACTTGGTCTGGAAAAATTATATTTTTTGCTGAAGACACATTTTTTATTTTTTTTTATTTTGTGTTGAAGTTCTATTGAAGGAGAAAATCTACTACTTTCTCTATGTCCTCATCATTTTAGGAAACACCAAAGTAATTAATCATTTAAATATCATTTAATTTGTGTTTTTTTGTAGTTTTAGTCACTACCATGTTTGAATGCATGAAATAACACTAGGGGTTAGAAAAAAGGAAATTTCACATATCTAAAGTGGAACTCCATCTACATAATTAGTTTTTGAACCTTTAATCACTCAAATAACATATAGGCCCATAAAGTGACAACCAAAATTTATATGTGCACTATGCAATGGGTATGGTTTATAATGTTAGATTTGGTCGTTAGTCATTCTAGTGTTATATTGCAACAACTTAGGGAACCTCCTTTGATTCAATAGATATTTGAAAGTAAGGAAGGTTCTAGTCACCTAGATAATTGGTCATTATTTTTTCAAGCTTGGTCATAAGTGAGTGGACACTTCAAATTCAACACCCCTAGCATTTGGAAGAGATTAAGATTTAGAGATTTCACACTATCAACTTAGATCACCAATAGGTGGAATACTAGAGGAAATAAAAGCATTAGTGGTGTTCATGAGGGGAGGAGTGTAACCATGGGGTATATAGTTTTTGGGAGTAAAGTTAATGGGAAAGGAGGTAGGAACAACACAGGTTAATATTGGCAATAGCCATGAAAGTGGTATAATTTAGGTTGAAAGAGGAGGATGGGTTGGAGGTTACACCATTAGAATGATTCATTAATAATCTAAGATACTCTAAAATTTATGTGTCATGAGGAAATCACAATAATGTATTATAAAAAATATATTTACTAATTGATTAGGAAATTCATAGTGCATAAGCACATCAATAAAAGCTTGTCAAGTGCTAAGTGTAATGTCTTGTTTAGCCACATATGTGCATCATGATCATATTCTCCTTTATCACCAATGTTGGTCTCAACATGACCACCATTAAATATATCATTATTATCAAAATGAGGAGCCACATGTTAGGATTTAAGAAAGAAGTCCTTCTCAATGTAAGATTAGGTTCATGAGTAGCTCACGATATAAACAATAATATGACAATGCATAATTAATATCATCTTAGAATAATTAGAATAGTAGATTTATATCAGATTTAAAAAGTAGTGTAAAATGTATTTACCCTAAGTTCAAAAAAAGGGTGGATATGATAGATAGAAAATATGATATGTATTTAAAATAATATACCTTTAAAATAAACTATTTCAAATAATCTAGGTTTATTATGGATTTACTACTAGATTAGATTTGAAAAATCAACATGAAATTGTAGTGCCTCTTGTGTTACTGTTTCTCTTATGATACTTTTTTGTGTGTGGGTGATACTATTTGGATATTGTTTATGTTTGATGCATACTTGAGACTATGTTGGTGACTGTGTCACCATGTTGTTTGGTTGGTTGACAGTTCTGCGTATTGGACATGGTTGTCTATGACACTGCTACTATTGCTTATGATATGTGGACATATGTGTTTGATGTTATGTTTATGCAATTTACTTATTGTTTAATGATGATGCTGTTTAGAATATGGTTATTGTTTGAGGTTCGGGTGAGAGGGATGGTGTTGCATCACTCATCCTTGAGTACCCTGCTACACTGCAATTCTCTCTCACGATGTGTTCGGCATTGAATATATATGTTGTTTCGACACTTGGTTTTATGCAGGATTGCAGGTACCAGGCACCGACTCCACCCGCACTTTTGGGTCTAAGCGTGCCCAACATACCCAATGGGCATTCAATTTAATTATTTAAGTGATTTGTGAAAATGTCAAGGATTTAATTAAATATTAAATTAGTTTGTAAAATTTTAAATGTTTGTAGATTTAAATGAATATTATTTTTAATTGTCGCTATTAAATATTTTTTTAAGTATAAATAGAATAATATTTTAATTATAGTGCTCATTGTTTTTTTTAAAAAGGGGGTAAAAACTTTATTGAACCTCATAAAAGAGCATTACATCAAAGCATAGGGAAAAAGCCTAAAGGAAACAAAAAGAACAAACTAGACAGAGCTAGAGACAAAATCAACCAACACTAGCTCCATCCTCAGCTAGAACCCTCTCCAAATCCAAACAAAGCTCATGGGGGATCTGTCCCCATTCTTCAATCTTCCATCCATCCAAATGCTCAGAAGCCCATTTGGCCAGGCAATCAACAGTCCTATTCCACTCGGGCTTGGAATATGGACAAAAGACACCATCTCCATCAAAGTGCCAATCTACAGAATCTATTGCACCGTCACCGCCAACTACCAGCTAACATCAGACACCTTCTGTTCATTAAGAAAATTGATCAAAAATTGAGAGTCCGATTCACAAATAACCCTACGCCACCCCAAAGCATAGGCCCTTTCCAAAGCATAGAGGATCACCAATCCTTCCATAAGGTTGATAGTCTACAAACCTTTATGGATAGAAAAGAGGAAAACCACCGAACCAAAAGAGTCCCTGCCAACCCCACCAACTCCAGCAGGTCCCAGATTTCCTCTAGAAGAACCATCAGTATTGACCTTCAACGTGCCATCCTGAGGGGGCTGCCAGTTCCCCAATCTTTGAACACGCTGCCTCACATGCCTTCCTCTCTTGCAACAAGCAGAGGATGAGGATAACCATTGGATTCCTAGCCTAGTCACCATCTTTGCATCCCTTTTCTCCAATGACAACACCACCTCTCCCTTAGCTTCAATAGTCTCATGAATCATACCTAGGATTATGAACCACACCTATTGTACCTGCAAGTTTTCACCTCTGAAAATCCTCCTGTTCCTTTCCAGCCAAACCTGCCACAATAGGAAAATAGGCCCAGCATTCCATGCATCCTGCAAAAAGGGAGCCAATGAGGGAGGTCTTCCCAAGCTAGTCCAAAAATCCACCAAGGAGGAGGCATGAACATAGGGGTTGTTCCAAACTCCCCACCAAAAATGACAGAGCTACAAAGTAAAAGGACACAAAAAAGAAAAATGAGAAGAATCCTCCTCACCTCCCCCACAAAGAACACACATAGAGGGGCCCTGAAACCCATGCTTCTAAATAATATCCCATGTCAAACACCTGTTCCAAGCCAAAGTCCAATTGAAGCAGTTACACTTCGGCCAAGAAAACTTATTCCACACCTTTTTTCACCAAGGAACTTCGACCCCCTCGATCCTTTGAGAGAGCAGCCTCTGGTAACCAGAAGCAATAGTATAAGTACCCTTTAGGTTAGGAGACCACGAAAGAATGTCCTTATCCATGAGGGAACTACATTGTCTACCAGAAAGAATATTATGAAGCACTACACACTCCTCTTCCATACCCACTAATGGCCACTCATCGGGATTCTTCCACCTAGCTCTCCCAAGCTGCCCATGAAAAGAAAACAACTTAAAGTCGCTCACCCTTGACCAACCAGCATCACATAATCTCCAACACAAGGTTGACAGATTAGGGAACTGGGAGATAATGGGGGGGTAGCCATCCCAGGAATCATACCAAAACTAAACCTTCATCCCTCGTTTACATATCCAAAATAAGCCATCCTTGACAAGCGCAACTCCTTTCTTGAGAGTAGTCCAAATTGCCAAGCCCTTTCCCACCAAAGGGTAGCAAGGGATATCTTGCCAAGGGATATCTTGGAAATACTTTTGGGATAGAATCCTGGCCCAAATCTGATCTTGCTCAATGTACCACCTCCAATAAAGTTTAGTTGCCAAAGTCGTACCTTCTAGTGAGGACTACCTTAGCCCCAAAGCACCATACTGCTTGGGGAAACACACAATATCCCATTTAACAAGACTCCATTTGGAAGACAACAAGCTGCCGACCCATAAGAATTGTCTTGTAAGAGAGTCCAGCTCCCTCACAAAACCCATTAGGGCCACCTGAATCATACACCGATAGATGGGGAGAGCCTGAACCACAAATTTAAGCAATTGAACACAACCCGCAAAGGACAACCAACGGTTGGTCCAATGAGTAACTTTCGCATGAAACTTATCAAGGATAGGTTGCCATGAATCTCTTGGTAGCCTACTCACAAAGATAGGAATCCCAAGGTAAGTCAAAGGTAGAGCCCCGATTTTAAACTGAAGAGGATGAGCAATTCTCCTATGAATGAGATCTGGAGTGTTGAAGAAGAAGATGGAAGACTTATCTTCATTGATTAATTGCCCCGAAGCCACAAGATGAATATCTAGAACCTTGCGCAGATTCATGGCTTCCTGAATAGTGGTAATCCTCATCAAAGTTGTATCATCCACAAACTGCAAATGAGTCTGCGAAGGTAAATCACCTCCCCAATGCCACCCCTGAATGAGGCCCAACTCCACATCTCTTCTCAATAAGCAGCCCAAACCTTCAACAAGTAGAAGAAACAAGTAAGGAGAGAGAGGGTCTCCTTGCCTCAATCCCCAAGAAGCACCAAAAAGATCAAATTGTTCCCCATTGATTAAAACGGAGAAAGAGACTGAAGTAACACAACTCATAACGCATTGAATCCACTCTTCTCCAAAACCAAAAGCAACTAGAACCTTCTGGAGGAAGGACCACCAAACTCTATCATATGCTTTAGCCATATCAAGCTTGATAAACATAGCCTTTTCTTTGGAAGTTGCCATAGAGTGTGAATGGTCTTCGTTGCAATAACAACTCCATCCAGAATCTGCCTACCTTCCACAAAACCACTCTGCTCCTCAGAAATGAGCACCGTAAGCCACTTTTTCAGCCTTTCAGTAATTAGTTTGGAAATAATCTTATAAACAACATTACAAAGAGATATGGGTCAAAAGTGGCTTAACCTATCTGCCCCCTCATACTTGGGAATGAGAGCAAGGAAGGTAGAATTGAGAGCCTTTAACATCTATTTATTCTTCTGAGATTCTTGGACCACAACCAATAAATCCAACTTGATAATCTCCCAGAACTCTTGAAAGAACTCAATCGGGAAACTATCAGGGCCAGGGGCTTTCCCCTTCTTCATATGAAACACATCCCCTCCAACTCCTCCAGAGAAATGTCCCCTTTAATTGCAACATTGTTAATTCTTAAATTAGTGATTAGATAATATTGCTTATTTAATCACTATTATGGATTTATTCAAAAATGGATATTTAGTTAAATACTATATTTGAAACGGTAAATTTTAAAAATATATATGCAATTAAAAGAATTTTCATGACGGTCATGATTTAATAAATTTAAATAGTTTAATCTAATGTAAATGGGTAATATAGTTATAAATGGTGAAAAGTTCTACCCATAGTTGTTAATTAAATAGATTGGAGAAAGTTAGATTTCTGGATTAAATAAAAACCTTAAGATTCATCAACAGGTGGAAACAAGATGAAAAGAGTATTGACCGGTGGAAAAAAAATGATTTTTGTCAGCCACCTATCTTGTTGTTTTTCGAGAAACTTTTGAGATTTGTTCTTAATATTATGTGGGAATTTTTACAAAAACATCATATAGGGAATGAAACAAAATTACACTGTATATTGTGCTCTGGTAAAAGTGAAAGAATTATTCAGCCAAGAGAATTTGGGGGAAATAAAAATAACAGAACTTGGGAATTTCGAAAGAAAGGAAGCATGGGCTTACATTCTTCATCCTCAACTGCAAATCCAAGTTGGTTTTCAGTTTCCTTCTGAATGTATTTCATCTCCAGTAGCTTCAACTAGTGTCTGGCATGGCATTGGATAATATTGCTTCCCGGCCACTTTGATTTTAGCCTATACTCTCATGCCCTTTCTTGGCAACTAAATTTACACCCATTGCATATGCAGCTTCCTAGTTTATTCGTTGGTCCCTCTTTCACCTTATACCGTCTCTAGCCTTTCTTTAGGAAATTGCATATAACTACTATTCATCGGCCATTGTTTCATAGACTGGTTTGTAAAATATATTGCATCTTAAATTCTTAGCTTTGGCACTGGTTAAATTGTTTTAATCATGACACCTCTTTAACCCCTGATGAAACTCTTAATAGCACTCGAATGTCTAAAAGCATTCGACTTTCTTTTGTTCTCTTGAATTTTCATTTTAGGGTAGCGATGGTGGACTGGTGTAGCCGTCACCTGTAGGGTAACCATGTTTGTTTAATCATCTTCTTGTTGCCTTTATAGTAATTGCATGGTGTTGAAGATTTGAAGGCTTGTATATTTGATCAGTCCTACGCCTTATCCTCCTCCCTCTCTGTTCGCTCAACCGTCAGTTTTCTCGTGATAAGTAAGTCAGTGGTTTGTTTTGTTCTAATTATATATATGTTGTTTCCAATGTACTTTTAACAGCATAGTAGTTATGTTTATATATATATATATAGATTATGATTATCACTAAAGAGAAAATTTGTTATATTAAAAATGTTTAATGAGATGGGTGTAAATCTTTTTAAAATAAATTTATCTATTTTGTGTAAATAGATGGTTATATTAGAAATCTGTTATGTAAAAATGCATAAATAAATGTAGAAATTATTATTCGATTTCTTTAATTATTTATATGCTTCCTCTATGGACATTTAAGTTAAATGAATTAGAATAAGTTATATATCGTGTATATGTTATATTTTAATTTTTTTTATTTATTTTGAAGTAAACAGATGTATATGTTATATTTTAATTAAATTTATTTATTTTGAAGTAACAAATGTATATGTTATATTTTAATTTTAATTATTTTGAAGTAGACATGCTAGGAATCATAAATTAAGAGAAATCTGATGGTTTACATACTGTAGGATTTCATAGTTCTTTATTTAATTAAATAATTTCAATATAGATATGTAAATAAAATGAAATTTGTGATTCTTGATTATTTAATAGTCTAAAAGTTACTAGGTGAGATTTGATTTAATTGAGTTTTATAATTAAAGAATTGAACATTGAAGTTAGATTATTATTAAATAAATAATCCTTTCATATTCTTATTGAGTTATTCTATTTGTCAAATTGAATAGGAATGTATAAACAAGTGGAGTATTGATTATGCTTTTAAGTTTCGTTACATGGAATTGTGTTGGGAGATTAAAGTTTAATTTTTGTGTTCTCATGATTGATTGTATTATTCATTGAATTATTTTCCATTTTGACGAGTTTATTAGCCAAGCCATGATGTGAGTTTCTTTGGGAACCCAAAGTATTTGTGTACCCTTCAGTTGGGAGTATATGATAGTTGGTGTTATAGGCTTCCTAAGGCATAGGGTAACGACTTCATGTTGGATTTCTTTGATTTATCTTTGAAACATTGATTTAATTATTAGTTTTGGACTCTTGAGGGTGTTACCTTTGTAGTTTTTCCTTTTGTTATGGTTGTTTAGTGAGATGGTCCATGCCTCACATTTGTCCTCAGACTTGTAATTTTTGGTACACCCCTTGTTGTTGTAAGTTTTTTATTAGGGCTATTAGGGAGGGTGGCTCTTCATGGGGGGTAGTGCACAAAGGGGCGGTTTGGATAACCCATGGAAGAGTTGGTTAAACAAGTGAAAACCTAATAAAATAAACTAGTGGGTTTGGGTAGGAACACATTAATTAAGATAGTAAGATACATCGTCCACGCTGTTAGTGTTTTTGTAGACTAAGGATGGACTGAGAAGACCATGGTTGGAACTGTCACTACCTTGTCCTCATGAGAGGCTAGTGGTCTCGTACGTGTCACCCTATGGGGCTGACACCTAGTGAGAGACAGTTTGGATAACCATAGATGGGGACGGGCGCCTATTGAGAGACAGTCAAGATAACCATAGATGGGGGCAGATGCCTGTTGAGAGGCAATCAAGATAACCCATGATAGGACCATGTGATGAAACTCTCCCATAGTATCCCATGATTTTCCCTTTGTATGCCTCTGAAAGTAGTCATCTTGTAAGTAGTCGTTGAGATTTTTGCTTGTTATGTTTTGGTTTCTCTTGTGGTCGTTTTGGTTGTTTGTCTTAGTCGTGGATTTTTTTGTCAACTCCTAGCATGGGGGTGGATCTTCATGTCCACGTGGTCAGGTGGAATGTGCTATGCACCCCATTGGGTTCCTAGGTTGTGTTCATGATGTGGAAGTAGATGCAGAGTTTCCAGAGCTTCACTTGGTTGAAGACTATTCTATGTTTTGTACCTTATTATTCATTGATGTATTATTCTTGTACTTGATGTACTCTTCCCATTGATATAAGGGAAACACTATGTAATGTATTATTGTATCCATGATGTGTTGTATCTATGGAAATATGCTCCACAATTGTAATATTGAACTATGAATTGAAATGTAATAAAATGGTGTATGTATTTTTTTTATCTCTATTGATCATGGATGGCTATATTCTATCATTATGTTATCTTGTGAATGCATGCTTTTATTGTTACCTACTTGGAATTAGCTTTAACGATGTTGTTGGTTGGGAAAGTTTACGTGTAATTCAACCTTGTAACCCCATGGGACTAGTTAGGTTTCATTATGTAATATATGTTTATGTTCATCTTATGTAATGTTTCTATTTCAAAAAAAAAATTTAAGGTTTTTCGATGTCCTTTGGGGTTCATACTACGGTGCATTATAGAAATAAACTAGTTATTCAATTGAAATAATTTAGAATCATTAGAATAATGTTGATTAGTCCTACTATTTGAAAAAATCTAAGAATTCTAGTTCATTTCAAATAGATTATTTTTAATCTCATCTAGTAATAAGTATAAATTATTTGAGATAGTTTGAATAAAACAAGGATGAAAGGAGATGAGATCTAGAAATAAAATGTAAAATTATAAAAGTATAGCTTTGAAAGCCTTGATAATGATAAGAACTTACCATTAAGGGAAAATAATTGATGCGAGACTAGATGCTCAAGATCACTAAAGATGTAAAGGAAATAATACTTTCTTGAGATTAATCCAAGCTAATCAAATTAAATGCATACATGAGCATGGATAAACTTAGATTAAATAATATCAATTACAAACATAAATAATATCAATTGCAGACATGGTATTTGAAATGGTATTTATGCTATGTTAGGAAACTAAATATGATGGATAGATGTAATTAGATTGAGAGTCAATGAGGAAGGATGAAATTGATGTGGCATCAAAATTTAATGTTCTTGGGATTGGAATAGAATTCTCTATGTTTGAGTTTCACCTCATATTCAACATAAAATCTATGTTTTTTCTAGGTTGAGCTATATGATATTCTATATACCATTTCCATGTCCATGAGCATATCCTCTAATAGTTAAATTTGATCCTTATCTATACATACACTTTGGCTTCTTTATTTGTTGGTTTTTCAATGATTTCTTTTCTCTAAGGACTAGTAGTATTTTAAATACATTTAAAGGGTTTCTAGATTTTTAGTTTAGACGTTCTTCTAAGTTAACCCTTGAAAAATACTAGTTTTATTGCCATACAAAGAATTGGTAGATTGCAAGAAATCATGCAAATGCGATAGATGAATATGTCAAAGTAAATGTTATTTTTTTTAGTGCACCAAATTGAAGTTCTCTTCTTATAGTTGTCCTTAATTCTTGAATGATCTAGGATGAGAGAGGATATTCTTGGATGTACAAGAGGATGTGAAATGAATGTAATTGAATGCCTTTAAATATATTTACACAACAATAAATTATGCAAACATGCATTTGGTACCTGCTTAAAATTTCTCAAGAAATGGACAAGATTTGACCAATTTTGAATCTAGATTTTAGAAATTTATGAGTTGAATGCATAGACATGGGATTACTCCTACAACCATAGGAAAGATCTAGGATAACAAAGCACTAAAATATATGCAAGAATGAATGTCTTATCATGGAGAATGCAATAAATGTGGTATGCATGTGAAGGTATGCAAAAATAGATGAAGTGTCAATAAATGTATGTTCATACATGTAAATGGGAATAAGCCCAATATCACACAAGATTGTAACATTATTTATTAGTATATAATTGCTTTAATCTATTCTCCTGAAATAAACACAAAACTAAATGAAAATTAACATAAATATATAAGAAATTTACAAGTCAGGATGACGATGGACGGAAGAGGGAGCGGGATTCTGAGTTTGAATTCATAGGAGGATGAAGGAGACGATGGTGGTGGGGACGAGCCAGATGAGGATGGTGATGGTGTTGAGAGGTTTGCTTGGTACAATTGGTCCTCCTGAGCTACTATTTGGTGTTTTTCTCTGTGATGTTGTCGGGGGCACTGCTTCCTCTCTGGATCCTTTCCCTTGCGGGTTAGGTGTTGGTTCCACCCGTGGCCTCCCCTATTGCTCTTCTATGTTGGGAAGGGGTTTTTCTTTGGGGAGTGGCATTTTGTGTCTTTGTGTGTGGGGCTGGTGGTGGTGCTTGGAGTTCTTGTTGATGGACTGTTTGAAGAGTTTGGTGGCCTTGTCTCAAATCTTAATTGGCATGTAGGGTCAAAAGTGGTTTTTTATTATTGTTCCTTCTCTCCTCTTTCTCTATCTGCAGGTCTTCTTGGTTCTCTCTAGCATTTTGGGGAATTTTTTACCTCTTTGTTGGGGATTTCATTGTGTGGGGATGAGGTTGTTGGTTTTCCTCTAGTGGAGTTGTTTATGGATAATTTATGACATGTTTCAAACCTTGATTGGCATGTAGGGTTGGAGGTTGTTCTTCATTGTCTTGTTGGCTCTCTACACTCTCTGCTTGGAGGCTTTCCTTGCCTTTTCCTCCTTCTTTCTAGTCCCTCTGTCTCTTCTTTGGTGTTGGTGCTGGTTGTGGTGCCTGGAGTTCTTGCTAAGGGGTTGGTTGAGGAGAATGGTGACCTTTTCTCAGACCTTGACCGACATGTTGGGTTTAAATTAGATTTTTCTTACTATGCCTTCTCTCCTTCCTCTCTGTCAGCAGGCTTTCTAGGTTCTCTCTAGCTTTTGGGGATTCTTTGCCTCTGTGTGGGTGCTTTTGATGCTTGGGGTTTTGGTTGTTGGTCTGCCTCTGGTGGAGTTAGTTGTGGATTGTTTTTGGCTTGTTTCAGACCCTGATTGGCATGTAGGTTGGAGGTTGGTTTACACTGTCTTGCCAGCTCTCTACTCCCTCTGTTTGGAGGCTTTCCTTACCTTGCCCTTCTTTCAAGGCCTATTGTCTCTTTGTTGGTTTTGGTTGTTTTTTAGGTCAGGGAGCTCGCTGCTCTTTATCTCCTATTTTGTTGTAGTACTAGTTTTCTTTATGTTCTTGGTGGGGAGTGTTTCTCTTGGTGTGAGGTTTTTTATTTGGTCATCTGCCTATTGGTTTTGCTGAGATCTATGCTCTCCCCCTTTTGGTTCTTAAAGTTTTGTTTCAAGGTTGGGGGTGTGATGTTGTTTGAGGAAGGCTATGTTTCTTCTTATTTGCTCCAGTCTACTTATTTGTGAAAGGATGCTATGGTGGTCTTTACTATGGGTGTAACTACTTCCCTTCAATTTTTTAGCTATGGTCCTCTTTGGAGGTGGAACCCTGTTCTATTGAGGTGGAGGCTGGGTTGGTGTTGTGGGTGGATTGGTGTTGTGTTCTTGCTAAGACTATTCAATGTTTCTTCTTGATTCCTAACTCTCCTATTGAGGTGGGGAGTTTAGTTTTGTTGGATGGTGCTGACAAGTATGGTGTTGTTGTCTGGCTGGTTCAAGCTAGTTACTTGGTTGTCTCTGGTTGTTCACTGATGGTTGGTGTTGTTAAGCATTGTGCTACAGTCTGGCTGATTCAAGTTGATGGTTACTTGGCCGATATAGGTTGTTTTTGGAACCAAATCCATTATATCTTGTGATTGTTTTGGGATTAAGGTTCCCTTTTAAACCTTTCTTGGTGCATATTTGAGATTTCAAGTTAATATTTTGTAATCTAATTTTGGTTAGCTACTCATTGTCTTTGTTATATTTGTTAGTAGCTTGATCTCTTTGTGTGGGTTTTGGGTCCTCGTCAAAACATGCTTGTTAATGGTTTTGGGTCCATTCAAAACCTGTTGTTAATGGTTTCGCGTCCATTCAAAACCTTTTTTTCCCCCTTAATCAAAACATAAATATATAAATTTCACCATTACACTAGAATTAATTAAATATAAAACTTAAAACTTAAATTTCTCAAATATAATTTATTATAAATTCTATATGACAGTTCAAAAATTTTGTAATGCACTATCAATGTCCTCCTACGTATGCATTCAAATCTAATCTCTGTCAATGCCCTTTTCTCCTAAATTATAATGTAGAGAGGAAAACAAACTCACAAATCCCTCTCTAATTCTTCACAACAAAAACTCAAAAAAAAATAGAGAAATTGCTAACTTAAACACCGAAATTTGTTTGCATGGGAAAAAAATTGATTTTCTCCATTAAAATAATTTGATTACAACAAGGGTTTTCAGTCATCAAAGGACTGATGAACAACAATAAAAACCCTCTCCAAATATTGATCAATATGTCAATTTAAAACATTAAAATATAAGCAAAGCTCATCTATGTGAGTTCTGACAAACTCTTTCACTTCCCAACACCTCAATTCCACCTCCAACTCCTGTAGCTTCAATTCAATTGTTCTAAAACCTTCATGGACTGTTGTAAATCAGTCCAAACATGCAACAAAAATTTCCAAGAATGCTTTCCAGAGAATACTACGCCCTTGCCTTCTTTTCCTCCTTTTCTCTTGAAACTCTCCTTCCTGAAAATGGGTTTTTTCTATTTTACCCTCTCTATTAGGAGATTAATTTTAAATGATTTATTTGGGTCTCTCCAATATTTAACAACCCATGCTATTTATGCACATGAAAACCTTCAAAAATTACTTAAAAATCATTTCTAGCAGCCTTGTCAAAGATAGGATGTTGTAGAATTTTTCATTCCTTCTTATCTCCTGAAAAGGAAAAAATCGAAGAAAAGTCTTGGGCATCCATTTCAAACTCCCCACTTTTTGGGAATCACATTTTTTTTTTTTTGAAACTCCCTTATCCATTCCCAACACCTCATAGTGGGTTTTAATTATTTTACCATTTAAATGCTTTAAATCTACCTTTTTTGCTTTATACCCCACTAGTCAACTTGTCAAAGTGCAAGGAAAATTTAATTGACAAGTATAAATATTTGAAGATAAATAATTTCCCACCTGTCAACATGTAATCCAAGCTAAAATTAATTTATTTCATCAATCCAAAAATACTTAGCCAAAATTTCACCTCTTTTTGTTGATACAGGATTGCCAATACCTGAATGCTCCTGCATCAAAGTCTAGAAAAATGGCTTTTCATCTTGATGAGATGTGATGAAAAACAAGAGTTGTATACAAAGTAAATAAATATAAGCTTTCCAAGCATTTGTTTTGTCTACATTCTCCTGTATTGTCCAGCCATCCTAGCCGGCCTTGACCGTCATTGACCGACTTGTAACTATGAAGGTCATCACCAAAGATGAGTTTTGTCCTCTAATATTTACCATTTTTCTTATATATAATATACTAATATTTAAGATAACTGGATTGATTTATTATTAAAATATTATATATATATGTGTGTATATATAGTAGTTTTTTCATATTTTATAATAAATAAATTATTAATCTTTTAAAATTATTTAGTTGATTGTTCGACATTGTTTTTTGTATTTTTGATTTATATTCTATTTGTCATTAGACTTGAACAATTATTCTATCTTATGTTAAAAGTTAATTATGAGTTGGTCATATTTTATGTTTCTATGTTGACTTGATCTATAAAGGTTTCTCATGCAACATTTGAATAAGTCATAGAATTAAGTGAAGTAGTGTTATTAAAAATTAAACAAATTTAATATCTAAACCTAACATAATATCTAACCCTAGGATTAGTTGAAAAGATAGGGTAATGATTGATTTGGATAATGAGAAATTTTGACTTAGTCTTTCTTTTGTTATGCTCATTTGAGAGACTAGAAGTTTGAAAGGGAGAATATCTATTGTTAGGTGAAACCCTACTTTAAAGAAAATCAGTTTTAAAGATTAATAGTGAGGCAAGATATTTAGCAATCACCATACTAGGACTAGTGTGGGGTGGTGATGGCCACTCAACCCACCTCACAACCTATAATGCACTCTATTGCATTGATACTTCACATTTGTGGTAGTCTTAACCTTATTGGATTGTGGTTGAATAGTGAAGGAAGTGGAGATTGAATTGAATATGATCCATTAGGAAAGCTTTTCAATATAGCTTTTAGATTAATATTTTCATTTTGCTTTGTAGTGGTCATAAGAGGGACAATATGAAGGAAATTTTTTTAATAGTTTTTTGTATTGAATTGGATATTGCTTTCAAAGGAGAGATTTGCATGGTGATGCTCTTGTTTTTTCTTTGATATTTATTTTTCTTATTATATGAAGTTATTAAAATATGATCATTTATGATTTTTTTACTAAGCTTATTGTATCAAACCATAATCAAAGATTCATTTGAGATAAATTTTCTCTTCTCTCAACTTTCATGTGAATGTTTGGGTATATGATCTCATATGATATTTGATTTTTCTTTTTTTCCTTTGGATTCAATGAAGTATTGAAATGAAGTGATTATCTTAACTACATTTTATTTTTAAATGTTATTGTATCATTTTAGGGGTAAGCATACCATGTGACTCTTTTCTTGTGTTATATGAATAATCCTACCTCCTTGTGTAACTTTATTTCCTTTTGTCTTCCCTAGCCTATCATTTATATAGCCTTCTTATGTGTCTCTTAAAATGTATTATTGTTAGGCAATCATTTTCTTTGTGAACTATATTATAAAATACACAAGTTAAAAATTTCGTACATTTGCACACAACATGATCATTCTCTCCACAATTATAATGGGAAAGTACATGACCTTTGTCACTATTTATTCCTTCTCCATGACTTAAACAACCTCCATAGTGTCCTTGGTATTATAAATCATATATATTGTTAGGGTGTATATTTACTTTGAGACACGTAATGGTTAGGGTGCATATAAAGGTTAGGATGCATACTATCATTGTTTAGGTGTTAGTTTTACACCTGCATTAATAATCTAGCTTCTTTGAGCTTTATGTAAACATTGAACTACTTGGCAAGAAATGATATTGTGTGTTAGGTTCTCACAAACTTCACACTAATACTTTAGTGTGATGCCTTGCACTTTTATAGTAGGGTTTAAGAAGATGTATAGTGATGCTCATGAAAAATTAAATAATCTAGAATACACAAAGATAATTGAGCAACACTAATCACTTGAACTCTCACCATCAAATAATCAACTATTTTATGTTCCACTAAATGATACTCTATATATTATAATCCTCATTTATATTTTAATGAACTTGTAAAATAATCTATGCATGTGGTAGTATCACCTATATTCTGCTTTGACCATGTTATTGCACCAAAAGCCTATAGTTTACCACCAAACTCTAAACATAAGGTAATTTCTCATGCTTCGTTCTATGCTACAAATGTGTGTTTTTATCAAATTTCATTGTACATGTGTATTCAATCTTTGAATGAGTTATTTATTCAAGGGAAACCTTTTTTTAGTGGTGACTATTCATAGTAATTGGCGAATAATTCATATTATCTAGTTCAATTTTAGTGAATATAATGAATCAATGAGTGCCCAAATCACCTAGATTTTATGAATTATTCATCAAATAGGCTAAATCAGCACAATTTATTTATGAAATATTTATAAGTAATACTTTTACCATACTAAACCTTGTGCTTGGTATCATAAAGCATATGTTATTATGGTTCCTTCTAATTGATTGTAGCTCATCCAGAGTGATTGTAGATGTGGGAGTTGGCCGAGTTGAGGTGGAATGGTACTAATGAGGTAATTGTCAAAGAGATCACAGGATCAAAGAGAGGAGAGATTCCCTAGAAAAGGAGAGATAGTGTCATCTAAACTCATTAGGGTTAAATTGATGACATAGATAGAATGAAAAGAAGAATGGAAAATAACACCAGTCCAGTTGCAGAAGAGGTGAAGGGGAGTCCAGTTGGGCAAAGAAGTGGCATTGTTGGAAACAGAAACATCTTTGAATTGTAAGAGAAATTGTTGTTGTTGTTGATTATTGATGAGAGAGATTGAGAGAATGAGGAAGAGCAGAGATTGAAAATATGGAAAGCATTAAAAGTAACAACAAAAGAGCAACAACCATGGTAGACTAGGAAATTGAAAAGAATAGAATGAAATGTAATGGAGGAGGAAAAAATAGATTAGGGAAATTAGTGCCTACAAATTAATTTGAGTTGAATTGCATAAATTTAATTTTATTCTTTCACATGCATGGTAAAATATTAGTGGGTGTTCTGTAAGCAACCATAATAAAATGATATTGTAATAAATAAACATTTTTTATGTTAATTTTAGGTTATTTTAAAAAAAGGTCAAATTGCTTGATACATTTTTTTAAATTATTAATTTTTTACAACATTTAATCTAAAAAATGTTTCTTTTAAAAAAGAAGTTTATTTATTTTTTATAGTAATATTAAATTATGTAAAGAAAAGTCTACTATATTAAATAAAAATAATTTAATTTTTAAGATAAATTTATTTACTTCAAGATAAAATATTTTCTATATCTAATAATTGTTTTTTTTTTTATTGTTTGTTTGTTTTTTCCTCCAATTTTTTAGTGTGATGTTACACTAAGTGAATAAATAAATGTGTTGAATTTAAATTTCAATATTTTCTTATTAAAAATAAAATAAAAACGTTTGTTACATTAAACAAAAAAAAATTCAAATTAACAATTACTACTTCTATATTATTATATACTTTTAAGTTTATTCTTAAATTAATATTTTTTATCATAGGTGAGGAATGAATGAGATCCTAATGTAAATCACTACCTACATATTAAAATATTAAGAGGTGGTTATTAAATACATAGTTTACTGAGATTTCATATAAATTACATTTTATTTATGTTTTTTTAATCATTTAACTTTCAGTTGAATAAAAGTAGGCAAGATATACACATTTATATCTTTACTCATTATCATTTGTATCCTTCCACATGAAAAATCAAGAAGTGAACATTTCAAAGAATTTAGTGTAACATCCAAGTTTTTGCCTAAGAAATTAACATATAAAAGTTGGGAAAAAAAAATCTTGTTGCAATGCACACTTCACATGCCCAAGGTGTCATGGAAGATCAAAATGACACATAGGATATCATCACCAATACATCATGTAAAATAACACAAATAAAATTATGCACACATTGAGGGAAAAGTCACCATGACGACCACGTGAGAGGATAAGTCTTCCTCCATAATGAAGATTGAACACTAGTCCACAATCTCATTCTCTTGCGAACAAAAGGATGGGATGAGAGTGACACTTGCTACACAACACATTACAAAAAGACACAAATCAACATCTAAACACTTAGGAATACTTACACATAGGTCTAGGTGCATTTGGAGGTACAAGCCCTCAACCAATCTAATTATTGAATAATCAATTTCATAGTAAGACATGCATCCCAACATGAAATAGAGTATAAATTGAAAAATACATCTTTCACCAAAGTGATATTATAGAAATATTAAGTATATAAATAAAAACAACTTCCATTTAGAAACTTTCCTCAATTTTTTGACGAAGGACCTACTATCCAAAGGGGTCTAGATGAAAATATAGATCATGACAATAAAACATAGTCTAGACTCTAGTGCACCTAAAGGACTCTAGTGTGTGAAGTGGATGCTAGTTCACTTGGTGAACAATAGTTGCAAGTTGTAATCATGGAAAATAATTTTCCAAAATTGAATTACTAGATAAAAAATATTAAACTTAATCAAAGTTTTCTAACATTGCTCTTAATTATTTGATAGAATATGAATGAAAAATAGCCCAACTCACCCAAAGTTGGTCATCTTAATACTAGGCATAACTCACAACATACAAAAGTGGTAAAATTCACAATCTAACTAAAAAAAATTAGAAGAATTCTAAATATAATTCATACACAAGACATAAATCAATATTCAAGGAGATAAATTGCATGTTATGTGTTGATCAAACTTACAAATTTTTGAAAAATAAAATACTTGTAAGTTATCAATATAAAGTATACCTTTATGATCCTAGAGTGTGCAACACCACACTTTGTACATTAAGAAATTGATGAAAATTTTCCAACATACGTTCAACATGAAAATGGGATTTTTTCTTCAAATTTAAGTCATATAATTTAAAACTACATTGAAAAATAGGAAATTTAATGGAGAGAAAGCTCAACATTTAGTTTTTTTCTATGTTTTAAATAAAACATTTCTTATGGCATTGGCATGAAAATCCAACACATTGGGTTGGATTCCTAAGTAAAATTCAACCCTGTGAGTTGGTAGTTCACAAAGAAATTTAAATCATGAGTGTATTATTATGCACTCATGTTATAACACTCTAGTGCATTTCTTTGTATGTAGAAAATATTGTTTTTCTATTTATGAATAAAAAATGTGAGTACATTATAATGTGGTCACATTATATCCAAAAGTGACCAAAAAAATTAATTTTATCCATTTTTGGTCCCCCGTCTTTGTGCATAAGCTAGAGAAGTCCCTTCTCAGTTCTTTCCACCTTATAAGATGTCTTCCATTGCTCTCATCAACTTATCCAAATTTTCCTCAACAAAACAGTGCTTACTAGAAGCACTTTTATCTAGTGATAATATATTTATATATAATCTCTTGACATGTTTATTTGATGCCCACATATTTCTTTCAATATTAGTTATAGTGGAATATCCCTCCCACAATGTCTATGTATTTTTATCTCTTAAGAAATATTCACTTTGAGCATCAATGAACTATGATACAAGACTAGGCATATTGATTCATTTGATCTCAAATTAGGTAGGACCTTTCTTGTAGTCACAATGAGGGTATGTGCAGAATCATTACAGAAAAATAGACCCTTAAGTGGTGAAAAAATCAGAAAAATTAGAGTTAGGCAACTTGACATAAAAATTTGAATAAGTTATCTATATTATTTCAAAAATATGTAAGAATAGAATTTGTAGAAAACTAAATGTAGTTTCTAAACTACCAGGTTTATTGAAAACAAAAAATCTATTTGGTGAAAATTTAAAATTTCAATGCAGTAGTATTTAAATTACAGGGACAAAATAAGAAGTAGGTGTCTGTCTGACCACCCTAACCACAATAAAATGATAATATTTTTTTATAAGATTTTAGATACAAGTAGAGGACTCATGTATCGATATGATGCATATTTTTTTGTAATTTTTTTCTAAGTAAATAATTAGTTATGATTTTTTTATTACAACTTTTAAAAAATATAAAAACTCGTATGTTTGACAACCTTAACTTGGTCAAAACTTCATGAAATTCAATTTTTTTTTAATCCTATAGTATGTGAAGCATAAAATGTGACACATGTTTTAGATTCAAAAAATGTGATACCATTTGAAAGCTATAGATGTTTTTCAATCAGCCTATCAATTAGGACTTTAGTCGTAATTCAAATAGAAAATGAATAATAATTATTTATTAAATTCAAAGTAAAACATAATTTATATTGCTAGAAATATGAGAATCTCCTTTAAAAACCCTTTTCGTTTCATCAATTTTGGGTAAAAAAAAGTCGTCAGCCACATACCCTACACATACCCATCATATTGCCACTTTTTGGCCCATCATGATCCTGCACATATCCGTGAGCCTGTTATTGAAATAAACTACTGTTCCATTCCCTTATTTATCTATTGTATTCAATTTATGTATAAAAATAATAGGATAAATCCTATCACCATATTACAATTTAAAAACTTGAATGAACTCCTACGAGTTTATATTACTATCCAAAAAATTGTGTTATCACTATTTTTTAGTTTCCTCTAAGGACTGAATGAACAACTTCATCATCTTATCCTCACGATCAATCTCATACACATATGTGATGTTGATGAATCTAAAATATTATTCTCATATAACCATGATATTATTATGTTGGAATTTTGGTATCTTTCCTCTAATTTATTAGGAACAACATTAGGATAGTCAAGGATGCTAAAGATATCCAATTGATGATCTCTCCATTCCTAGAGGCTACATTATTGGCGGGAATATCTATGCTTGCATAACAAATTGAATTCTTGCATTAGGGATATTATTCTAGTTGGGATTATACTGATGTGGAACATAACCAGCCTGATTTTTGTTTCATTGATTAATATTATATGCCAAAAAACTAAGCTTGTTTCCTTTCAATCTATTCTTGCAATCAATGCCTCTATCTCAAGTGGTCACTAAAATCCAATTCTTGATTGATTTATCTCTCATAGTGGTTACTCACCAATTTTATAGACTCATTGATAATATGAAAAGTTATTTCTTGCTCAAATTTATTTTTTGTGAGAGAGGAAGGGATGTGGGATGAGAACCAACTACTATTCTCTAACAATAAGATTATAAATTCCCAAGCTTTGAGCATGTTGATCATTAGGTCTACTTATAATTCTTTTTCCAACTGTAAGTTCTTTTTTTTTGCATATTGTATTCATGTTGATGGGCTCTCCTTTGAGTTCTTAGTTTATTATTATTATGGTCATCATTTGTGTATCAATATTGATTCCTTAGATAAAAAAAAATTCATTCCAAATAGATACACCTACCTCAAGCTCTTGTAGAGAGAACTTCGTAAACTTTCCTATACTTTTTCTTTCCATATGGATTGAACTAGTTTCTTACATGGAATGCATTGTCTT
>VDFB02353493.1:215657474-215723508 GCA_007258455.2 Sequoia sempervirens
TGAGAAATATGGAGGGAAGGGAGATACTTCTAACCATTTCAATGCTTACACTACCTTATGTAGTGACTTTTTCCTTGATGCTAAAATTTTGGCTATGCTTTCTCCTAGGTCGTTGAAAGATATTTCATTGGAATGGTTCTCCTCTCTACCGAAAAACTCAATTCATTCATTTAATGAACTTGTTGAGGCATTTTTAAACCACTTCCAAGTGCATATGACTCCTAAGATGACCTTGGATGATTTAATGAGATGCAAGAAAAAAGAAGAAGAAAAGATAACTAACTTTATCTCATGCTATCAATTGCTTTATTCCCAAATTGATGTCAAGGTCCTTGACCCTCACCTTCAAAATATGTTCATAGGAAATTTACAAAGCAAGATTCAAGACAAGCTCACCATGATGAAATTTCCATCCTTTATTCACTTGTTTACTACCCTTTGTGATTATCAAAATTCAGTTAGTAGTCGAGATACAAAGTCCACTTCTAACTGAACTAAGAAATCTGAGTCCGCAAATCAAAACAATTCACAACCATTTAGAAAATAGAATAAAGGGTTCCTTTAATTCAATCCCCCTCAACAACCAACTCAGAATTCCAATAACCAAGTAGTTGTTGTTAAATCCATGATCCCCTTTAGCTATGGGGACCCAAAAATACAATTCACTCCCTTACCCGATACCCTTCATAACACAATGTCCCAACTTTTAGAAAAATGAATGATTACCTTGCCTCATGTCAAAACACCCGATCTAAATAAGCCTTTACCCCCGAGATTTAGATCAAAATCTTATAGCCACTATCATCGACAAAATAGAAACGACACAAAACATTGCAAGTGTCTTAAACATTTTGTGCAAGACCTCATTGATTTTGGTTGTCTTTCCATTGGAGGTGTTAGCGATCAAGGAAATAAGTTTGTTGCCCCTCCTAACCAAAACCTTCAAATCTTTACCAAACCCATGCCAAAACATAACATTTCATTTGTCAAAGCCAACGAAACTACAAAGAATGATGTGATGAATGTGGATACAGATGATGATAACAATGATTGTATTCAACATGATCCTATAGATAATGATCCTATGGATGACATGGTAGGAGTGATAAATGTCATTCCTCATAAGGGTCGAACTAAAAATCCTCTTGAAATTTATTTCTCCTCTAAGGATATACTTAAACATGCACCCGACGGTCCTCTTTACATAACTGGTTGTATCTATGACAAGCCCACTAATGGGATGTTAATAGATCCTATATGTGGAGAGAATGTGATCATAGAAGAATTCTTACTTTTGCATGAGCTCTATCAAGACATATACGATAAAACAAAAGTATGGATCAAGACACATAATGGTTTTGCTTGCCCTACGATGGGATTGATCACCTTATAATTTCAAATATGACTAAAAACATTAGATGTCTCATTCTTCATCATCCCATAGTCAGACCAGTTTCGTCTGAAGCTAGGCCATCCATGGCTTCCCTCCATGAAAGTTGCCCCTTCGGTTGTGCATAAATGCTTAAAGTTTCCCTTTGAGAATCAAGTATTCACCATCCACCATAGTGGCTCTAAAGGTAACATTTCCTTAGATTTATTTTGGCTCGGGCCCATCAAACCTATAAAACCACGAGAAGACTTCTTTTTCTTATCCTATCAAAATTTCAAGGTAAAGAAGATAGCAGAACTATCCCTCTGAAACATGTTGAAACCCACCACCGAGCCTACCATCCTAGATGAAACCATGCTTGAGCCTAAAGAAATTCCAAACAACCAAGACCAACCTAAGACATAAACTTCACCTACCTCCTACAAAATACCAAGAGACAATGAAAACAACCCCGTCACACCTCCTAGAATAAAACAAGTTTACAAAGTCAAAGAGAAAGTGGCTGAACAACCCCCCTGTGGTTCCTTTTGTTCCTCCCCTTAGGGAAGAAAAGAAACCTTTGATTGATCAACCCATTCCTATACAAATGCAACTTGAAAAGAGAGCTAAGAGAAAACAAGTTGCTAGAGAGCGTAGACATAGATATCGTGCTCTTGCTCGCAAGTTACATGAATTAACCAAAGAAAATCAAGATCCGAACTTGAATGACGCAATACATGATATGCCTCCCCTTCATCAAAACAAAACAATCCAATACAACAACTGCAACAAGAGTTGAACTCTTCCAAGGACATTATCATTCAACCTCTTGTTGTGATTAACTTGGATGATGATGATGAGGTTACTAATATTGACAAATAAGTGCATAATGAATTGAATACATTGTTTTCCTCTTCCATGAGCTTAAACATAAATTCTCCTAAGAAGAGTGTTGAACTTGGTGCTTCTCCTTGTTCGTCACTTGCTCTTGTCCCTTTGGCTAGTTGCCCGCCTTCAATATATAATGAACATGATTGGGAGGTAGATGACCTACTTTAGGGGGACTCGCATGTTCCTTACTAGTCTTTTGCACTATTTCTTTTTAATTTTATTTTGTGTGATTGCATGTGAGTAATGTGATCCCTCGCGATGTTCTATTTGATGTTCTATCTCTTTGTGAAATTCCTCTATTTGTACCTTCATTCTTCTCTATGTCATAAATATATTCACTTTTCATTTTCTCTTTTCATTTTTCTTGTGTTTTCCTTTTGGGGATGACACAAGGCATTGAAACATTCATGTTTCTTCCATGTTGACCCAAAAGGCTTTGTCCTTTTCATTTTCTCTTTTCATTTGTCTTGTGTTTTCCTTTTGGGGATGACAAGGCATCAAAACATTGTGTTTCTTCCATGTTGAATCAAAAGGTTTTTCTTTATTTTCGCTCTCTTTGTGTCATTCTTCCAGTTCTATGTGTATTTGGGGAATGATGACGGTTCCAGGCTCTCTTAAAAGCATTGCAACAAGAACATACTGACCTCAAATCCATAGATCCCTTATGTGTTTCGTTTTGGGGGGCAACCCCTCTCTTTTCCTTTTTCTTTTGCATGACGTAGGTTTACTTGAAAACATGTGACTTGGCATAGGGCTTTCCAAGTTGGCTCTCATATCTTCTTTTATTGTTAGCATTTTTCATTTGATACTTTAAAGTAATTTCTAATAGCATGGTGTTTAGCAATTTCTTTAAAGTGGGGGCATACATTGAAATTACTTTTTTTCATTTTTCTTTTTCATGGTTCATGGTGTAGTTTTCTTACTTATACAATACGTTTTCCCTTTGTGGATGACATTGGGTGTGATGTCTTTCATGATCGTGATATCTCTTAGCGTATTACATTCCTCTTAGTGGCTTGATATGACACATTGCATCCCCTAAGTTGCGAATCTTTTATTCTTTGATTGGTCCTCTCTTGGAGACATTAGGCACAATGTTCCCTAAGTTAAAGACCTTGCATGAACTAGAAGCAAAACTCCTTTGAACATCCCTCATTGTTGCATTTGCATTTATATGTCCACCTTTCATAATACATCTTGCATGCCTATGGAGCCATCTTGTTTTTTCATGAGCTCCAAGCATATGAAGTTTTGTTTGTCTCATGAAGCTCGAAATCTATTTTGTGTGGCACCTTATTAAAGTTATTAGGAGGTATAAATTTGGTATGGTTTGAGCAGGAAGCCTAACTGAGGCATGACTTTCCCCATAGCCACTCACATGTGTGTGTGAGTGCATACCAACCATGAGTGTATGTTTCCCCCTTTTTGGAATTCTCAACCGATGGACAACAGAGAGTTTCATCGCCTTAGAGTGAGTATGCATCTTTAAAAAAAAAAACCTAGATCTGATCCACATCATGATGGACAAACGATCAAAGATTGATCTGACTCTTTTATCTTTTTACCTTGTCTCTTTTTCATCTTTGATAGTGCATGATTGTGCTTTGATGTTGCTCTTTATATCATTCCTACGTGTGTTATTTTGTGCCTATGTTTGTTTGTCATGGGATTTTGATCTTGGGGGCTTGATCACCTCTCTTGATCGTTGTCATCTCATCTTACTAGAATTGGTACATTTGAACCCCTCTTGATGTAGGTTTGTCTACTTTAGTGTGAGTTTTAAGCAAGTTCATCCTCTCACTAAAGTGGGGGCTTAATGGAGTCACGGAAAAAGTATCCCTTCTACTTTTCTTGGATTGTTTAGGCCCTACTTGTGAGTTAGGCTTAATGTTGCCTTGATTTAGTGTTGTAATGTGTTTGACACATTCACATTAGGTCTTGGGCCCTTGTGAACTAATGGATTTAAAGTGTACCTTGCTAAAGTGTTGTGAAGTGTTGTAACACACTTTCACACTTTCCTAAGGTTTTATTAATTAACTAAACCTAATAAACCTCTTTTCAATTAAAATAAACATTAATCTTTCCTTATTTGATGTGTTGTAAAGTGTTGTAAAACACTTTCACACTTTCTAGGATTTTCATTAATAATTGGGATTTCTTATGCTTTAATTGGCCCTATTTTACATCCACAAGCCTCATTTATTGCATCTTTTCAAGGATAATCCCAAGAACAATCATTATCCAATCATAATTCTAGTGTTTCTAGCTTGTGTGGCCCAAATTTAGTGATTTGGGACTCATTCACCACCTTGGGTGAATTGTTTCCACCTAGATTTTTGAGTCCCCAACTTGTTTTTAAACCTTTCTAAGCACTTTTGATTTTTGGTCCCATACATTATGCCAGATGTGACTCATTTTCCATCTTGGGTGAATGAATTCCTTGTGGCCCAAAATTAGAATAAATTCAAAATTTTGTGGGATTTTATTCTCCTAGATTTGATGTCAGTTTGTAGTGTTGTAATTTCGAGAATTATTGCATAATTGAGAATAAATACAAGGTTCTTTCACTTAGATTTTCACCCAACAATCTAACAAGCAATCAAGTGTTCACAAGAATTCACAAGAGCATTCAAGTGTCTTCAAGAGTAGATTTTCAAGCATTTTAGAGCATTCTTCAAGCATCAATAATTATGTCAAATATTTCATGCATCATGTTGTTTTAGAGCTAACAATTGTGGTGTAGGATTTTGTGATTCAAGAAAGCATTACATTCAAGATCAACATAATTCAAGCAAGAATCAAAGTCTACATCCATTGGAGCCATTGCATACATATTTGCAGCACCTTATTGCTAGGGTTTGGTGAGTTGCAACATTGTTATTTGTTCATTCATCATTCTCCATTCTTATTTGATTTCATTTCAAGGATTGATTTCCAAAACAGTGTTTGACCAAGGAAAACCACTATCCACTAACCCGATAACATTTTTCCCTCTCCTTTGTGTGTGATTTGCAAGTCTAGTTTGTAGATTTACTAAGGAGCAAGATTGAAGAAAAGTTGCAAATCATTCAAAGTTGTCATCAAGCCTTGGAGAACATAGGATAAGACCTACAGGTTGCAAATTGGAGATTCAAATCCAAAAACCAATTAGGAAGGATAGAGCAGACCAAGAAGAGTAGGATCAACCTTTGAAGTTGTAGAAAAGCTCAACTGGATTAATTCGCCACTTCTGGAGAATGAGTCCCAATTCCAATCATATTTTAGGTTTTTGTATATTCATATACCCTTTTGGTAGATTCATGTTCCTGTACAATTTTCCAAAAACAGGACTGATTCACCCATCTTGGTGAATGAGTCCCAATCAACAATAAAGTCAACATTTCCAGTGATTTAGGCCTTCATTCAACCACTTCCAGATTTCGAGGTGCACACATTCTGTTTTGTAGCTTTATGTATTGTTTCATTCATTTTTCTAGGTCATTTAGTGTTATTTTGCATTCAATTAGGATTGGGCATCTCATCTAGCATTTCATTATCTTTTCCAAGTCTAAACTTGGTGGTGAACTCCTTATTAGATCATGTTCAACCCCTAGGACAACCCTATTGCAAGATCTCTCTCTTTTGCATTGAGATCTCTAGGGTTATCCTTGAGTGGAAGCTTTAAAAGTGGGTGTGATAGCACTTAATCCATCATCATTGGATTCCCAACCCATTTTTAAGAGGTTCAAAGATCATTGGTTTTGATCAATTTGATTGGTTTGATAGATTTGACAAATGACTAATTTGACTTGGAGACATGTTGGCTTGCTTGTCTTGTTGATTCAATATTTTTGTTTGAAGTTCAGATGATGATGTCGGATTTGAGTTGGAAGTGTTCAATTTATTTTGACTGACTCGATGAACCCTAAAAGACTGACCTAGGGGGCCTTGGGGGCTCATCGAAAGATGGCCTTGCCTATGTAGCAATGTGCAGAGACCTTGTAGTTCAACATGACCCTTGAATTTGTTTCAATGACAAAGTATTGAATCATGATTTTATTTGACAAGACCTAAAGAATTGACCTAATGCCTCAGGGGCACATCGACAGATGACCTTTCCTACATCCACTCGTAGAGGAAACATAGTTCGACAATGAAAAAGACTAACATGAATGACTGTGACTCTATTTTTGTGATTTTTTGAAAGTTATCTAAATATTTTTGGATTTTGATAGATTTTGATTTTTTTTAGTTTCTTTTAGTTTTATGATTTTTTTGTTTTTTTAATGTTTTATTTTTTCTTTTTGTGGATATTTTGATTTTTTTGTCTTTTTTGAATGTTTTGAATTTTTTGTCTTTTTCAAATGTTTTGATTTCCAATGACAAGTGTAGAATCTAATGAAGCTAGGTTGTAGTAAATTTCCCCAGTCAAGTATGAGACCAATTTATTAGGAGTGGGATGGGTCGAGTGTTATGGAAGGCAAAAAGATGATGTCAAGTGTTATGATGGAAGACGCGAAGATGATGGAGGATAGATTTATTTTGAATGAAGAGTGACTATAAGGATCATGAAAAATCCATGTGAATGATTCCTACAAGCAAGCAACAAGCATGTACAAGAATCCAAGGACAACCATGATCTTGCTCCTAGTCAAGCTGAAAACCAATTGACAAGTGATTATGATGATGACGACGTTGTTTGACATGGTAAGGGCACATCCTAAAACAACATGGGAATTGCGATTATGTGACTAAAGGATGAAGGTTTACTGCAAGGCTAGAAACAAATCCAAGGAGTGTTGTGGATGATGCACCAAGATGTATAGCAAGATTGCATTGGTTAGACTTGTTGCATTTGGAATGACCTAATTAGGATTAGATGGGATGATGGAGGGATGTCAGATAGGAGGATTAGAACCCTTAGACCATTGACAAGGGAAAACCAAGACATGCGATAGGTATGAAAGGATAATTGGTGACATTGGTAAAAGATAGGTGACATGAGGATTATTGGCTAGAAGAATTATCATTTATGGTCTCCAAGGGCCATGTCACATAAGAATAATTTTTTTCTCCATGATATGGGTTTGGAAAATGCTATGAAGGATATGACATGATATTTCATGGATAGTGTATGACCAAAGGATAGACATGCCAATAGTTTTCTCAAAGCATGATTTATGTTTGTACCCCAATCCTTATCAAGATCAAAGTAGGTGGTAAAATGGATGGAAATGATATGGTTACATGGATAGATGGAAATTTCATGCGAAGGGTACGAAAAATGAGACAACTTTCCCCCAAGTGTAATTGCCAACATAGATAATTCATTTTACACATGATGCATGTTTGCCAAGTTTTCATCATGCTACTTATCCAAAGTGCCACTGATGTGGTTTTCACTATTAGATGAATTGTTTTCTCTTTACTATTTTTATGAATTTTTTATTTTTTTCGCTATCACCAAGACGCTTGTTTGCAGGTTTTCATCAGGGTGATGATTTTTTTTTCATTTTTTTTGTATTTTTGTATTTTCTGGATGACCTTGATGCTTTAGATGATCATTGATTGTGTTGAATCCATTGATGGTGCTAATGTAGAGACTGGCACCATGATATGCCAATAATGAGCTTTATAAAGCAATTGCCTTGTCAAGATCATAATGCTTGCATATAATTGATCTATGTCATTGTGATCCTTTTTCATACTAGATTTGACCTTATTAGAATATGCATATCACAATAGAATTCCATGAGATTTCTCATGATAAAGAGTTGCTACCAAGATGTGATGGATTTGTGACATGGGATTTTTGGACTTTAGGCAAGATGTAGGATTATGATGGATGATGTTAGATGTGGAAGGATTATTTGGACGTTTGGATGTAGCACTTTTTATTTTCCAAACTTGGGATGTTGGATGGGGGAGTTTTGAATTTTGATTAGGAAAGCGTTTGGAACCAACACTTTTATATGTCTTGCTTGATGACCATTTTGAAAGAGGTGGACGCTTATTTTATGTGGGAGTCCTCTTTTATTGTGGCTCCACATTTTGATTGACTTTTGGATTTGGAATATTTTCTTTGCTTGATCCATTTTTCTTTGGGATCCATTTTAACTTTATTTTTCCACTTGGCTTTTTTTTTTATTCAATGGTCTTTGAAATTTGATTTTGAACTTTGGATTTGTAATAATTTTATTTTTGTTTGTTCCAAATGGAAGGTTAATTCATTTTAAAGAATGACGGTTTATGGTGTGGATGGAAGGAGTGTTGGAAACAACCTTATGACAAGGACTACTCATGGCCTCCATTTTGATGTTTGTATTAGATAAAGTGTCCTCTAGTATCATAGAGGTATCACTAACATCATTTTATTTTTTGATTGAAGAATAGCCAAGACCCTGATGTCTAGGATTTTCATGAAACTGTATTGGTTCTAGAATTCCTTGCTCATGTCAACCTAGTCCTCTTCCTTGATGTTGCATGCTTTGAAATTTTCTTTATGCAATGGGGTATTTTTCATTCTAGAAGCAAGATGTGATCCCATCATTGTGTATGTGGAGATCATTACTCAATATTTTCTCATCTGCAAGAAAGCATGCTCTGACAAAGATAGATGATCCTAGTTGATAAGATGTCATAGCTTCATTAACATGTTGGATATATTTCTAATTGATATTTTTGGTCTGATTTTGTGAAACATTGGATTTTGATGGTTCTTCAAAAGATAATGGTGCTTCCAATTTGATGTAGAAACCTTCCTTATGGTCATTATCAATATAGATTCCAGTGAATTCAACTATCTAGCTTGATCATTTATGAATATGTCTAGAATAGGAGACCTGTGTTCTAGAGGAAGATAATCGATGTGTCCTATGGAGGAAAGTGTCTCATTTTGGGAAATTGATGTGTTTGGTACTTGGATAGGATTGAATTCAATTTTTTGATCATGAATGGCATAAAGGTTGACGAGCAGATTGTTTTGGATTTCTTGATCAATTGTATTATTGTGATCAAAGATAGGTTTGTCTTGCATGACACGATTGTCTGAAAGGAATTATTTGATGGACTTAAGGATGGGGTCATGGGATGGACTACTTTGATCTTGACATAAAGGTGAAGTTATCTTGTCATGCCTTGGTTTTTATGCTTGACATATACTCTCAAGTATAGGCAATGGGATGTGATTTTGGATACCATGACCAAATGCATTTTTATGACTAAATGTAGGTTGGGATGGAGTGAATAGGAATGGATTAGTGGATGATGGACTAGGATAGGATGTGGAGGCTTGGAATGGGTTAGGGATGATATACTAGGATAGGACATGTAGTAGCTTGGAATGGACTAGTGGAAGGTTGGTTTCCCTTTTCAAGGTTAGGATAAAGGTGATTAATGGATGTTTGTTATGGATTAGTGGCATGGATTGTGCTAAGGGACTCTTGATAGTGAGGGTAGATGGATGAACGAATAGAGTTCATGGGTTGTTGGTAAGAGGGACATATGGGTGGTTGACTATGGGTTGTGGGTGATTGGGATATAGAATTGATCCATTATCTCTTGAATTCTATGGCTTGTTGGTATGGACCATTGCAGATTAATTGGTATTCAACTTGAATAGCAAGCATATCAAGGTGAATTGAAGACATGATATCATTATGGTCCAAAATTTGTGGTATGATGTCCAAGGTATGCCAATACAAAGAGGGTGACTTAGGTCTAAGGTATGCAACCTAAGTGATATTTTTTTGTATTTTTTGAATATACAGGGATGCCTAATAATGATACCTATATTAAGATAATTCAAGGTGACAATAGTCGATGACTAAGGTATGCAAATTGTGGAATGAAGGGATGGAATAGTATGGCCTAGTATGAATTCTAAAACCTCTGGAAAATCTAAGATACAATTGCTAATCAACTAATCTTATTATCAATGACCTTGGGTAAAGTAAAGACTGATAAGATGTGTTGACAAGGTGGTCTCAAACTGGACTAATCAGTTGAGGAACCAACCTAAATGATGAAGACTAGGATTGTTTTTTGAAAGATAAGGTCAAGAGAATACATATTTGAAGCTATAGTCTAGTCTAAGTTTGATAACTTTCTAATCAAGAGATTTATACAAGCTAAAAGGATGACCTAAAGTTTTGACCTACGGGGAATATCTAATGCAAAAGGGTGAGGTGATGGATGAATGAACGATGGCAAAAATGAGGTAAGAAAGTCCTTGGTCTAAATAGATTTGAATGTCAAGCTTGTTTCAAGGTTGAAATGTTGTCAGTTTTGGGAGTGGTGTGGTTTTTGTTTTTTTTTAATTGTGAATATTGTTTGACTATTGCAATTGAGATAAAAAGCACATTCAAGTACAAATCCTAGGCTAGCAAAGACAATATTTTTTGGATTCCCACTGTGGATAAATCTGAACCGCACTTATTCAAAGCGGATTGCTTAGAAGTTTGGTGGCACTAGCTCCCCCTTAATGACACACACTTCTCAAGCACACCAAACTTTGAATTCCCAAAGACCTGAAGATCTCAAGGAACTTGCTATCTCAACTTTGAACTGGGAGAATGTGGGACAACTTTAGAGTCTAACGTCTTGTGCCAACAAATAGAAAGTTTTTGGCTACTAAAACAGTTGGTTCTTAGTAAGGGATTTTGTTTAGGTGGCCATACACATGGTGATTCACTTCAGTTAGGAGGCCTCCCATACTACAAAGGTTACACTCTATAGGTTTTTATGCACCACAAGGGTACTAAGGGAGACATTTGTCAGTATGACACATCCACACCTATTTCTCATGACTTTCGTCACAAACACATTTTTTATATAGTGGTTCGAAAGAAGCTTGGCCTTAGCCTATTATCGCTTGGGTTGTTCCCTCTTTCGAGGCAAACCCTCTAAGAAAAGAAAACATGAGCATTGCTACCACTTTTCTCTTACACCTAGGACTGCGAAAGCCAAGGGAGAAGGTAGTGTGTGTTAGCAATAGGTCCACTCAACACATGCACAAGCATGCCAAACACTGAAAACAAATGTTCCTTTTAAGCACCAATCGAAATGTTTGCTATACTAAAAGACAATTGGTTTTAAAAATCAAATCTTCAAGAAACGTCCTGCACCAAATGTCATTAGTATTTTCAAGCCTCCAGTCTTCAAAAAATGTGTATTCAAGTTTTCACTCTAAGTCTTTGACATGCAAACCTACAAAAAATCCTAGTCAACAAAAATTAGCTCCAAAATTAAAAAAACTAAACTAAAAATAAAACTAGCAAAAAATAATAAACAAAATTAATTTAATCTAAAAATCTAATTAATCTAAATTAAAACTAAATTAAATTTTAAAAAATCTAAATCTAAATTTAATTAAATCTAAACTAAATCTAAACTTTATCTAAATTAACAAAATTAATTACTGAAATTAATCTTAATTAATTAAAGTTAAAATTATTCTAAATTAATTAAAACTAAAACTAATCAAACTTAATAAAAACTAAAATTAATCTAAATTAAAATTAAAATTAATCTAAATTAAAATTAAAATTAATCTAAATTAAAATTAAAATTAATTTGAATTAATTAAATCTACAATTAAGATCTTGTATACAGTTTTCTTTCAGCATGAAGAACCTCAAAACATAAATAAACGCATAGAATATAAAAGTGCAATCTTAAAAAGAGAGGCAATATGAAAACATTTCACAATAATTGACAATTTCAAAGTCTCCAAGATTTTAGAGTGTTGATATCATGCAAAGAATCAAGATAAAAGCCGACTCCAAGAATCTTTACTCCTTGCAAAATTTGAGCATTACCACAAACTGAGTCTCAATACTCATCTAATGTCATGATTTAATTGATTCTTATAACTCGCATTCTCCAAAAGATAATAGAATTTTTTTTAAATTTCCTTATTCACATCAAGTTCACCATCTGTAGCTTAGGAAAATTCAAGGCTAGAAGACATTAATCAATAAAATCAAACAATAAAGCCCTAAGCAACAATGAAGTACAATCCAATTATGAAACACAAAATAATAGAACGATGTTACCCAAGTATTCATGTCATGGTAGAATAACCTCCATTGCTCTTCTCCATTTTTCTACGAAGTAACTAATGTCCTTAGAATTATCAGTATGCACTAATAGCCTAACTATTATAACAACAAAATATCAAAGAAAGTATTATCTCAAAAATGTTGCAGCCTATCAATTCTCTAGATATTTGAAAATGATAAATGATAGCAGTATTTATAAAGAAGTAAATGGAAAATAGACAGTCAAGATTAGATGATTTTTATTTTGATCAATGGCCGAAATTGAACGAGACAAGATAAGATAAGATTGAAAGTGAAAGCTAATGAAGAAATTGAGGAAATTGAACGATTTTTTGACAAAATCAATTAGTTCGAAGAGGAAAATGCATTTTCAAATAATAGAAACATTATTTAAATGCAAGAGGAAAAGTCAAATTGTCTTTTTGATTAAATGGTAATTTAATTTAAAAAGATGAGTGAAAATGCAAGTCATTAATTAAATAAGATTTAATTAATTTAAGTAGAAAAAGCTAAAGTGAATAATTAAATAATTAACATAATTATTCAATTATAGTAGAAAATGGTAATAATTAAATAAATAAAGTTTATTTAATTATAAAAGAAAGAGGACATTAGTGTCATAATTAAATAAATATAATTTATTTAATTAATCAAGAGTAATGGAGAAAAGAATTAAATGAATTAATTAAATAATTACAAATTATTTAATTAATAAAGACATATGACCGTAGATACTGGAAAAATGGTGTTAGCAAGCCTAAAACATTTTTTAATGTCAACAACCATCTTATCATTACTAGACATAGACAATGTCCTACATGTAGTGAGGATGTGACACCATGAATGCAACTTACCAAGACATCCATAGCAAGAGAAAAACTATAAAAAATCCCAAGAAAACCAAATACTAAGCACACCAATCAATCATAATAACATTTAATTCTTTGTCATATTGAAGAGATGAAAACTTGAAACATACAAACCCACCAAGATTGTGCATAGAGCTCAAGAAAGAAACTCAACCCATATCCTACAACATGCCTACCCTAGGAGATACAAAGAAAAAATCGATAAATGTGGAAGAGAGTACTAGCTACCAACTTGATTAGCTACAAGGACTCAAATATTTAAAAAAAAAGCAAACCTAGAAGTGTATATTGTGGTAGATAAGACAAATAATGAACAATGGTGTGGGTAAACATTTTCAATCCCATCTAAATAAATGGTTGCCAATGTGGAATGAATGGATGAATGGATGAATGATTCAATTTTTATAATAAAAATTTGATTAAAAAATAGGCACCTCTAGAAGGATATCTCTCGGTGTATTTTATATATATTATTATTAAAATTATATATATATATATATATGCTAGTTACGCTGAGAGGCATTCTACAGTCACATAAGATTTTAAGAACCTGTGTACATAAAAAAGAAATGGTGTCAGTTACAAATTGAAGAAAATGAAGGGTCAGCAGTGGAGGGTCTTCGCTGGGTCTTGAAATTTGTAACGGCTGCAAGCATGCCTATAAATTTCGCATGGAATATACAAGAACAACATTTTTGTGAAAGTACGCAAGCAGTGGTGGTTTGCTAAGCAAGACGCAATGGCACAAGGCGATGACGAATTGGCTTCCACCCTGGTAACTTTTGTGCTCAAAGCTTCCTTTTCCTCCTTCCTTGCCATTACAAATTTATTTATTTTGTCATTGTTTTCTTTCGACATTGTTGTTTTCCTTTCGATATTTTCATTTTCTTTTCATTTATTGCGCCGAGAGGCGTTCTACAATCACATAAGAGTTTAAGAACCTGTGTACATAAAAAAGAAATGGTGTCAGTTACAAATTGAAGAAAATGAAGGGTCAGCAGTGGAGGGTCTTCGCTGGGTCTTGAAATCTGTAACGGCTACAAGCATGCCTATAAATTTTGCATGGAATATACAAGAACAACATTTTTGTGAAAGTACGCAAACAGTGGTGGTTTGCTAAGCAAGACGCAATGGCAGAAGGCGATGACGAATTGGCTTCCACCCTAGTAACTTCTATGCTCAAAGCTTCCTTTTCCTCCTTCCTTGCCATTACAAATTTATTTATTTTGTCATTGTTTTCTTTTGACATTGTTGTTTTCCTTTCGTTTATCATCTTCTTTCGATATTTTCATTTTATTTTCATTTATTTATAAGCTGTGAGTTGTAGATTCATTATTTTTTTCCATTCATTTAATATTCTATGTTTACCTTGAACTGTAAATAAATAGCAACCTGGAAGTTGGCTTATTTACTAATTTTTTTCTTCTAAAATTTTAAATAAATCTCTCTGTTTTGAGTTTATAACAAGAGTGCGGAAGAGCCTTGGCAGACTATGGGTGTTTTGATACGGAAACAGTGGTATGATTTTCTCTAAAAGTGAAATGCAAAAGGAAGAGATTAAAGGGATCATGGACCTCTATGATCATGCAATTCCACTACCATCTTGGTTTACTAACGATGACCTCAACACGTGCTCAAGCCTGTATGAGAAATCAGGATTTCATTTTCAATGCAAGTTCCATACATTACCTTTATGAGATAAATTTTAGAAACTAATATTTCCCTTTATTTTTTATCTTAAATATTCATGAAGAATGCTCTAAAAAATTCATGAAGGATTGTGTAATCTTAAATTTCTAAAATTTCATTTAAAATTTTATATCTGTTAAATTTATAATACTAAGATCCGGGAACTAGAGGGTGATTGCAGGTTGTGACAGAATGCCCTCTCCTACTCTGCTATTAAAAGTGACCATGTCAAAAGGATGCGCGTATCATAAAATGGCTAGACTTTGGGATTTGTGTTGTTCAAATATACACATGCATGTTGAAATGTTATCAATCAATTTATCAAACCCAAGAGGAGTGCACAAATATATCAGTTTGCAGCCTAGCCAGGCATACGGTCGAGCTACTACTGTTGTATACACTGATACCTCCTAACTTACCTTTCCAAACTTACTTGGATCTAATTAAAATTAAACTTATTAATTAAACTATTTGTGAGTAACTTGTAGTTTCAGATCAGTTCCTTTCATGATTTCTAGGTAGTATGACGCTTTTCAATTACATAGGTATGTTATTCTAGTTTTAGGATTCATATTTTTAATTTGTGGGTATCTCATGTTGTAAGAGATTATGTACCTAGACTAGATAAATAAAATCAAGCATGTAGTAGACCAATTAGTATGAACTTTTGTCACCAGGAATGCAGCTTTTTTTAAGAGAGAAAACGTTGGATAATGAATTCAAAATTTTATTTCATTTGGATTTTTAATGCTCGGTGTTGGTGTTTCATTTCAGTTATGTATATCTTATTTTAGGGAAAATGCATTTATGTACTTTCAATAACCTATAATAGTTAAAATCATAGGAAACAATGAAATAACATTTAATGAAAGAAATCCACATATAAAGTTTTGTATTTCCAATTCAAACTAAAATTATGTATTTCTGATGTAAATCATTCAGTGATTCACCACCAAATCAAAGGCTAACTGAATGGTCAGCGACAGTTACAAAGTTATCTCACTTGATGAAAAATATTTAGTATTTAATGAAAAATCTTTAGAGGATGGTGAGCGGTTTAAAAGGGGCATTTAAAACTCCACCACAACAAGGGCATTTAATACTCCACCACTATAGTAAATAGACAGTTACTTGATGGATTGCTTTAGTTGTTACTATGAATGCATCGTTTATATCCAGCTATCAACAAACATTAAATCATGTTTGCTCAATTTATTGATTGCAATTATAAGAGATGATGTTTCCAACAGAGCTATGCACCCCACTATCCAGATATTTTGATATAATTTACCCATGATCAAATCAACATTGAGCTAAAGAGGAATGAAGATTGAAAAGAACCCAACTAGTTAAATTAAGATTGATGGCCTAACAAACATGGTTAGCTTTCAACATTATTTTGAGAAAAGCATATAAAAGTAGTTTTAAAATTAAATATATAAAACAAGTTTCTAAATTTTAGAAAATTAAGTTCTTAAAAAAGTTTTAAAATTTTAGAAAATCAAGTTCTTAAAAAATTTGATTAAATTTTAGGTTTATCATCACGGATAATTTTTGTCATCACGAATAAAATTAGGGTTAGGGTTAGGATTAGGGTTAGGTTTATCATCACGTATAAGGTTAGGGTTAGGGTTAGTAGTAGGGTTTTGGTTATTATCACGAATAGGTTTATCATCATGAATAGGGATTAGGGTTAGGGTTAGCGATAGGTTGGAGTAAAAATCAGGATTAGATTTGGGGTTATCATCACAAATAGGTTTATCATCATGAATATGGATTAGGGTTAGGGTTATGAGTATGGTTATGGTTAGAGTTAGGGTTATCATTACCAATAAAATTATCATCACGAATAAGATTAAGGTTAGGGTCAGTGTTAAGATTAGGGTTAGTATTAGGGTTACCATCACGAATAGGTTTATCATCATGCATAGGGGTTAGGGTTAGGGTTAACATCACGAATAGGGTTTACCTAGGTTAGGGTTAGGGTTAGGGATATGGTTAGGATTAAGGTTATGGTTATGGTTAGGGATAGGTTTATAAATGATAAAGTATAGTAATTTGGTTAGGGTTAGAGTTAAAATTGGGATTATGGTTGGGTTTATCATCATGAATAGGGATTAGTGTTAGGGTTAGGGTTAGTGTTAGGGTTAGGGTTAGGGTTAGGGTTATGGTTAGGGATAGGTTTATAAATGATAAAATATGGTAACTTCATTAGTGTTAGAGTTAGAATTGGGATTAGGGTTGAGTTATGATCACAAATAGGGATTTGGGTTAGGGTTAGTGTTAGTGTTAGGGCTGTAGTTAGGGTTAGGGTTAGGGTTAGGGTTAGGATTATGATTATGGTTAGGGTTAGGGTTATCAACATGAATAGGTTTATCATCATGAATAGAATTAGGGTTCAAATTAGGGTTAGGGTTAGTCTTAGGGTTAGAATTAGGGCTAGGTTTATCATCACGAATAGGATTAGGGTTAGGGTTAGGGTTATGGTTAGGGTTAGTGTAAGGGTTAGGGTTAGTGGTAGAGTTCAGGTTACCATCACAAATAGGTTTATCATCACAAATAGGGATTAGGGTTATGGTTAGGGTTAGGGATAGGTTAGAGTAAAAATTGGGATTAAGGTTGGGGTTATCATCACAAATAGGTTCGTCATCATGAATATGGATTAGGGTTATGGTTAGGGTTAGGGTTAGGGTTAGGGTTAGGGTTATCATCACAAATATGTTTGTCATCATGAATAGGATTAGGTTTAGGGTTAGTGTTAGGTTTAGGATTAGGGTTAGAATTAGGGTTAGGTTTATCATCACAAAAAGGATTAGGGTTAGGTTTAGGATTAGGGTTAGGGTTAGGGTTAGGGTTATGGTTATGGTTAGTGTTAGGGTTAGGGTTAGAGTTAGGTTTAGGGTTAGGGTTAGTAGTAGGGTTTGGGTTATCATCATAAATAAGGATTAGGGTTATCATTGTGAATAGGTTTATCATCAAGAATATGATTAGGCTTAGGGTTAGTGTTAGGTTTAGGATTAGGGTTAGAATTAGGGTTACGTTTAGTAGTAGGGTTAGGGTTATCATCATGAATAGGTTTATCATCATGAATAGGGGTTAGGCTTAAGGTTAGGGTTGGGGTTATCCTCATGAATAGGTTTATCATCACGAATAGGGATTAGGGTTAGGGTTAGGTTTATAAATGATAAAATATAGTAATTTGGTTAGGGTTAGAGTTGAAATTGGGATTAGGGTTGGGGTTATCATCATGAATAGGGATTAGGGTTAGGGTTAGGGTTAGTGTTAGGGTTATGGTTATGGTTAGGGATAGGTTTATAAATGATAAAATATAGTAATTTGGTTAGGGTTAGAGTTAAAATTAGGATTAGGGTTGGGCTTATCATCATGAATAGGGATTAGGGTTAGGGTTAGGGTTACGATTAGGGTTAGGGTTAGGGTTAGGATTAGGATTAGGGTTAGGGTTATGGGTAGGGTTAGGGATTAGGGTTAGTAAATGGTATATTTTAGTATATTTTAATATTATAGTATATTTTTTATCATATAATAATCACAAAGATTAGATTTAGTATATATTAGTATATTAGAGTTAGGTTAGAGTGAGTATATTTTGGTATATTTTTTTGTGATTATTATATAATAATATAATAATATTTTAGTATTAATAAGTATACTAAAATATAATAAAATATTATCCTAAAAGTATACTAAAATATACGAAAATATTATTACATAATAATATTATTATTTAACCCTAACCCTAACCCTAACCCTAGCCGCAATCCTAACCCTAACCCTAATCCTAATCCTAACTCTAACCCTAACCATAATCCTAACCCTAACCCTGATCATACTCCTTACCCTAACCCTAACCCTAATCCCAACCTAATTAAACCTTAACCCTAACCCTAAATAAAATTAATAAAACCTAACCCAAACCATAATCCTAATCCTAACCATAATCATAACCCTAACCCTAATCTTAGTCCTAACCCTAAGCCTCATCCTAACCCTAACCCTAATCCTAAGCCTAATCATAATCCTAACCCTAACCCTAATCCTAATCCTAATCCTAATCATAATCCTAACCTAATTAAAACCTAACCCTAATCCTATTGCTAACCCTAATCTTAAATAAAATTAATAAAACCTAACCGTAACCCTAATCCTAACCCTAAACATAATCCTAACCCTAACCCTAATCCTATTCCTAACCCTAATGCTAACCTTAACCCTAAATAAAATTAATAAAACCTAACCCTAACCCTAATCCTAACCCTAACCCTAATCTTAGTCCTAACCCTAACCCTAATCTTAGCCCTAATCGTAATCCTAACCCTAACTCTAACCCTAATCCTAATCCTAATCCTAGCCTAATTAAACCCTAACCCTAATCCTATTCCTAATCCCAATTCTAGCCCTAACCCTACCCTAACCCTACTCCTAACCCTAACCATAATCATAACCCTAACCCTAACCCTAATCATATCCCTAACCCTAATACTAATGTTAACCCTAAACCTAATCCTAACCCTAACCTAATTAAACCCTAACCCTAACCCTAACACTAATCCTAACCCTAACCCTAACCCTAATCCTAACCCTAACCCTAATCCTAAGCCTAATCATAATCCTAATCCTAATCCTAACTAAACCCTAACCCTAATCCTAACCCTAACTCTAAATAAAATTAATAAAAACTAACCCTAACCCTAATCCTAACCCAAACCCTAATCATAATCCTAATCCTAATTCTAACCTAATTAAACCCTAACTCTAATCCCATCCCTAACCCTAATCCTATTCCTAACCCTAACCCTAAATAAAATTAATAAAAGTTAACCCTAATCCTAACCCTAATCCTATTCCTAACCCTAACACTAAACCTAACACTAATCCTAACCTTAACCCTAATCCTAATCCTAACCCTAACCCTAACCCTAATCTTAGCCCTAGCCCTAACCTAATCCTAAGCCTAATCTTAATCCTAACCCTAACCCCTAACCCTAACCCTAATCTTAGCCCTAGCCATAAGCTAATCCTAAGCCTAATCTTAATCTTAACCCTAACCCTAATCCTAATCCTAACCTAATTAGACCCTAACCATAATCCCAACCCTAAGCCTAATCCTAACACTAACCCTAAATAAAATTAATAAAAACTAACCCTAACCCTAATCCTAACCCTAATCATATTATAATAATTTTATAATAAAATATATAATAAATATAAAAAAATAATTTATTTAAGATATTACATGTTGCGTGCTACTAGCATATATATATATATATATATATTATTTTAATAATAATATATATAAAATACACCGAGAGATATCCTTCTCGAGGCGCCTATTCAATTTTTATAATAAAAATTTGATTAAAAAATAGGCACCTCTAGAAGGATATCTCTCGGTGTATTTTATATATATTATTATTAAAATTTTATATATATATATATATATATATATATATATATATATATATATATATATATATGCTAGTTACGTGCAAGACCAACCAGTCTATGAGACCCAAAAAATAGAATTGAAACGACTCTTTCAAAAATAAGCAAAACAACTGATAACCACACACAGATTACTTTTTGTTGTTTTCTTAACTCTGCTGATTTTGTTTCTTCCCAGATACCTAATAGACAAGCATGGTTTATATTTACTGCAAAGTAGCGTGGAGTGCAAGGCAAAGTATATGATGTCAAGCCGTCATCACGGAAGAAAAAAATGTTATACTTCGGACCCACTGAAATACTCAGTCAAATCACGTTTGCCCACCCAATGAGTCAATGCCCAACATTCTGGTATTTTGTGGAGAATTGTCTGAAGATAAATCAAACGCTTGAAAGTTCGGCCACTTACTGAACGTCAACACATAAAAGTCTGATATTTTGGGGAGATTTAACTAATGAAAAATCTTCTCCGCCCTCACTACCTTTGCATAACGATGAAATTAAAGAGAAATTTGTGAGATATTTACAGTCTTCACAAGAAAGGTCGATCTTATCACAAACTATACGGCAAAAGTTCCTGTCACAAATATTGTACATGCACTTACAGGAGCTCCGTGGAATTCACTCCACGCCACTTGCAGGTTTGGAAATTTCAGCCAGGTCAATGTCGTAAACATTTATATTTTGGAAAAATTGATAGAAAGACAAAATCAAAGCATCAAAATTTCAATCACTTTAATGAACATCAATGTCTTAGAAGAAAAAGACAAGTTAATACAAGGAAAAATCAAATGTTGGAAAAGTTGATAGAAGAAAAAATCAAACCACCAAAATTTCAATCACTTTAATGAACATCAAAAAATTGATACAAGATAAAATCAAAATATAAAAAATTTAGTCTTTAATGGACATCGATATCAAAAAATTGACAGAAGAAAAAATTAAACTATCAGAAAATTAATAAGATAAATGTCAAAAATTGACAGAAAAATTCATACATTGGAAAGTTCGCAGCCAAACATTTTTTACGGCCTCTCACAAAGTATTGATAGAAATTGTTTGGACAAATGAAAGTTTAGAATAAACTATGATAAGTGATTTTGTATGTTTTTCAATTTACTTGTCTAATCATTTTTAGATTAATATTTTGGATCATATTTTGTGATATGTTTAATAAGTGTAATTTAAAAAATTATTATAAAAATGATGGATTACAAAGTATATTCCAATGTTGATTTAAAATTATTATACAACTAAATATAGAGGTGCATAAAATGTATATACATCAAGAGATATCAATCTTAAAATATATTCATGTATCTCAAGATTTTTGAGATGTATTTAAGATATTTATTCTACTTTAAAATATGCATATTCTTTTTATTAAATTATAGAACAAATCATACAATTATGTTCAAGTTTTTAAAAAATAAATGAAAAAAATACTTTTAATTTTTATTTCAAGATCTTTTTTTTTTTTAATATCAACATCATTTTTAATATCTATCTAAACTACTAAATAGATACACACATAAATAGGTAAGAGGGTAGATAAGAAAAACTAGAAGGATTATTTATGTTCATATTTGATAAAGAATTATTTTATGTTAGACAAAATATTAATTTTAAAGAGCTACATTTTGTTTCACTTACTAATGATTTTTAGTGTAATAAGACATCTCTAATAGTATGTTTATTAGTAAATACCAACACTTGCAATTTTAGTAGGTGCAAAGGATTTATTGATAGGAAATTCAAGAGAATGTTACAAAGATTAGGAGGAAGCAATGTGATGAATATCTAGAATACTCAATGAACAAAAGATTTGAATTTTTTATCTTTCTCACTTAAAACATCAACAAAGGTAATGGAATATACATTTAGAGAGGGATAAAGGTCATGTTTGTTGTAATCAAATTAGCTAAATTGGCTAAAATAACTCTTATATGGTGTAGCACTCAGAAAATTAAGAGTGTTTTCAATTCGTTCAAATCAGTACAAAAGGGAAATTAAGAGTATTTTCAATTTGTTCAAATCAGTGTAAAAGGATTTCCAAGTAATCAACATTGTTCATAAAACTTCCAAAATGAGCTCAATAAAAGAGAATTTAAATTGCATTTCATGTATAATAATAATATCAATTTATCAAGATTATACAAAGCATAAGTATTTCAATGACTTTTCTCATATACATATATTCAACCATACTTGGAAGAAATCAACAATTCCAATAGGAACATCTTTTCTATGCTAAGTCATAAAACTTTAATTCCTCAGATCAATGTTACATTAGATACTTTCAAATCATACTTCTAATCCAAAGTTTCAACAAAGAATGTCAAATACATATACATTTACAATGGGCTTCACAAGCCAATCCTGAATAATACACAAGTACATCAATAGCAAATAAAACTCGTAACCACCAACCGCCGTGACACCATCGGTCTGCTTGCGAGCTGGGGCCAAGAGTGTGATTCAGGCGCCTTTTCCGCCCAACCATGAAGTACATGACTTCCCCGGGTTCCTTCCTAACTCGAAGGAATCCCCGGCCCTGCATAAAGGAGCCTAGCAACCCGAAACAGTAAAACAGGAGGGAAACTCTCGATGCATGCCTGGTGCCTATATGCATTTCTAACATGAGAAAAACACATTTCTTGCAACAGGAGGTGGCAGAGACTCAAATAAATATATGTTTCTAGGCTTTTAAAACAAACCCATCTATTTCAATGGTACAAGTGCTTGGCCAAGCATAAATAATACAAGTAAATGGTAGTTTAGAAAAGGTAATACTACCGTCTCTGTTGGTCCACCTTCGGCACCCTGTCCCGGAAGTTACCAAAAGTAAAGTATGAATAAATACCAAAGCAGAAAGTTGTGCATTTTCTTACATGTTTCATTCATTCAATTGATTCTAAAAAGAATTTCAAATGTGAATTCCAGAACATCCTTTGAAAGAAAAATTGTAAATTTAGTAGTAGGATTTCGTTTACTCTTTTGTAAGTAATCCTTTTCTGATTTGGAAAAAGGCTCTGTTTTTAAAGAAAAACATGTATGTCAAAATACTATCAGTGCACTATTAGAAAGAAAGATTTAATTAATTTGTTTGAATGAAACAGTGTTTTCTGATTTCAGTATGTACTTCTATTCTTTCCAAATTCAGGCTGACTGATAGTGTAATTCCCAATTTTAATACAGGTTTCAGAGTATTAGTAATATACTGAAACAGTGCAATTTGTTCAGAATATCAGAGGTTTGAAAGATAATCTTGCATTCAAATTTTATATTGTATTCCTTTACTCAGGATTGTACTTCTGTATGTAAGTATATGACAAAGTAATCAAGAAGATTTTCAGTTTACATGGTTTCGCAGAAATACTTCTGTTCTTGTTCCAGGTTTAACATTTCTGAGATATTTGTGTATATTTAACAGAGATCATATCACTTTCTGGAAATGGTTTTCCTGTTCAAACTTGCATTTTGGTATATATATGCATGGATATAAATAAATATATATATATATATATGTATACATATACAGCTAAGTGTATATGTATATATATATATGTGTGTGTGTGTGTAAAAATTCATATACAGCTGAGTGTAAATTTTGAAGAAAGAAATACTGGTTTTTTTATAACTGTTCAAAAGTTCTCTGGCCGTGCACACAGAATATAAACATTTTTCAGGGTTTCCCTACTGGCGTTGAGCATCATAAGGGCGTAGGAAGCCCTTGCCCCTCCCATGGGGAGGGGGCGGGCTGTGAGGGGCTCGCGCCTCCTCCACAGGCCGCGGCCTGTGGAGGGCGCGAGCCTCCCACAGTGCCGCGTCCTTCCCATGGGGAGGACAAGGGATTAAATCCCTATCCTTATTCCAGTGTAATACAATTTCAAAACTCAAAATAAAGAAGACATTTTGCCCAGTATATACTGCATTCGAATTTATCTCAAAGGCATTTTGAATTTATTTCAGATGACAGAGTTTTATGCAGAAATTATATGCATATATATATATATATGTATATATGCACGGGAATTCAGATTCCTGTGCATATATATATATATATGTTTATGTATATTTCCAGTTATAATTGAGAGCAATTTAATAAATTGCAGCTTCTTTTTTTTCAACAGAATGTAACCCTAATCTGGAAGAAAAGATTGGGTATTCTATATTGCAACAATGAGAAGTAAACTATTACCCAGATTCAGAAATAAAATCGGAAGAGAAATCTCAGTTATCTGTAATCATTTCATGGAATGATGCATTTCATATCTTCAATTTCCTTACTGCAATTTTAAACTAAATGAAGGCAAAGCATGAAAAGAACCTGGCAATTTTTCTCCAGTGCAGATGCCCAGTAATACCTTCTTGTCGCCTCTTTCCAGAGCTCTCGGATATGTCTGAATGAATGTTCTCTTTTCTCTCTTAAAGCTTTATTCCTCTTTTCGAGGATCATGCAGAGTATTTCCAGATGACAGATAAATTTCTCATGCAAATTCTAAAGATTGCCACATGCCAACAGCATTGTTGGTTTTAAGGAAAAATTTCCAGAGCCCAAAGTTCTCTCGGGCTGTTCATTCCTCTTTATTTTGGAAAAATAACCATATGCAAACAGAAATATCTCCCCTTTATACAAACCAATTATTTCATTATATGCAAACATAATATTTTTACTTTATTATTTGTTTTGTTTTGTTTTTTTTTTTTCCTATATATTATATTTCTTTTAAAATCAGATTTTTCCTTTTTATTGCACAAAAATAAATGGGATAAATTAAAATAGAATAAACCATATTCTCTTCACAATTTTTATGGTTAATTAAACTATATTTTAATTTTGCTATGCTAATCAATTTCAAACAATCATATTGAAAACAGACATGACCTAATGCAGCTACATGATTTTACGTGGTGTGTGCGTAATCGAGAGCTTCTCCTCTTTTACCCTGTCGGGAAGCTAACCTTTTTTTCCTCAATCACACTCTTGGCCTTCGATCACCTGCAACTCAAATGCACTCAGGCGTGCAAAAACGAAAGTGTATTAGTAACCAATATAGAAATATAAATTTAAACAATAATTAAATCAACATTCCTATTTTGTATAAAATGCACTCATAATTCTGAAAGAAAACAATTATTTTTCTACATTTCCATACACCAAAGCATTGTAGTATATTATATTGCTCTAACACGTATCATAATTCGTATATTAAATCCCACAAAGTCATGGTCAAACAGCGTCAAAGTAAGTCATGGTCAAAATAGCATCAAAGTAAGTCATGGTCAAAATAGCATCAAAGTATGAGACGTGACATATGGGATAATGTATATGCAAAATATCTATATGTAGTGCTCGTCATGGTAACAATGACAATTGACAAGACCACCTTTGAAAATAAAGACATTAAATCAACACTTGCTCAGTGCCTTCATTATCGACATTGTAAATGTCTTTGTTCTTTTATTTCACCTCATCCTTCTTCATATCAAAGAAATCTCCATCACCATAACTAGTTGCAATGTCATTCCTCTAGCTAGAATGTCTCATCTCCTTTCTACTAAAAGGATCAAAGCACTCTCCATACTTATTATTTAATCATATACTCCATAAATATTAGAGATGTGATGTGTAAACACATTAAGAGAAAAATACTACCAACACATAAAATTGATATAATATATATATATATTTCAGGTAAGGAGTAGTTTAATATTAATATAAGTGAAAATATAGAGTTCAAGCCCAGACTGGGTGACCAAAGGCACTATGCCAAAATATTACAGAACCCTTCATCTGGCATACCGGGAGCAAGACAAAACACTTATTACAGACCATGGAAAGAAACTAAATCTTAACATACTATGGATGATTACCCACAAAGAAACATATTTTGCAAAAAATTTAACAGCATACCCAACCTAGACCAAATCACCAAACATATTGTTGTGCGAAAACCCTAAATTCCCGCTTCCAGGCCGAGTTCGTGGTCTGAACCAACTTGAATTTCTTCCTCAGAAATTCTACCCCAGCATTCACCATCCACCTATGTTCCTGCAAGTCGAACCTCATCACATCCAACAGAAAGGGATAATAAATGGCCAAGGCCTTAGGATTGTTGAGAAAATGGAGATCCTTCAGTCGCGAAATGCCCTTCCCCAACCGTACAACACCCAGAGCCCGGTCGAGACCAACCAACATATCTTTTTTGAACAATCTTTGCATATGGTATTGGCTTCATTTTTGGGCACCTTGACATCCAACAAGGAAACCAACACCCAGGAGGAAATATCTGAGTCCAACTGGTAACCTTCTGCTTCCTCCACAAAGTTCTTCCTCATTACGCATACCAGGGTTGTGAAAAATAGGTAATCTAGATGGCGAATAAGGCATTGGAGCTGAAGAGTGGATATCTTCCCCTCAAATGCAATCTGCCTCTTTGAACCCTTGAGTTGCACTAGCATCACCATTCCACCTATCTCTAGTTCCTTGGCCGAAACCAGAAGAATAAACCTGCTCATGACTTTGAAAATGTGATAGAAACTGTTAGAAAATTTCTAATTTAATGCTACATGTGCTGTGCTTTGTGATTATTAACAAATAGGTTGGAAAAGCGTCCTCCAAAGGACATCACGAGGAACAAACATTGACGGAGAATGATGAATATTACTCCCTCTAGACCTTCCTTGCCTCGTACAAGCCGCCTTCAAAGCACGAATTTCCACCTTGCCCCTCCCATGCCATCTGTCAAGTCTGTCTCGAGAAATGAAAGGAGATGTCGACCCTGCCTAAGTGTCTGCCACCTCACCAACCCTTGTGAGGTGGCACCCACCCATCCACCCACAACACTTAATTAGTTCTGAAATCTTCCAAACTCACCTCCCTTAGAGAAGCCCCGTCGGCTCCTAGATTTGAAAGAGCATCAGACTCCTGATTCCCTTCTCTTAGAATGTGAGTTATTTCAAAAAAATTGAAATGCTTTAGAAGAGACATTAAATTTTCTAGAAGAGCATTCAGCCTCCAGTTCTAAAATTTTCCCAATTGTAGAGCATTTATTATTATAAGAGAGTCCCCTTCAATGATTACATTCCCTAGTTTTAACTCTAGACATAGCTTGATCCCAAGTTAGGTAGCTTGAAGCTCGACCTAATTGTTGGTGCCTAGCATAAGTGGCTTAGCTCTAGAGTCTACCGACCTTCTTGCCCTGCTAATCCCTAACGATGCACCCAACTCCTGCTTGCCCTAGGTTACCTCTAGCAGCCCCATCAAAATTCAACTTGAACAAACCTCGAGCCGGGGGGGTCCATTTATCTAATTTATGCTCTTCTTTCACCTTCTTTCCCCCTCCTCAAAATGAGTGGGAAATTTCAACCCATTCCATGATTTCATCATTTTCACATCCCAACTAGAGAAGTAAGAGCTTTCCTTTAGACCTTTTTCTACACTTATATTCATCACCTCTACCATGCAGGCTTCTAGTTTGATTAGGAAGGATGATAAAGGTAAGGCCTTATCTTTGAAAATTCTTCGATTCCTTTCTTTCCATACTTCCCACAACAACAAAGATGGACTCAGCTTCCAAAGGCCCACAAAAACTGAATTTCCTCCCAACCTTGGCCAACTTTTTAGCCAACCCAGCAAGTGCCCAGGAGATACAATGCTAAGAAAAAGCTTGGTACATAACCAATCCCAACATTGTTTTGTGAAGGGATACCGCATGAAGAGGTGATCACTAGACTCCTCCACTACCTTATAGAGTGTGCACCTTGAGGGGCCCGTGATGCCAAATTTCTTAAGTCTCTTTGTTGTCAAAACTCTGCCCTTAATAGCTACCCACGTAAAAATCCTTGCCTTAGGGAGACAAAATTTGTTCCAGCACAAGTCACTAGGAATACCTGACATTGATTCCTCTCTCTTGGATAGAATTTTGTACCCATACTTGGTTCGGTAGGACCCCAAGGTGGCACCACACCAATGAAGGACATCCTGAACTCCTCTCAAGAAAATTGGTCCCTGGTTGAGAATATCTTTGAATGCCCTAACTTCCTCTACACTCAATCCCAAGTGAGAGGGATCCTTCCAGCACCAAGACCAAACACCATTTGACTCTTCACTAATAAAAAAGTCCCTAACACAAGATCCCCAAGTCCTCTTTGTAACTTCTTTCACATTCGATAAATTTCCAAGATTGGACAATTTGCTAAAACCACCCCAAGAGACTTCCCAAAAAAGTGCCTAGCTACCATCACCCAAGTCCCAAGAAAGGAAACTGAGGATCAAGTCCCTACAACCACAAATGAAGTTCCAAACTCGAGAACCCTTCGACAAAGATTGAGTTGTGAAGAAGTTGATGGGGCCATCTGCGAGGTAGTTGGATTTTAGAATCTTTACCCAATTCAACTCCGGCCGAGCATGCATGAGCCAAGCTAATTTTGTTCCTAGTGCTTTGTTTTGGAGATCTAATTTCATAATGCCTACCCCCGCTACCTCCCTTGAGTTACACACCTTCTCCCATTTTATCAAGGGGAACTTCATCTGATCTGAACCACCTTGCCAGAAAAATTGCCTCATTTTTTTATTGAGATTACTACAAGTATGCCTTGGTAGAGGAAAACATGATAACATATAGATTGGAAGAGTTGCCACCACTAATTTGCTGGAAATGGGCAATAGGTGGATGGCTTGCTTAGTAAGTAGCTTTGTGTCAAATATTCAGTTTATTTTGATTAATGTGTATGGTCCTATATCGTGTTTAGAAAAGCATTAGGTGTGTTCAAAAATAGAGTTTTTTTGTCAGAATTAGGTGGGGGGGCCATGCTTACTTGGAGGTGATTTCAATGCTATTTTACATTCAGAAGACAAACATGGGGGTGTGTCTAGAAAACTACAATCTCAGATTTACTTTGAATCCTTTATCAGAAGGAACATGTTAATTGAGTTACCTATGGCCAATGAAAGTTTTACATGGACCAATAGGAGGCTCGGTTTTTGTTCAATTGCTGAGAAGCTGGATAGATTCTTCTTTTTGGGTAATTTGGTAGCTTTTCCAGTTAGTCTGGAATGTAAAATTCTTCCTTTCCCTGGTTCAGATCACTTTCCAGTCCTCTTGGAATTGGTTGGGGAGGTGTGCCCATCAAGATGTCCATTTAAATTTGAAAATATGTGGTTAAAAGATCCAAATTTCTTGCCTCTTGTTTCTCAGTGGTGGGGAGAAGCTAAGGTGGAAGGCTCCAAAATGTTTATTTTGGTGACAAAGCTAAAGTACATCAAACTGTGCTTGAAGGAGTGGAATAAGCTAAGCTTTAAAAATATTTTTGAAGGAAAGAAGAACATCAAAAATGATCGTTCTTCTTTGAACGAAGAAGTGATTAGATTGGGCATGGACAATGCGAGATATCTCTAGGAGAAGGATCTACTTAATAGTTGGCATGATATTTTGGCCAAAAAGGAAATTTTTTGGCATCAGAAATCTCGAGCTTTATGGTTAAGGGAAGGCAACAGGAACACGAAGTTTTTCCACAACGCAACTAAAATGAGGCATGAAATCAATAGGATCTTGAGGTTGAGAATGGCAGATGGTAATATTGTAGAACAACCCGAGAAAATAGGAGAAGCTACAGTACACTTTTTTGAGAACCTCTTGAATGATTGGGAAGGTTCAAATCTTCAGGCACAGCAGGAGCTTGTAAGTTGCATTCCAAATTTGGTTTTAGATGAGTAGAAAGCTATTTTAGAAAAGCCCTTTACGGAAGAGGAGATCAAATTGGCACTGTTTCAACTACACCCAGATAAGTCATCGGGTCCAGATGGCTTCTCAGCTACCTTCTTTCAGCAAAGCTGGGGTGTGGTGGGTCAGGATGTGGTTGTTGCTATTGAAGATTCTAGAGCATCAGGGAAAGCCTTGAAGGAATTGAACAATACATTCATTGCTCTCATACCAAAGAAAGAGAAGTTGGACATATTGGAGGACTTTAGACCTATCTCCCTTTGCAAAACAGTCTATAAAATTCTAACAAAGGCAACTACAAATAGACTAAAGGCAATTCTTCCAAGCTTGATCTCTGAGGAACAACCGGGGTTCATACCTAGTCGGTCAATCTTTAACGGTATAATAGTGGCCCAAGAAGCTATTCATTGAATTTTGAATAATCAGAACCCTTATATGATTCTCAAGTTGGATATAAGGAAAGCTTATGACAAAGTCAATTGGAGATTTTTGTTCAAAACCTTGGAGGCTTTTGGTTTCCCTCTTGCATGGATCAATTGGATTTTCTCTTGGATAGCTTGTCCAAGGTATTCAATTTTAATCAACGGTTCCCCTCATGGTTTCTTTGAAGCATCTCAGGGACTCAGACAAGGGGATCCCTTGTCTCCCTTTCTTTTCATTTTAATGGCGGAAGCTTTGGGTAGGACTATCTCTCATGCGACTACCTTAGGGAGATTAAGTAGTGTGCAGATAACTAGCTCTCTTCCACAAGTTACAGACCAACAATTTGCAGATGACAATTTGCTTCTGGGAAGAGCTGGAGTGGTGGAAGCAAGAACCTTTAGATGCATTCTTTCGAGGTATGCTGCGGCCTCGGGACAAGAGGTGAGTTCAGAGAAATCAAAAAAATTCTTCTTTTTTGTTAACCTGTCTTTGGAAAAGCAAATCTTGCAAGTTTTAAGGTTCAAGAAAGGGAAGCTTCTGTTCAAATATTTAGGTTTTCCTTTGGCTATGGGCCTGCCCTTTGGTAAACTATAGGATCCTTTGTTAACCAAGATGGATCACATATTGTCCTCGTGGAAAGGACGTTGGCTATCAAAATTGATATTATATTTTATAAATAATAAAAATAGTAAAATTAATGACAACTTCAAAAGAGCATCAATTGGACCAAAAATAAAATTAGATAACCAAAACCAAATAAAAAGAAGAACATTACCATCATGCATGTGATACTTTAAACCATTCAAAGCCTAAAAATAGGTCATCAATTTTATGAGCATCTTGTGAGTGATAATCAGTGATCCCACAATACTGGTTTACAATTTTTGGCCAAACTGGACACTGAACTGACTTTTTCTAACTAAATCTTCACTTTTGAGCACCGATAACAGCTAAATCATGAAGAATTTGAAGATGATGCAAACTAGTTATTTGTGAAATTTTTTCTTTAGATTCTAAATATATATTTTTTAAAAAATTTGGAATCAGATTGCACTTATTTTTCCATCTCCTTAGAAAACTAGTTTTTTTCAGTAAACACTATTTTTAAGGAGTGATGCTCACCGTATACAGCATAACTTTTTTTCCATGAAGCATAAAATTCTATTTTTTTTTAATTTAGATTTGTATCTATGATATATAGCACTTTCATTTGGTTTCATAGTGTTTTATTGAATATTTTTTCCTTAATCAAGTTTCGAAGTCGAACCAATAACAATTTAGACATAGACAAACTGTATACAACATAACTTTTTTTGTATGTATCGAAATTCATTTTTTTTCTTGGATCAAGGACTTCAATATCTAGTGTACTAATATTTTTAAATTTTCTTTTTTGATAATCATCTATTTTTCCACTTTTGCAGAATAGAGAGCTTGATTTTCGATGAAAATCCTACATTCACAAGAAATAAAAAATAAATATAATAATAAAATTAAATTTATTTAAAATTATACTTTTTGGGAAACTTATAATAAGGACTACATACAAAAAATAAATTTTAAATGAATTCATTTGACCCCCCAAAAGGTAAATCAAAAGTGGTTTTTTATCAGCATTTTGATAGGTGTAAAGGAGACGTTATATATTTTCTAAAAATATGTGATTTCAACAAAAATCAGGATCTCCCAGAAATTGTAAACTAGTATTGTGGGATTACCCTGATATTATCAATAATTCCAAAAATGAATGTCACTCACTTGAATGTCCTCCAATTCATCCATGATATATTACAAACATATAATAGTTTGGATTTAATTTACATAATTCATATCAATCAACTATTTTGATGTCAACCTGTAGTGTCGAAAAATGTACTCCTTTAAATTTTCACACTATGTTTGGGTCCCTTAATTAATTGAGCCTAATTAAGCCTCTAATTTCCTAAATTTTGCATTTAAAAGCCTGTTTAATGATATTTCTGAAAGGGGAGTTGTGATTTAATTAATGCATTTACCATTATTAACACCAAGAAATTAATAGGTCCTAATTATTTTGGTCGGGACCCATTCACCCTTGGGCGAATGGGTCCCCCTTTAAGATCACAATTTCAAATTTTAAACATGTTTTTGGAAGCATCTTAAGGTCCTAAATTCAAGATTTAAGTGTCAACTTGTAATGTTTAATTTTTGGGAAATTAGAAAAATTATCTATAAAAGCAAGGTCTTTTATCAATTAAAATCCTACAAATCCATGAGAAGTAAGAGGTGAACTTTACAAGAGCTAAGATTATTGTCAAGGTGTTCAAGAGCAGATTTCTCAAGTATTTGTTGCAGCATTCAAGATCTCAAGCATCATGTATGTTTTTGGAGCTAACATTGTGATGTAGGTTTCAAGAATTCAAGTCAAATTTCAAGCATCAAGATCACATTATCAATTGAGCCATTCATGCAAGATCTAGAGCTTGGAGAGCTCTAGTAAGTTGCAATCCTTTAAGGGTTTCAAATCAAGGGTTTGGCGAGTTGCGACATAGAAGTTGTTCATTCATCATTCCTTTCATGTTTCATTATTTCAATTCAAGGTTTAATTACCAAAATAGGGTTTGACCACGGAAAACCCCAATTCACAAAAAACAAAAAAAAATACATCTTGTGTGTGTGTTGCAGATCTTAGGTAGAAGAAGGATTGAAGATCTATTAAAGAGAAAAATTGGAAAAGTTGTCAAAGTTATAAATTTTTTCAAAGTTGTCATAAATCCATGGAAACTCACCTATAGGATTTATTTCTAAAATTTCAACAGTGAAAGCTAGAGACTTTGAGAGTGCAAACATAGGAGTAGAGGACCCAAAAACTAATTTCAAAAAGTCCTACAAAGACCCTTTCACCCTTAGGAAAATGAGTTCGAGAGGAAACTTAATAGTAGCATTTTGATGACAAGTGCAAACAAACTAAACCCTCTCAGATCTTTCTAAAAGTTGTAGATTCTGATAGATTAAGGTTTAATCTTCTGATTTCATGTTTCACATTGCATTTTTAGAATTATTTTCTATTTTTAGTCTTTCTCCCAAAAGTGTTGTTTCAACAAATTTGTTGTGTCCTAGATCATAAGGAAAACAACAAGATCGAGTTCAAAGTTGACTCACCTAAGGGTTGAAAGTCAACCTTGGCATAAGGGATCTCTTTTTCCTAATGAAATAGATAAAAATAGGTGCATTATACCCCATTTTTCCATTTTTTATAATAAAATTGGTGAACCCCCATTCCAAAACAATGAACCCATTTTTATTTGTTTTACATCCAAACTATATGACTTGGAATTTACTTGAGCTAAAAATATTAGGATTATTTTGAGGTACAACAATTGTAGAGGGTGGGTGCATAAATACGGGTGACCAAAAAGTGGTCACTCCACTTTTTTGTACCGAAATAAAGATAACATGAGCACATTATAACAAAATATGCTCATGTTATGGGTTGTTAGTGATTGAGCTTAGGTTTGGTCACTACTAAGCCAAAATGTGAGTGTGTTATAACATGCTCACATTATTTGAATGCATTCAAAAAATGTGAATGTGTTATAGCACACTCACATTATTTGAATGCTTTCCCAAAACACGAGCGTGTTATAATGCACTCGCATTATGTTATGTATAGAAATTTGTTCCTTCTCTTTTAGTGAAACTATATACAAGAAATAAACATTCAAGTATAAGTTGGTATTTACATATGAATATTTACTTGCTTATACTTTAAGTTATATTTCATGTATATAGTTTTAGGATATTTGAGAGTGGTTTGGGATCTTGTGAATCATCTTAAAGTAATATTGAACATATTGTAAGATACTGTAGAATTAATCTTGTGAATCATATTAAGAAATATAGGAAGGAAGATCTCCTTATTTGATCAGAAAGGAGAGTATGAGAAAGTGTGGAAAGTGAGGAAAACATATCAAAATTTTAAGAAATAAATGATTGCACAAACTGCATTTCATGCACAAAATGAGAAAATTCATGGATCATTGATAGTGGATATTCTAGTTACACTTGAGTAGAGATGAAATAGATTTTATATGCTTGAAAAACTGGAATGGAGGATCAATAAGGCTTGGTGACAATTATGTTGCTAAGATATTTGGAAGGGGTAAATTGAGTCTTGATGGTGGAGAAACTAGGACATTTGATGTCTTATATGTTGAAGGTCTAAAGCATAAATTTATGAGTATAAGTTAAATGTGCGAAAAAGGATACAATCTTTCATTCAATGCACAAGGATGTGAAATCAGAGAAACAAGATTTGGTATTCCTGTTGTAGAAGGAAGTAGGATAGAAAGTAATATGTCCAAACTCAGTGAGATCAAAAGAGAGAAATGTCTTTTGGGATGGAAAGATGAATGTTGGCTATGGCATAGAAGGATGGGTCACATAAAATTTAATTATCTTGTGAAGATCATTTCTAAAAAAATAGTAGGAGATATGCCTAAAATTATAAATCCACCATGCATCCTTTGTAAGAAATGTCAAGAAGTAAAATTAAAAAAAGAAATATTTCTGACGAAATAGTATTCCACTACAAAGCCATTAGAGCTAGTTCATATAGACTTGTGCCAGGATCAATGAGGAAAAGTATCTTGCAAGGTTATAGGTACTTTATGATTCTCACTGATGATTTTCTAGGATTTCATGGGTTACTTTCTTAAATGAAATTTGATACTTTTGAGAAGTTCAAAATATTCAAATCTTTGGTAGAAAATGAGATTGGTCATACAATCAAGTGTCTAAGGTCTAATAGATGCGATGAGTTTACTTTTGATGAATTTGAAGAATTATATGAGAAACATGTAATTAGGAGATAATACTCTACTATAAGAACTCCTCAACAAAATGGAATTGTTGAAAGAAAAAATAGAATAGTTTAAGAGATGACAAGGACAATGTTGAATCAAGCTAAGTTGCCTGATGTATACTAGAGAGAAGTTGTTCACATTGCAGTCTAAATTCTTAATAAAGGACAAATAAGAGTGAATAACAATAAGACACCTTATGAACTAGGAAAGGAAGACTAGCATTAGTAAAAAAATTCAAAATATTTGGAAGTTGATGCTACATCAGAAGAGATGAAGATAACTTGAGTAAATTTGACTCAAGATTTATTGAAGTTATACTTCTTGGTTATTCAACAAGAAGTAAGGTATATAGATGCTACAATAAAATATTGAAGAAGATTGTAGAAAGTTTGATGAGACAATACACTATAAGTTGGAATTAGATGATAATGATGACAATGATTTAGATGGATCATATATAACATTAGCGAACACTACAACAAATCCCTATGATTTTCTCCATTTTTTTCTCTACTTTTTGCTTCCACCCACTGTTTTAATGTATTTTTTGCCAATTTTCTAAAAAAATTGGCGCTGTTTATCGGGATGGCGCCATTTTTGGCATTTATTTGTGTTGACCAAGACAAGTTAGCCCTAATTTTGGCACTATTTTTTTCCAACATTAGCGTTGCCTTGTGCGCCGATATTGGCTCCGAGTATGATTCCATCATTAGTGCCGCATTTGGCTCCGAGTTTAGCTTCGAGTTTAGCACAACTTTGAGCTTCGACTTTAGTTTTGAGTTTAGCTTTGAGTTTAGTGCCAATTTAGACACCCCTATATCAAGGAGAGAATCACTTACGTCACATCGACAAGGTATATCTATAAGTGCAAGACAAAACACAACTCTTGGATATAACGAAGTAATGTTGATGAGACATTGAGATATTGGTAAGACAAATAAGATTGTCTCATCGACACTCCTCAAGTAATGATCAAAAGCATACACTGCTATATCATCGAGAAGGTGAGAAACATATGCGATAGAGCAGTATACACCACAACCCTACAACAAGAAGCCTTGAGCAAGGCAGTAGTGCAGTAAATAGCAGAAGGGAAGGGAAAAACACTGCCATACCACAATGATAATCATGAGTCTCCTCGACATGGAAGAGTTACACCGATATATAAAGAAATACTGCCAAAAGAAAATAGACATAGACATATCAGCAAGAGATATTAACTTGTCTCATCGACACCAGCAACCAATATCAGAGGAACTTAAGATCTAATGTCGATGAGACATTGAGATATCGGTAAGACATATAAGATTGTCTCATCGACACTCTTCAAGTAATGATCAAAAGCATACAGTGCTATACCACTAGGAAGGTGAGCAACATATGCGGTAGAGTAGTATACACGGAAACCCCTTAGTAGGAAGCCTTGAGCAAGGTGGTAGTTCGGTAAACAACAGAAGGGAAGTGCAGAACACCACCATACCACAGTGGGTATAATAAGAGATGGTAGTAGTACGGTAATTGTGGAATCATTACAATTTACAACACTAAAGGTAGCAAATCATGTCAGTCACAATCCATTTGAATATATCCTACCAAAATACTCTAAAACTCTAATAAACATACTCTAAATTTTTTGTCAAAATCTTATTTTTAGGCATAGCCCGCTAGAATGGAGTTTTCATTTTAATAAACATAAAATAAAACCTTTGTTGAAACCTTATTTTTAGGCGTAGCCCACCAAAATGGAGAAGTGTTTTAGTGAATAATGAAAGAGAATGGTTAGGAGATGTGTGTGATAAGAGGTATAGGATTCATTGTTGTTTATCTCATTCCTGCTCTGATCAACAAGGGTTACAATGTTCATGCTACTATTTGTAATCTAGGTATTTAATTGACATATGTTTGCATAATCTCAAATTCCTTCAAATGATTTTGAAGTATCAATGTATCCTATATAGGTTTTAGGATGACTTCTTTTAATTTAAAAAAAATAAATCAGATGATTTTGAAGTATCAATGTGTCCTATATAGGGTTTAGAATAATTTATTTTAATTTATTTTAAAAAAAAATGATGTATTTTCCTGTGTTTAGATAATGTGGAGATCTCCTAAATCTTCCCTAGCACATTGTCCTCTTTCGCATTGTGTTCATTACTCTAGCTACTAGGGTTTTGCATTTGACATCTTTAATATATTCATGATAGTGGTTTTTAAATAGATCTCAGTCTTTGCTTTAATCTTTACCATGGTAACCCTTGAGTTCCATAATCCACCTTCAATCTCTTCCAAGAACATTGTCTTAAGCTAGACTATATAGTATGCATATAAAGCAACTCCTTCATACCTGCCATTGTTCCGAAGCACCACTCACTGCCTTCCTTAAAATGTTGCCTCCATAAGCACAATAGCATGTTTTAAAATCATGGTTTCCAGTGATTGACCATTAAGGTCACTACTTTCATCAAGATACAATGATTTTTTTGTCTTCAAAATTAATGCATTATGCAAGATAACATTGTGAATTGTTTGTTGTTTACAATATGATTTTCTTGCACATTTACTGCTTTGCTAACTATCTTTAAGATTGGATATTGCACCATCAGCTACAATCTCAAACAACTCACTCACTGTCACTTGAAGATTCCTTTCATGAGCATCCTTTTATAAAATCAAACTATGCCCTATAGACTGCCTACTTACTAATATAGTGGACTCATTGTTTCATGGTATTTTGAGTTTTATTTAGAAGGGGTTAATATGTGGCATTTTATGTGTAGGAAGAATAGATTTTGATGCAACGTTTGGATATGGACAGTTTAGGAAAAATTGGATTGCTATCGGTGTCATAACCAGGTTGGATTGTACCTTGAGCCAGTTTGAAACACTTACGGGTGTTTTCACTCGAGAGAAGAACCTGAGTGTAGGAATTTCCAAATATTCAACAGAGGAAGTTCCTACATTCTAAAGATAAAATCGTAAATCTTCTTATCTAGTTTCTGATCCAACCTGGCTTCTTTAATATCCAATAGAGAAAGTTTGTACATTCTAAGATAAAATCATAAATCTACTTGTCTTTGTACAATCGCTCATTTGAATTGCTTCTTTAACAGTTTTAAGGCCACGTCCACGTACATATCTTCTTTTTCTATTTGAACATTTAGGCTCTACATTTGCTCCAATCTCCATCTAAAATAATCAACAACATATATTAATTTATGATTGTAACTTGAGCCGGTGTGAAACACTGTTGGGTGTTTTCGCTTCGAAGCAGAACTTGTGTGTAGGAATTTCCAAATATCTAACAGAGGAAGTTCCTACATTCTAAAGATATATTCTATGAAACATTCCTTATTTTCTATGAAATAATGTATATATTCTTGTACTTGTAAATATTCTTGTACTGTTATGTCTATTAAAGAAAACAGAGTTTGAATAAAAAATGCTTCACCCTTTTTTTTAAGTGAGTATGTGAATTATTGTTTAAGGAAAAATCTTACATTGTTTACATTTTCAGTTTACTAGTTTCAAATATTCATTTGCTATGTATATAAAATTGTATGTGCTCTTCATCTCTAATGACATAAAACAATAATGTAATTAGAATCAGGGTTTTTTATTTCAACACCATCATTGTCCACACTTTTCATTTCCTATTCACTTTTAAGTACAATCATCAAAATTTAATTAATCTTGATTACTTTCAGCACAACACAGTAGGTTGCATGTTAAATTTTAAATATTTTCTTTTCATTTTTTTGTATATATTATTTTCTCAGTGCACCATTATGTAATAACAATTTCACTTTTGAGATATACAGTAAAAATAAATGAAAGCACATGTTTGCTTTGTCAAGGGAAATTTATGGTAAATACCATATGTCTTTTAGATAAGTGTGCAAGCGAAATAAGACATAACTGATTGAATCTGATTTTCTACTGTACAATTTATTTTTTATGTGGAGGCTGCAACAACTTATCATGGATTAGCTTTAGCTAAGAAACAAGGTGTTTCTAAACTATGGCTAGAAGGGGACTCTCTTAATGTGATTAATTGTCTCATGATGAAATGTCCTCCTTCATGGTCAATTGACAATTTTATTAATGACTTGATATCTATTATTAACTCTTTTGAGGAGATCAAAATCACACATGTTCTTTGTGAAGCGAACATGATGGTTGATGGGGTTGCCAACGTGGGAGTGGTTGAGAGATTTGAGTAGGATTATTTTGAATCGCTACCTCTTAATCTGAAGTGTATTTCTAATGATGACCAATTGGATTGTTTCTAGGCGAGATGTTCTCAGGGAAATGTTTTTCATTATGATTTAAAGTTGGGTTTTGCATGTCGACCCTTTGCTCTTTTAGTTTCATTATTCTTTCCTTGGTTTTTGTAGAAGGATGGACTAGCAGTTTTGGAAAGGTTACTTGGAATGATAAGCCCACAAATATTGTGGGTGTTTGTTGTATTGTTTTGAGTAGCACCTGGTTCATTTTACTTTTTCATTTCTTCTAGGTGTTCTTTGGTTTTCGTTTGTTTCCTGTCACTATGGGTGGTGACTGTTGCAAAATTGAGCCGAGTTCCTGTGAAGAGTTTTAGAAAAATGCTATTGTGTGGGAGCACTTGGAATTGGGGGGAGGGGTTACTCAATTTATGTAGAGAATTCAAGGCCCAAACCTTGATGTAACAAATTTATTTGTGAAAGGATGGAATGGGAGGTCTCTGCATTACTAGGGCATTGACTTTCGAATTAAAGAGGATTTTATTGTGGAGGTAATTGGTCTTTCAATTGTTGGGATAAATCTTTTTAGAGATAGGGGAGCGGCTAAGAAGGCTTTTGCAAATTTCTTTAAACATGATGAGAGGAAGAAGGTTAAGGAAATTGGAAGTGGAGGTTATGCTAAGAAGTCCTTGAAGCCGCTTTGGAGGGACCTTGTGTTGGCCATTATGCACTACTTCACCCTTGAAGGTAGATTCTTTGTGGTTTACACTCACCATTTTATGCTCTTAAATCATTTTAGGCATAATGTTTTGGTCTCGTTTCCTTTTTACCTGTTACATTCTATGGAGAAGAGTATTGAAGACCATAGAACGAACCCTAAGAAGGTGGTTCTTCATTAAGGGCTTATGTGTTTCATTTTTGCTCATATCAAGCTAAAGTTGATCTTGGTCTCCCCTAAAAATCCTGGTAAGAAGGAAGTTAAAAATGATGGGTATGAAATAGGGGACTTTTCTAGTGAATGGGTTGGTAGTTCGAAGGAGGAAGAGTCAGAATATGAGGATATGTTTGTTGATGAAGGAGGCTTTGAGGAAAGGGATGAGGAATCAGAAGAATGGGGTAAGGGATATGAGACTAATGTGGAGTTGAGGGAGACTATGGATAATTCTATTAGAAAATCTTCGAGGTGAAAACCAAAGGCATGAAGAAAGTTAAAGCTTCTACCAAAAAGGAAATTGAGATGGTTGCCCCTGGTTCAAATGTGAATCCTGCGTTGTCTTCTGGAAAAGAGGGTTTGAAGGGTTGTCATCCTATAGGTGATGAGGGTTTGAAGGGTTGTCATCTTGTGGGTGATGTGGATTCTTCAAATTTTGATTGTGTTCAGAATGCTTCATTGGGGAACCCTGTTCCTAGTAAGGATGGTCTACTAGAGAGCTCCCTAGTGCAAGGGCTTAAGGTGCCAGTTAATTTGGGTGGTCATTTGAGTGGCCCTGTTGATATGGGAAACTTTAAGATGGATGTGAAGCCTAATGAGACTGGCCTCGTGGATATGTAGGGGATTGATCTAGTTAATTTTTCTTAGGATTTTTCTATTGTGGAGAAGGAAGTGAAGAAGGAACATCTGGATGCGTTAGCTGATTTGGAGAATCTGCCATATAAGGAGAGGATAAAGGTGGATGTTGTGGATGTCGAGGATTCCCTAGCTGAAGAAGAGGATGAACAAAATAGAGATTGTTTTGATGCCCTTGTTGACTTGGGGCAGAAGGGTTAGCCTCCAGTTAACTGGGATGAAATTGACATGAATATGTTTTGTAGAATGGTTGAAGATGGGACAAGAAACCTGCTCTCCCTAGTTAAGTGGTCATTTTCTAAGACAGTACTGAATTTGACTCCATTTTCTGACAAACGTTCGTCGATCGTTCAACAAACATTTGTCGAACAATCGACGAATTGACGAAATAATTTTCATTGCCATTTTTTCATCAAAATAACAGTGCAGATTCATCGATCGTCGACATCATAAAATGACTCAGATGTTCATTGGAATAGCGATGAAAACTTCATGTATCCATCGACGAATTATAACCAAAATGCAATTGCAATGGCTCTTCCGAAGCGTCGAAACAACACTAGAAGTTCATCACCATTTCGACGAAATGGGAAAGGAGTTATGACGAAGCCTTTGTCATAGCTATAACAACTTTGTTAGACCTTTTTGGTGATTCATCGGTGGCCTTCGTCGAAATTGCTACGAAATAATGCAATTTTTGTTTTTAAAATATTCGTTGAAATGTACCATCATGGAGACTCTTGGCGATGACCACCGAAGCCAACCCATCGGTGAGAGATCAATCATCGACACAGGATAGAAAACTCACTCTAATAGTCCATGTCTTGTTGATGACTTCCGTCAACAAGACATATCTAATGTCACACCAATCTAACCTCTTCAGGATTCTTAAATAGACCTACACCATGTCATCGCAGAGACTCTTGGCGATGACCATCGAAACCAACCCATTGGTGAGAGATCAATCATCAACATATGATAGAAAACTTACTCTGATAGTCCATGTCTTGCTGATGACTTCTGTCGGAAAGACAGATCCAATGTCACACTGATCTGACCTCTTCAGGATTTTTGAACATTGTTGGTTATCAACAAGACATTCTGAGGGTCTCACTCATTAAAAAAGTGTCTAAGAGCAAGTAAATAGATGTAACCTATTAATTTTCTTATTTTTGGGTTCTTTAAATCATAGAATAGATACCATCTTCTTGTGTATAATGTACTTATATTTAGATTTGAATTCGAGACCAATTGTCATTGTACATTCCATTTTACTTGCACAGAGTATTCTATAAGCAATATATGATAATGCCAAATGATTTATGGTGTTGTACAACTCTACCTATTATATTGAATTTAAGAGAACATGAGAGTGGTCCTCTTTACCTGATGGGGCCACATCATGTTCCTGATCTTCTCTATCCTGATCATGCTCAACACATTGATCATGCTCTACATGCTCTAAAGTTGAAACACAAAAGGTTACATTAATTAATACACCAATTGCAATTAAATATGTTTAAAAATTTTTTAGAGAGGTCCTCTTTACCTGATGGGGCCACATCATGTTCCTGATCTTCTCTAGCCTAATCATGCTCAACATGTTGATCATGCTCGACATGCCCTAAAGTACCGGGATGCACACCATGACCTTCATCTGAAGGCTGTGCTCCACCCTCACCAAGCTACATTCCAATGTCATGTGTAGTATTATCATTGCTTGAATGTTTAAAACAAATAGGCATGTAATTACTTTATGGTGGAAATTAATATTGAATAGATTGCAAAAGTATTCAATTTTAAATAAACTTTATTGAGTTTATTTACCTGTGTCAGATGCGTGGAAGATTGTGTTTTCCCAGTCAAGACTCTTAGGCGTTCAGCACAACTCCATAGCCTTGCTAGAAGGCAATCTTCAAGTCCTCTTCATTGGGAACTCTGTTGAATTTGGAGCCCTACATTTTTGCATAAGATCATAAATTTTCTTCTATGGTGTGATAAAACCAATATTGTTTTCAATTTATTATTTGGATACAATATTTCATTTATTGATACTTACAATTCATGCGGCTAATTTCATATAACCACCAGAGCCAAGTTTGTGCTACCCGTGTTTTTCTAGTATTTCCTTTGTTGCCTTCATGTGTCGGGAAACCTATAAATTTTTTGAAATACGTTAGATTATGTAAAAAGAAAGAGTAATCGAGTATATAATTACATTGTTGATAGTATCACATACCTTCCTTGGGTGGGCCTTTCCTTTTCTTTCAACCTTCTCCTTTCCATCAACACCAGGTCCTTCCACTCCCTCTCCGAATCATGGGGGGATGCTCTCAGTACTTTTTGTTCTTCTCTAAATGTGACCTATATTGGTCCCTCACATACTTTAGATAGGTACCAACTTTCTTAAGGACCTTGGTTTGATTGAATGTTTTATCACCGAGGGAGCACAACTAAATGGTTAATGAGCTCATATTTTAAATCTTGATTTTGGGCATTCCACCGTGTACATATGGTGGGCCCAAAGAGATTCAATGTAATATCACTTAGATGTTTATTAAAAACATCATTTCCTGCAAAATGATCATGGGATCAATAGTCTAAAAAGAGCGATCAATAAGTAAATTTCAATTGGATTATATATAATAATAATTAAAACATTTTAAAGTACCTAGGACCTTCTCTATCTTTATGGGAATGAAATCCTCGATCACCACAAATGTGATTGGAAATGTTCACGTACTAGTAATATGGGAAGATCCAGGAAATGTTGCTAAAATATCACCAGTACTAGTGGCCTTTGCATCCCTAGGTACATGTCCTGATGCATGTTCTAGCATGTGTTTGCTGCTAGAGGGTGCACTAATGGATGCCTGCATGGTATGTGTTGCCAAAATTTTAAACGACAATATAGGCAAGGATGATGGGGTCAGATGATGTGATGTATGCATAGGAAGATCAGGATGGACACTTGTACCAACCCCTACTCCTTGAGCAGCACTTGCAGTACCCTAATCATGGCCAGGAGCATCATGAGGACGCAAAAATCCCTGTAAAAACAACACATATTTTAGTTTATGACATAAAAGAGTACAAAATATAAAACCATGAATGAACTTATTTAATAATTAAAGACCTCATGATAGCTTACTTGCAAGTTTTGTGATCTCTCAATCAATATTTTAACCCTCTCTCTTATCTCATTTGTTTGAGGCACTATGAATAACAACTTAAGGATTTATTCATTGCATTTTTTTTTGGGTCTTCCTAATCATATCGAGAGGGTTTTTTGAATAAGCGATATCATCATCACATAATATTGACTGCACCTCCCTATGGATGCTCTTTTCTACTGCTGGTGCCTTTCCCCAATTAGTCGATTGCAACAAAAATATTAAAAACATTATCGAAATTAACCCAATAAACTTATGAAAAAAACATAATAATAAAACATTTTTCTCATATCTAATTTGTACAATTACAATGAGGTAAACCTATCAAGTAGAAGCACCTGAAGATACATCGTGATCTGTGCTCTAGGCTATAGCCTTCTCCATATGATCAATGTTTTGCTGTGACAAAAATTAAATATAAAAAAATACTACCAAAATGAAGCCAACAGACTTACGAAAAAAAAACATAAGAATAAAATGGTATATTGGAGTCATTAATTGGAGGTTGGGTAAAATGGTACATAGTACGTATCATCCCCATAGTAACTATGTTTGTAACTAAGCCATTCAAATTGTAATCGATTAGCAACTCTTCCCTCTGCAGCTTATTGATTTTATCGCATACACGTAATTTATGGTTTCCTCCCACTCCTGAATATGCAATTGGGTTGCTTATTTGTTGACTTGGTCATGTACTATTTATAAACCCCGCAATATTCCTTGATGCTTTGGCCTCTCACAAATGTACGCAGAGCCACTCCTTTATTTTGATCCTTATCTTTTAGCTGTATATAATTTGCTGCAGTGCATACCTATGCATACTTCATGTATATCATACTAGTTGCATCCAATATTTGTAACTGTAATAGGGTCTGACATACTCCATTAATTCAATAACTTTGTCGTAACAAACCTTTATGCCGTCCATACAAAATAGGCCCAAACCATGTAATGACAATGGTACTATGCGATGTATCCTCTCGTTGACACAAAAAATAGTGTTTATTGGAGGAAGTTCCTTGGGTACCCATTTTTCCGTGCATGTTTGTACCATAAGGGCACCTCGACTTCACCTATGCTCTCATCATCATAAGAACATGACCCCTTCAAGAAAAAATTCCATGTGTTTACAAAATTTTCTTCTAATCTTTTGACCTCTAGTTGATCTCTTTTAGACATACTACATGTCTTGCTTTCCTCTTCTCTTCTTGAATTTCCATCACTTGAGGAAGATAGATCTGAAAAATGCCTATTTGGTGGTACCTGCACTCATAAGGATGTTGGATGAATTTCTTTCATGGTGATGTGATCCCAAGGTGACATTATGATTAATCTATCATTTCATCACTAGAATTTTACAGGTTATAAGGTAATCAAGTCTTGATAGATTGCAAGTTATTGTTACTACCGTCCAAATGTGTCCATCACAAATCAAATCTACTTAACGTTTTAACTCCCAAACTTTGTAACAAGTGTTAAATGTGACTATGGTCCACCAGTTACACAACCAAGGCCTCAAATGTATTCTCTAATTGTAATCAAAGGACTTTTTATCTTCATTCAAGTAAATAAACTTGAAGGGAAACACCACCAAGTGGTTTATTGACACCTACATGACTAAAAATAGCAGAAAATTTACATTTAATTTCCATATGTCTAAGTGGTTAATGGGGAGGGAGTGTGTACTAGGCCTAGTTAAGTCATCATAAGTTTATGCTTTGGCAATAAAATTTTTTTAAGTCATCTTAAATCTTCCTATGTCTAATTGCTAGGAGACTTTTGGTATGTTTTAAGGTAGGATGATTGATGAAAGAGACCAAAGAGCCTTTCTCCATGGTATCCAAGTATACATAGCAGTTGTCTTCTCTTATATAGTTGGACATGATTTAAAGAACTTAGCTAGGAATTATTCATTTAACCTAAGGTTTTCTCATAATGCCATCACTGGAAAAGTATGATCAAATTCTTCTATTATGAAGAATTGGTCTATGTGCCTCTAGTAATCACTATAAATGTTTGTAAGGATAAAATACTAATTGCATCAGGTAGGAGAGAATCAACTTTGAGTTCTTCAAAGATTATATTCCTCTATTCATAATTTTAAGGGTTGTGTGTGGAGGAGGTTATCACTACCAAGAAGGGAGGAGACCTTTCCTTGTGATGGAACTTCAAAATTTTGCTCTTTTTGTTCCATTTTTATCTTTCCTTATGTCTCTGGTCATCTATGGTGTTTGGGAAAAGCCTAAGGTTGGGGTTTTACCTTTGTCTTCATGTAAAACCATAGTGTTTATCTTATGCCTTAGGTGGGATCTTTTGGGCTGTTACTTTTTGGGTAGGGTTTTAAAACAACATAAGCCCCATCGCTTCATCTAGGCTAGGCCCCTTTTGATTTATCATTTTATTTCGTTCGCCTGACTTTATTATTTCTTAAGTCTTGGATGGTCTCGTACTCCCTCGTTTAAAAAACAACTTATGTCATTATTTATCATCAGCCTAGTTTTGTCCCCTTGTTCTTTTAATAAATATTTTATATTTTGCAGAGGGACAAGTTTGTGTGACTGTAGATCAATTATCATTTGATCTCAGCCATTCCCTACCATCCCGTGATGACCCCACCACACTGTTTTGGTTGATTGTGATATCACGGGTGAGTGCCATGTGTCTCATTTAATGAAGCCAAAGAGATGATAGAAATACTTCTATACATTTATCTGGTTTTATCACATTATGTAGCGGGTTACAAAAGCATTTATGAGATATACGTGTTTCAAATCAATGGATATGTTATAATCTCTGTAGGAAAGGTGTTTGATGGTTAATGACAAATCTGGAAACTGTGTTGAATGAATAGGATTACTGATGGTTGAGATCCACGGTTGCCTGCCATAGCGTGATTAGAAGTTGCGAGGTGTTTATCGATCACGATATCATGGGCAAGCACCACGTGGATTTCCTTGGCAACACATAGTATGGTGGGCCCTTATTGCCATGATGGATATCATGTCAGTTTGTTTTGAAGGCAGTCATTCGATCATCTGACCAAAGTGAAGGATCGACGGCTAGTATTTGAATTTACATCAAATGTGATTGGAGCCATTCGTGCAGTGTGCGAGTAAGCTTTAATTGTAGATGAGACATCACTGGCATGATTTGATCGAAATAAAGTGACTATTCTCCTACTTTTATTGTGTCACAAAGCATTCAAATGTCTTTGCGGAGTAGTCTCAAGGCCAAGGATGAAGTTACGAGTTGTTACAACAAAGATTTGGGTTTCTGCAAACACAAAGTCGTGAGTTGATTTATGTATCTCCTAGTTAATCTGAATTTCAATTTTGGGGAAATTTTTTGTGTCCTTGTCGGAGGGCTTGTTGATAATTGTTTTAGGGATATAAGTTAATTGAACTATGGGAAATTGCAAGGTTCTATTTTGTAATTTCATATTTATGTTTAGCCCTTGTTTGTTTGAAGTTTGAAATAGTAGGGAAGCCGTAGTTTACCCAAGATGGCACTATCAAAGCAGCATTCTGGTCAGATTGATTATTTAAATAGAAACCTATATGATGATTTTATGGATCAATTTCCCTTGTCAATGAATGATAGGAAGAAGGGGTTGGTCTTGATGCGAGGAAAAACCCTAGGGGAGGGATTGGTATATAAGTGTTCCAACATAACCAATGCTAGGGTTCCTCTTATAGGTTTAGAGATGTTCAGATTGTGGTTTGGATAGAGGAATTTTCCCCACCCCTTTTCAAATGGTTGGATGTATGATATGGGGAAGTTGGTGGTACCGAATGTGTTCCTTGATATAGATTTTCTTAGGGCAGTGGTTGCACAATATGACCCTGTCACATGGGTGATTAGAGATAATGATGGAAGGGCTCTGTTAAGCATTAACAGAGAGGAATTCTGGAAGATTTTTGATCTGAGTGAGCCTAGTATGTTCTTGGTTCCTATTGATCTTGAAGAGATGAAATGGGAATATGGGAGGTTGAAATCACTTTTCAGAGTTAAGTTGCTCCCACCTCATTTGGCTAGGGCAGGAGGCTCAAGATTCCATATTAGCCCTAATGACCAAGAACATTTCAAACTAAATTGCTTTGCAAATCATTTCTTGGCCACCTTTTACTCATTGTGCCAGATTTTGGGTTTTAACCCCAACACAATGATGCCTATTGCTTACATGTTCATGGTGGTGCAAATACAACACCCTAATTTCACAGTGATTTATGATTTCACTTCCTTTTTGGCCAAAAAGATACATGAAGGACTGTTGAAGTTGTAGAAAAATGATGTAGGCACTCCATTCTTCTGGTATTCCATGTTAATGTATATGTTCTTATATAAGAATGTTGAATTTCTTCTCTGAGAAGATGGAGTTAAGGCAGTTGGTTAAAGGAGAAAGATTGCCAGTGCAGGTGTGGACTGGAGATTTATCATGTAATAGGGAGAATACTAGTTATGTGCACTTTGACAGTTGTTTTTCTTCTAGATTGAGAGCTAGGTTGATGGTAAATGTACCCAGGATTCTTGAGGAGTTGCATGATTTCCTAAGACCAAAGGGGAGGAAGCTAGAGTTGAAGGTTTTCCAAAACTGGGGTGACATTATTCCATACCTAGTCAGCATTGTCTTGAGGTTGTATGGTTTTCAAGGGACCCCTCATATATTGCCATACAATGTGCCACTAAGAGTGGGATTTGCAAAGGTTATGTGGCAGATTGGTTGTATCCATGAAGACAACCTTACTGGGAAATGTAAAGGAACTTTTTTCCCAGACTATACTGTGGTGTTAGATTTTGTTTTTTCAAAAGGAGGTTGGGTACACTTTGGGAAATTTTTTGAAGAATACCATTTGAGATGTGGTCCCAAGTGACAGCATGATTCTGAGGGCTTCTTTGCTCTTTTCAGACAAAGGATAAAAGGTGGTAAGTTTTTGCATGAGTTCAACTTCCCTGAGGACTTGATTAGAAATGAGTTTGAACTAAGTAGGCAGGAGTTGAAAAGGGAGAAATGGATAGCTTATGACAAGCTATTGGCCATTGTGCACAAAATGGATCCAAAGTATGATCCATTGATGGAGTTTAGTCCACATCATAAGAAAATTAACTTTTTGATGGACAACTTCAAAGAAATCATGGGTACCTTGATGACCAAGAAGGTAAACCTGGAGTTGGATCGGGGCATACAGAAGCAAGATACTAGGCCAATTGAAATGAGGCCAACCTACCAACCTACAGGGAAAAGGATTATTTACAAGAGGAAAATAGATGATAGCAGTCATGAGGAAGAAGAGGATAGAAAAAGAAAATAGATAATGAAATTTCCTGCACAACTAGGTCTAAAGCTCAAAACGCCTGGGGTAATTAAGATTATTGATTTGGAATCATCACCTGAGAGTAGTCCCTCACCACTACCATCAGAGCCAAGCCCTAAGAGGAAAAAGATTGAACAATCACAACAAGATTTGGTGAGTGAAATTGTTGCCACTGACCAGGACATACAGATGAGTATGCCTTCCCCTCCCAGGTTGGCTGAATTGACTCTCTCTGATCTGGATATGAAAGGAAAATGTGTGCAAGATGCAAGAATGGAAGCAAGTGGAAGTTAAGTACAAACCTTATAGTGTCAAGGTGACTAAGATGATCAATTTTGATTGGCCAACTAATGAAGAGTACCAGAAATGGGTAAATGTATATTTAACTAAGGAAGAGTGAAAAGGAGTAGGCTGCTAATGGTTGAAAAATCAACTATTGCAGTTACAACAGATTCCAGTTTTGGTTTTTGGTGATAGTTTAGGCGCGAAATTCTTAAAGTTTTTTGTTGCTGCATCAACCACTCTCAGAGGGCATGATGAACAAGAATATTTTTTAGGGAGATTGTTGTTGTAACAAATTTTTGGAATATCACAAGGTGGTCCAATTGGCTGGTGACACATGTGCTTTCTGTCGATGCTTGCTGCTCCTTTTTCTATAAGAAGGATTTCAAGGCCAAAAAGTTAGCAAGTTAGATATTTTTGGTCGAGTCCAGATAAGTTGCAGAGCAAATTGTAAAGTTTGATGGTTTTAGGGAAAATGCAATTTAGGTTTTGAGTCATTCTGTAGTAGGTTTTGAATTCATGGGGATTTGATGTTTTATGATAGTACTGGCATTTGAATTGATATGATTAATTCAAACTCATGTCTCCATTGTACAAGCATATCCTGAATTTTGAATAAAATGATCAAGGGTTGTTTCGTTCATCTCACTATTGTGGTGTGTATGATTCTTGTTTTAGGTTTAATTCAAGGAATTAATTAAAATGCTTGAATGGGATTGTAGGTGGATATGTTCTATATAAGGATTTGATAAGTAGTATTGGGTTAGAATACATATTAATGATATTGTAAAGCAATGTTATCAAGGATCTTATATGTTATGTGTTAAATCTACAATAAACCCTTAGATGCTTATAAATTTGACTCCTCTAATAGATATATGGCACTCATCTTCATTGTACTTATTTGTATGGTTCAGTATTTGTTTTTATTTACCTAGAGCTTACTACAAATTGCAAATCAATGACTATATTATACTGTGAAATGTTGTTGTAGTTATCTCATGCTCCGAATAGTTGATATTATTGATAAACAACCAATTCTATTCGATATTATCCTATTATGTTGAGCTATTAAATGAGATTATCTATTGTTGTTAATGTTGTTTATGATGATGGTGCAGGGTCGAATGCATTAAGGATCACTCCTCCCTGGTCTTGTAGAGCCCAAAGTGTAGGAGGTCTTTAAAATCCTCATTAGTTGGTCTAGGTCCTTCGAGCTGCCCTTTATTGGAATTGGAAATTCCATAGGTAGATTAGAAGATCAACTTGCTTACCGTAAAAACAACCAACACCTTGCATATGTTTGTGGTGGAGGTATTAAAGAAGAATTGTATGCCTCTATTTCCATTCATTAGATCTACCTTATCCTAGCATATACTTGGGCTAAGTCTACAATTGCTTCAGACTCATGTGATGAAGGCTATATGTGTTGAAATCCTAGACCTCAACCAAGATGTGGATAGATTATGGGAGTTTTTCCAAGACCTAAGGTTGGTCGATAAAAATGTGAAAGAATAAGCTATTTTATTTTTTCTATCTTATCTTATACCATTGTACGAGAATGGGGGTGCCAATGTATGAGAAGATCTTTGGAAACTAGGCATGTAAATTATAGGTTAAAGAGAATGGGGGTGCCAAACTTATAGTACTCATTGCCCCTTGATCATCGATTTTCCCTCAGTTCCCTCAACCTCGTCCTCGGCGCTGGTATTGACCTTGTTTTCACTCCTCCAAACTCTTCCTCGATGCTGATAGTGACCTTGTTTTCACTCCAAACTCTTCGTTGGCACTGGTATTGACATTGTTTTAACTCCAAACTCTTCCCCACCGCTGGCATTGACCTTGTTTTCACTACTTCAAACTCTTCCTCGGTGCTAGTGTTGACCTTTCACTTCTCCAATTTGACGAGCTACAACCTAGTTTCGTTAGGTTTTACAATATGTTAATTAAATTAAAAATTTTGGCACCATTTAGCTAGGTTTTAATATTATACAATATAGTTAAGTATATATTAGCTATATTTTACATAATAAATAATATAATTATTCAACTTATTATAATTATATATTATATTCTTTAACAAAATTATTAAATACGTATAAAATTATTATAATTAATAATTTAATTACATTTTATATAATACAAAATATAATTAATATATATATATATTTAATATAATAGTAATATATATTAATATGAGAGAGAGAAACTAAATTTTGATTGGTTGTTTCATGTCAACAATCCAAGGATGGCATCTGTCCTTGGGGAGTTATGCTCAAGGTAGCATGCCATTTGATTAAAGATATGATAATTCTCTTTTAAGACCTCTTCAATGTACCCATTGCACACTAAAGGAGACAAAGATAAATATAGGGAATAAAATATACAGAGAGAGGGAGATAATGCCAAACATACAAGTAGAAAGGGAGACAAAGAGATAGAGAGAGGTAGAGAGATAAAGAGATAAGGATGAATAGATAGAGATATAGGGAGGGTGATTGATATATCTCTCCTTTTCGCTCTCTATATCTCTATATCTCCCACTATCTATGTCACTCCCTCTTCCCTCCTCTATCTATTGAGCTATCTCTCTCTCTCTCTCATTCACTCCATCTCTCCCTCCATCTCTCCTACTCTATATCTCTATCTCTATTTCTCTTTTTATCTCCCTCTCACTCCTCTCTCTATATATTTCTATCTATATCCCTTTCTCTCCCTCCCCCTCTCTATCTCCCCCTCTCTATATCTCACCATCTCTCCCTCCCTATCCCCCCTATCCATTGACTCTCTATCTCCCCCTCTCTTCCTTTCTCTTCCCATATACCTCCATATCTCTTTCTCTTCCCATATATCTCTATCTCTCTCTCTTTCTCTCCTCATCTATCTCTATCTCCCCATATATTAACTAAGAAGCCATGTGAGCATACAATAGTATATTTTGGTAAAAATATAATAGTGTTTTATTAAACTATAAGTAACACTTATCTTTCTAATGTCAAGCCTTCTTATAAAAATAGTGTTTTATTAAACTACAAGTAGATTATTGTCACCACTCTTCATTCAACATGAAATGCCAAATGTAGCAATTGTTTTGTTTCCTTTTTCAAGTTTCATTAACCAAGCTATTTACTGGGTTGAATAAAGTTGTGTTATGACCCTTCATCTCTTTAAAATAATTAGACAATATTAGCGAGATCAGGAAGGGGAGAAAACTAAACTCCTTCAAAATAGGGGTAGTTGTGGGTTTGTTGGTTTTCTTTGTACACTATATACTTAGTTCCTCTAGGATAAATAAGTCACTTTAGATCATTTTCTTAGTTGTGTATCCTAACTAATATAGAGTAAGCTTTTTTATTTTAATTGATTATTGTTGCCTATATTTCACCTACAGTTTAAATCAGGCAGGATAATCATATATTAGATCTTCAGAGGGCAATAGAACATTCACATGAGGGAAAAAAACTCTACATCCATTTCTAGGTCACGAGGAACTCAGTGGGAGAAACTGCCCTAGGGAGATTCAGCATGAAAATCATCTAAGGAGAAAGTCAGCAGGACATTCCTAAGGTCTCGCCAACTAGCAGGGGTTCCATTAGGTCCAAATGCTTCAAACCAGGGATCCTATTGGCGTGAGTTGTCTTTCGATAGATGGTCTCAGCAACCATTGATGTCTCCCCGACAACGATAAGGTTGGGGCACTGTCAACATAAGGAGCAACCATCGGAGAAGCCTCTCCCCGACTCGTAATGTCTCACCAAGATTAGAGCTCGACAAAAGATCTCAGCGAACGGAGACGGTCTGGCCGATCAAAGGGAGGCCCCACCAAAACATGAAAGGGCTCGCAAATAGTTGAAGATATTTCCCTGAGGTCCTGCTGACACCGGGAAGTCTTGGCGACATGGAAAGTGTCATCGACAAAGGTATCACTGACCAGTGGAGCCTCCAAAATGAAAAGGAGTTTGCCAAAGGGAAGGGGTTTCTATGTGATGTCTTAGCGAACTAAGGGGATCTTGCCGACATGGATTTCCTTTAGTACAGTGTTGTTTTTTCGCCCTGAGGTTTCCCGGAAGTGAAGATGTCTCCTCGACCGAAGGAGAAATAAACGCATCGCTGGGCAGGATGGAGGTTATCGCCAAGAGGTATGGCTTAAGGAGTAGAGTCATACCAAGAGGAATGCTCTCGATGTAGGTGGAAGCCTTTGCCAGGATGTCACGCCGAACTATGGGGGTCTCGCCTAAAGGATAGCCTTCAGCGTATGTCAGTAGAGTTCATTAAGAGGTCTTATTGATTATAGAAGGTCTCCCTGACAATCACTAGTCAAGCAGCATTGGCAAAGGAGGTGGACTTCAGAATAAGCTCATACCGAAGTGTGAAGGTCTCAGTGATAGGAAAGGGATCCTGTCGAAGGACAAAGCGTTCGGCTATGGTCTTAGTGACCCATTAAAGTCTCACCGATAAGAAGGCCTTCGGTGTAGCATTCTAAGTCGGAGATAAGTCTCCCCGACTCATGATGTCTTGCCGATAAGTGAACGACTTGGTAGAGGATGGATTCTTCAGCTTAGGTGGGTGCCTTTGGCAGGATGTCTTACCGACATCACGTGGTCTCAACAACGGAATAGGAATCAGTATGACTGATGGGCTGCGCTAGGATGTCTTCCCAACTTACTACAGTCTTGTCGAAGGGAATAAAGAGGGCTTGGCATAAGGTCTTGCTGAACACAAAATGTCTCCTTGACGTTTGATGTCGGTGTAGAACCCAACACTCGGCATGAAGTCTAGCCGATAGGCCAAAGTATCAGCAAAAGGAGGAGCATCGGCAAGATAATGAGCCTCGCTATGAAGTCTTCCCAACTTGATATGGTCTCGCCAAAGGAAATTTGGAGCCCGGTAGAGTGAAATGCATTCGGGGTGATATCAATATGCTCTTGCCGAGATGATAGGGGGGTTCTCGGGGTAACGTTTGGCCTTCAGTAAATCTTCTCACTAACAATTGGCTGTCTTGGCGACCATAGGGGCAACATCAGTATGAATTTTGAAGCTCGATAAAGACTATCATTGATGTTTCCATTTCGTGTTGATAGCTGCGGAGGGACATGATTGCATCAGTGAGACACTTCCAGTGTCTCGCTGAGATGCGATTTCGACTAAGTGAGCTTTTGACCAGAGGGGAATCTGCGTGTAGTGTGCCCAGCCAATCAAGGAGAGCTACAGGTGAATCGTTGGCAGCTTGACTAGTGCCAAGAGAATCAACAGAATGAGAACCAACGTGTATCTGTTCTGGACTCTAGAGCATTCAAGGCACTCAACAGGGAGATTCAGTAGGTGGACACAAGGACCAGAAGTAAATACACCTGATAGCTTCAAAAGATCTAAGGGGTTTCTCCAAGCGATAGTTTTTTCACCGACACACACAGCAAGGACACGCAGGGGTACAACATTTAATTCAATCAAAAGATCTTAGGATAGTTTTTTTTTAGACTAATATTTTGTAAGCCCTAAGGGGGGCCAACATAGTCTGGTATATAAGGCATTTTTTCCTTTTTGTAAATAGTTCGAATAATGCATCAAAAAGAGTTAGTGATTTTTAGCTATCCTTCCTCGACTGATGTATACTTTGTAACCCAACTAAAATCTGGAATGCAAAATAGAGCTCACCTTGAAAACAAGTGCTAATTCTTTTACTACTCTCATTTCTGAATGTTAGCTTATGCAAATTTTCTTTAACAGTCTTTCTTTTAATCTGTATTCATACCATAAAGTTGTGAAGTTCTTTTCTTCCTTCTTAAGATATGTATGTAGATCAAACCTGTCAAGAATGATGCATAAGACTGAAGGGGTTATGTAAGTAAGTAAAGCAATTGCCGTTAGGTTTTCTCAGTGTGCTTGCATCTTGTTTTCATTTCATGATTTCTCATCAAACTCGGTGTATCACCATAGGAATAGCATAGTTAGTTTCATCTCTTTTTCTTTTATGCATCCTTCTCCCTTTACCTTTACAAGATCGTTAGTTTAGTTGATACCCAAAGGAAGCCAACCTTCTCTGGAGGTTCACTCCAATCTCAGGTGACCCACAGCCTTGGAGTGATCTAATGTTTCACTAGAAAGCTCAATTTTACAACTTTGCATAGGGTGCATTTCTAGGTGACAATAGTTTCTGGCACGCCCGGTGGGACCGAAATTAGATTGAACTACTGGTTTAGTATGCAACTAGTGAATTCCAGACTTTATAGAAGTCCTTTTTTATACTTGGTGACTCCACAAAGAGGAAGAACTCCATAAATCAACGTCTTTTCCAGTTTATGAAAAGAGTTCAAACAAGAAGCAGCTCAGGCCCTTTTGAATACTTGCAGCTATCGCCACCAAGAAGATAAGGAAAAGTAGAGGAAAGGCGAGGAACAACAATTATCTATTCTAGAAGAACTCAATCCACTCCTCCGTCTATGGGATCACTCATTGTTGTCCCATCCTTGGCTTCATCTAGAATACTAGTAAATCCGCCACAGCCACCTCCAATGGCTGCTCTAAGGAATCAACCTTTTGTTGCTTTTAATGGAGGGAGGCCCTTGAATCTGGCACAACACAATGAAATTCTGATGGTAGCCTTGAAGAGTTTGCCAACTTTCACAGGGAAAGATCAAACTACTCCCATTGAACATATGAGAGATGTGGCTTCATTATGTGGAGTCCATCACATAACCCAAGAGGATGTTGCAGTGAGATTACTAGCTGCTTCACTAAAAGGAAGAGTTGTGCTATGGTATAGGAGCCTACCAGTCAGTTCAATTGCAACATGGGATGAGTTTGGAGACAAGTTGCACAAGCAATTTCAAGACAGGTCTGACAACTTATCTCTATTGGAACAATTGACTACAATTAAGAGGGCTCCACAAGAGCAGATGAATGACTTCAACTTCAGATTTCAGAGAACCTGGGATAGAATCCTTGCAACAGTGAAGCCACCTCCAGAATACACATTTTTATATTTCTTAAGGGCTCTTAATAGTGACATAGCTGTCATGATATAGTCAATGGGAGGAGTATCTTTACCAGATGCCTTTGAAATAGCTATCAAAGCTAAAAACAGCTTAATACAAACTAGTAAGCTTGCTCCCAGGCCACCAATGCCTATATTTCCAGAAATTCATGCAAACATTCCTTTACAAATACCTCCTTTCACACCTCTACCAGCTGTACCAATGCTGCCAACTACTATTCCAGCCATTGATAGACAAGAAAGTGTTGCTTCAAGCTCATCACAGGAGTTACAAGAGATCAAAAGCCTTTTACAGACTTTTGGTAACAAGTTGGTGAACTTGGAAAAATAATAGACCTATTCTAGGCCTTATCAACAGCATAATCAGGCCTCAAGTCAGCCTTTTCAAGGCCAACAACAACAATTCTAGGGAAATAGACAGTAGTATCAAGGCAATTATCAAGGCACAAGATAAAATGTTGCCACAAGACCTTTTTACCCCTATAATCCAGCCCCAATTAGTGCTGTCAAAAAGCTTGTTCCTGTTCAAAACAATCTGGCTGCTGATTATGAATGGTGTTATCCATGTAACTAGCCACATAATCAAGCTACATGCTCTAATGGCATTATCAATCAAGCTCTTATGGTGCAAAATGTTGTAGGTGCACAAGATTTTCCTAAGGAGGGGTATCCACAACAGTAGAATCAATCTGGAGATGATTCAATCCTCTTGAATTGGAAAAGAGAAGAATTTTATGGAGTGAACCAGGATGACACATCTGTTGCTGCTAATACTAGAGCCAAGAAGAGGGATTTCGAGGCTGAAAAAGCAACAAATAAAGATAAAGGAGCTATTGGTCCATCAAATTAGCAAGTACCACACACTTTGCAGGGAGGTCACGATGCATGTAAGGAGCAATCCTTATATGCTACATTCGCAAGTCAAGTGCAACTTGACCATCCTGTTGTGAAGATGCAGCCAAAGGTAAACATATCTGCACCTTTCAACATTGTTGAAAGTATGAAAAAAATGAATGTTTCAATTTCAATGTGGGATTCTTTAGCAATCCCTGGTCAAATCAATTTGTTGCAGTCAGCCTTATCAAATCTAGTTAGTTTAAATCCTTCAAATGAAGTCTCTTTAGGCCAAACAAAGTCAGTTTTAACCAATACACTTTTGGACACTACCCCATAGCAAAGTGATGGTGTCAAGCCCCCTCCTTTCTATGTTTCCTTAATAGTAGGGAATAAATTAGTGCACAATTGCATGGTTGATAGTGGGGCTAGCAGTTCTGCAATGCCAAAAAAGATTGCAGACCAACTAGGTTTACAATACCAGCCATTGGAAAAGGGAGTACTTCAACTAGATGGGACAACAGTAAACACTATAGGTGTTATTAAAAATTTGAATCTCACACTACATGCCTGTCCCAACTTTTCAATCCTGCAAGATGTCCTTGTCATAGATTTGCCTCCATTTTTTGCTTTATGCCTATCTAGAGACTTCACAGCTAAAATAGGAGGGTATTTATTTTCAGATTGGTCCCATATACTTTTTAGGACCAGGTATGGTACTAAGGTAACCATAACTTCTGAGTCCCTTGCTAAGGATCACATCGAACCTTATGTGCCATCTGCTATAAATGTTAACTCTATTGTTTTAGAGGATACTAAATTTGCTGCAGCACAAGAGCTGCAAGCTGAAAGTGTACCTGAGGTGCTCCTGAATGAATGGGCAGTTGAGAACGTGGTAGATAATCCAAATGAGCTTATTCAGGATGCTGGTCTGGGCAATTATATATTGCATGAAGCTGGGACAGAAATGCCAAATCTTGAGAGAAGTGAAAAAAGTCAATTCGAGCAACAAAATGAATTATGGGAGATGTATTTTGCTGGTTCAAGAAGCAAAAATGGCGTTGGAGGAGGTGGAATTCTTATATCTCCGCAAGGTGATAAGTATTATGCTGCTTTTTGTTTTGCTTTTGCGTGCTCCAACAACACTGCTGAGTATGAGGGCCTTGTTCAAGGTCTTGAGTGGGCAAGGAAGAGAGCAATAACCCACTTGAAAGTATATGGGGACAGCGAGTTAATTGTTAATCAAGTAAGAGGCCCGAATGTTGCTAAAAATGATGCACTGAAGTCTTATAGAAATAGAGTGTGGAACATGCTTGAGGATTTTGATGCCTTCAACTTAGTGTCTATTCCAAGGAATCAAAACAAGCATGCTGATAGACTTGCAGCCATTGGGGCACAATTTGATATTCCGGGCAACATTAGAAAAGAGAAAGTACAACAGTATGTGAAGGTTGTGGTTAGACCATCAATTCCTGATAACAACATTCACTGGAAAGTTTTTGACAGTGATGAATAGATTCTTTCCTTCTTGCTCGAAGAAGATCAGTTCTCCATGATGAATCAAGCAAACTCAAGCAACAGTATGGTGATCAAGTCATACAGCTAAGGACAAATAAGTTACCCAAAGGTCTTGTTACCTTAGAGTAGATTTTCAGTACTGACGATCAGCTTAAAAGGGGTAAAGCTGGCTTGCAAATCAAACAAGAACATTATGAAGAGCTGGAGGTTTTCAAAGGTAAATTCCTTAAGATAGGAAAAATTTGTTCACATGAAGATAGACAAGCTTTTGTTGCTTTATGTCAAGAATTTTATGATGTCTTTGCTTGGGAATATTCAGATTTGAAAGGGTTTGATCCCCATATTGCTCAACACACAATTGAGTTAGAAACTAATGCTAAGCCAGTAAGATAGAAACAAAGGCCCGTGAATCCTAAAATTGAGCCCTTAATGATTAAAGAGTTGACCAAATTAGTTGAGGGGGTATCATCTTTCCAATTAAACACACATCCTGGGTTTCTCATCTTGTTCCGGTTAGGAAGAAAAGTGGTGAAATAAGACTTTGTGTAGACTTTAGGGATCTTAACTGAGCATCTTTGAGAGACCACTACCCATTGCCCTCCATGCAATGGATCTTGCAAGAGGTTGCTGGTTCTGAAAGATTTTCCTTATTAGATGGTTTTTCAGGGTATAATCAGGTGCTGGTTAAAGAAGATCAGTTCAAAACTGCTTTCACAACTAAGTGGGGCACCATGGCATACAAAAGGATTCCTTTTGGTTTATCCAATGCTGGTGCCACATTTCAGAAGGCCATGAACATGGCATTTCAAAGTTTGATCAACTAGATTATACTGATTTACCTAGATGATATTATAGTTTATTCCAAAAATGTTGATGAACATGTGTCACATCTTAGGCAAGTTTTTGAAAAATGCAAAGTTTGGGATGTCTCTCAATCCAAAAAAGAGTATCTTTGTTGTTCATCAAGGGAAATTATTAGGACACATAGTGTCAAAGCAAGGAATTACTATTGATCCTGAGAGAGTCAAAGCCATACTTGAGTTGCCATTACCTAATCACAAGAAGGGTTTGCAGAGCTTTTTGGGCCAAATCAACTTTCTGAGAAGGTTCATCCTTGATGTCGCAAACCTGTTACAACCTTTAACAACTATGTTAAAGAAAAATGCAATTTTCAGTTGGACAAAAGATGCCAAGAACAATTTTGAGGCAACTAAGGAGGCCTTAGCATCAACTCCTACGTTGGTAAACCCCAATTTTTCTAAATATTTTTATCTATATGCTTATAGTAGCACAAGTAACATTTCTGCAATATTGGTTCAAAAAAATGAAGAGAATTTAGAACAACCAATAGCCTTTTTCAGTCAAGGTTTTGTTGATTATGAACAGAAATACTCCTTTGTAGATAGGCATGTTCTTTCCATGATCAGAAGCTTGAAGAAATTCAAGCCTTTGATATCTCATAATAAAATTCATGTCATGGTGGCACACTCAAGTGTGAAGGAATTCTTATTGAATAAAGATCTGAATGAAAAAAGAGAAGGGTGGATCACTAAGGTCATGGAGTATGATGTAGATATTAAGATTACCAAATCAGTTAGAGGCAGGGGTCTCTATGAACAACTTGCTGCTGGGTCAAGCAGCAAAAGTGAACTAGAAAATGATGTTATCCTTGCTAATAAAAATGAGTTTCAGGATGCTCAAGACAATGTGCCTATGGGGATAACTAATTGGGTTCAAGATATGACCCAATTTTTACAAACTGGCGAGTGTCCACTAGGTTTGAACAGAGCCAAAAGGAGATACTTTAGACTGCAATCCATACCATATATGCTGATGGGCAATGTTCTTTTCAAAAAAGATCTGAATGGTGTCCTATTAAGATGCATTCACAGTGATCAAATTGAAAGAGTACTTCATGAGTTTCATGATGGAGTTGCAGGAGGTCACTTTTCTCCTAGAACTACTGCCTGGAAAATCATGAGAGCTAGTTATTACTGGTCCAGCTTGTTCAAAGATGCATATTCCTGGTCAAGAAAGTGTATCAAATGTGCTCTATTTTCAGGAAAGGAAAGATTGTCTGCTATGCCTCTACATCCAATTCAAGTGGAGCAGCCCTTCATGAGACGGGGCATTGATTTCATTGGACCAATAAATCCACCTTCCAGTACTGGTCACAAGTGGATGCTCATAGCTACAGACTATTTCACAAGGTGGACAAAAGTAGTAGCTTTGAAAGAAGCAAAAGAGTCTTCAGTTTTGAGCTTCTATGAGGATATGGTCACCAGATTTGGAGTGCCTAACTCCATCATATCTGACAATGCTCTTACATTCACGGGTCTAAGAATAACTAATTGGGCCATTAAACATGGCATTCATTTGAATACATCCTCAAATTAACCCCCAGGGTAATGGTTTAGTTGAAAGCACAAATAATAATCTCATCAGGATCATTAAAAGAACCATAGAGGATAATCAAAGGACCTGGCACATCAGTTTAAAGAATGCACTTTGGGCAGACAGAGTGACCCCTAAGATGTTTATTGGCAATTCACCATATATGTTGGTCTATGACAAAGAGGCAAGATTGCCCCTATCTATGGAGCTTCCAGCTCTTGATGTTGTTCACCAGTTGGAGATGGTTGAGGAATAGGACCCAATGTCTTAAGGTATGCGGAGCTCATGGAGCTCGAAGAATCAAGGGACAGAGCAATGAAAAATTTGGAGTGTCATCAGCTCTAGAGAAAGAAGACATTTGACAAAAGGGCTACAACAAAGTCTTTTAAGGAGGGAGATCTTGTGCTCAGGTGGGATGTTCTCAAAAGTAGGCCTGGCCATCACACTAAGTTTGACAATATGTGGACCAGTCCATTTATTGTCACGGACTACAAGGAACACAATGCTTATCAACTAGCTACAACAGGAGGGGAAGTACTTTCTATCCCAGTCAATGGGATACACCTTAAGCCTATTTTCAAGTTTGATGGAGTTCCTCTTTTGTAAATATTAGTTAAGTGTTATGTTTTTAATAAGTGCTTTTGCACTGTGGCTCGTTTGTTTTTCATGTTTTTCTCCTTTCCCTGGGTGTTGTTTAGCATGGTAAATAGTTCTTTTCCTTTTCCCCTATTTTGTCGTTTTTGCAATCTGTTGTGTTCTATAAGTCTCATGCGAATTGCAACCATGTGCTGACTAATGTTTTTATTTGTTCTCTGAGCTTCCTAATGACTCCATACCCAATGGACAAGTTGTAGTCACTAGTTCTCATGTTTAGCCGGAAAACATCCCGCAAAGGTCGCTAGAATTGTTGCCTATATTTCACCTACAACTTAAATTAGGTAGGATAATCATATATTAGATCTTTAGAGGGCAATGGAACATTCACATGAGGGAAAAGACTCTACATCCGTTGCTAAGTCATAAGGAACTCAGTGGGAGAAACTGCCCTATGGAGATTCAGCATGAAAATCATCTAAGGAGAAAGTCGGCAGGACATTCCTGAGGTCTCGCCAACTAGCAGGGGTTCCATTAGCTCCCAAATGCTTCAAACCAGGGATCCTATCAGTGTGAGTTGTCTTTTGACAAAAGGTCTCAGTGACCATTGATGTCTCCCCAACAATGATAAGGTTGAGGCACTGTCGGCATAAGGAGCAACCATCGGAGAAGCGTCTCCCCGACTTGTAATGTCTCACCGAGATCAGAGCTCAACAAGAGGCGAAGGGCTCGACAAAAGGTCTCGGCGAATGGAGACGGTCTAGCCAATCAAAGGGAGGCCTCACCAAAAGATGAAAGGGCTCGCCAACAGTTGAAGATATCGCCCTGAGGTCCTTCCGACACCAAGAAGTCTTGGCGACATGGAAAGTGTCATCGGAAAAGGTCTCACCCACCAGTGGAGCCTCCAAAATGAAAAGGAGTTTGCCAAAGGGAAGGGGTTTCTACGTGATGTCTTGGCGAATTGATGGGATCTTGCTGACATGGATTGCCTTCGGTACAGTGTTGTGTTTTCGCCCTGAGGTTTCCCCAAAGCAAAGATGTCTCCCCGACCGAAGGAGAAATAAATGCATCGCCAGGCAGGATGGAGGTTATCGCAAAGAGGTCTGGCCAAAGGAGTAGAGTCATACCAAGAGGAATTCTCTCGACATAGGTGGAAGCCTTCACCAGGATGTCATGTCGATCTATGGGGGGTCTTGCCGAAAGGATAGCCTTTGGCGTATGTCAGCAGACTTCGTTAAGAGGTCTTACCAATTATAGAAGGTCTCCCCGACAATCACTAGTCAAGCGGTGTCAGCAAAGGAGGTAGGTTTTGGAATAAGGTCATACTAAAGTGTGAAGGTCTCAACGACAGGAAAGGGAGCCCGCCGAAGGACAAAGCGTTCGGGTATGGTCTCAGTGACCCGTTAATGTCTCACTGATAAGAAGGCCTTTGGTATAGCATTCTAAGTTGGAGAGAAGTCTCCTTGACTCATGATGTCTTGCCGATAAGTGAATTACTTGGAAGAGGATGGATTCTTTAGCTTAGTGGGTGCCTTCGGTAGGATGTCTTACTGACATCACGTGGTCTTAGCAACGGAATGGGAATCGGTATGACCAATGGGCTACACTAGGATGTCTTCCCGACTTACTATAGTCTTGTCGAAGGGAATAAAGATGGCTTGGCATAAGGTCTTGCCAAACGCAAAGGTCTCCCCAATGTTTGACGTTGCTGTAGCACCCAATGCACGGCATGAAGTTTGGCTGATAGGCCAAAGTCTTAGCAAAAGGAGGAGCATCGGCAAGACAGTGAGCCTCACTATGAAGTCTTCCCGACTTGATATGGTCTCGCCGAAGGAAATCTGGAGCCCAGTAGAGTGAAATGCATTCGGGGTGATATCAATATGCTCTTGTCAAAATGATAGGGGGTTCTTGGGGTAACGTTTTTCCTTCGGTAAATCATCTCACCGACAATTGGCTATCTTGGCGACCACAGGGGCAACATCAGTATGAATTTTGAAGCTTGATAAATACTTCATCGATGTTTCCACATCGTGCCAATAGCTGTGGAGGGACATGATCGCATCAGTGAGACACTTCTAGTGTCTCGCCGAGATGCAATTTCGATTGATCGAGCTTTTGACTAGAGGGGAGTCTGCATGTAGTGTGCCTAGCAAATCAAGGAGAGCTACAGGTGAATCGTTGGAAGTTTGACCAGTGCCAAGAGAATCAATAGAATGAGAACCAACGTGTATCTGTTCCGGACTCAAGAGCATTCAAGGTGTTCAATAGGGGGATTCAGTAGGTGGACACAAGGACCAGAAGTAAATACACCCGGTAGCTTCAAAAGATCTAAGGGGTTTCTTCAGGTGGTATTTTTTTCACTGACACACATAACAAGGACACACAGGGGTGCAACATTTAATTCAATCAAAAGATCTTAGGATAGTTTTTTCTGAGACTGATATTTTGTAATCCCTAAGGGGGGCTGACAGAGTTTGGTATATAAGGCATTTTTTTCCTTTTTGTAAATAGTTTGACTAATGCATCCAGAAGAGTTAGTGATTTTTAGCTATCCTTCCTTGACTGATGTATACTTTGTAACCCAACTAAAATATGGAATGCAAAACAGAGCTCACCTTGAAAACAAGTTCTAATGCTTTTACTACCCTCATTTCTGAATGTTAGCTTATGCAAGTTTTCTTTAACAGTGTTTCTTTTAATCTGTATTCATACCATAAAGTTGTGAAGTTCTTTTCTTCTTTCTTAAGATATGTATGTAAATCAAACTTGTCAAGAATGATGCATAAGACTAAAGGGGTTGTGTAAGTAAGTAAAGCAATTGTCGTTAGGTTTTCTCAGTGTGCTTGCATCTTGTTTTCATTTCATGATTTCTCATCAAACTCGGTGTATCACCATAGGAATAGCATAGTTAGTTTCATCTTCTTCTTTTTTACGCATCCTTCTCCCTTTACCTTTACAAGATTGTTAGTTTAGGTGATACCCAAAGGAAGCCGACCTTCTCCAGAGGTTCACTCCAATCTTAGGTGACCCACAGCCTTGGAGTGATCCAATGTTTCACTAGAAAGCTCAGTTTTACAACTTTGCATAGGTTGCATTTCTAGGTGACAACAATTACTACATAATAGTTTATGTGTTGAAAGAATTGTTTCCATTCTTTGTAGTTTTTACATTGGAATACAAATCATATATAATTTCATGCCAATATAGTTCTTTCATAAAGATATTTGTTTGAAATAAGTGCTTCATAACCCATCTAATCAAATCATAATTAACCTATCAAAAAGGAAATAGGAATTTTCAAAAGAAAAGAACACTTGACCCAATCATAAGTGTATGGCCTTTGCAGAAAGGAGTGATCCACCTTAGCAATAATAACTACCTGATTTAGACCTGGGTATGTGCAAGATCATGATGGGCCAAAAAGTGGCAACATGAAAAAAGTAGCATTTTGAACTTGCCAAAAAATGCGAAAATCCTGAGTTGACTTTTTTTTTTTGGTTGGGTGTCAGTACATTGCTCCATAGCAATTCCCAAGACAAACTACTCCAAATCGGATATCCGATTTGTTTTGGATATCCAATTCGTGTCTAATATCTAATTTGAATTTATTTTTAAAGTGTAATAGTTTGGTGCTATAAATCAGATATCCAATTTTTGCTCACATATACCCAAGAGTAATTAGGAGGTGGAGGGTGGGAAAGAGAGAGAGAGAGTCAGATATCCAATTTTTGCTCACATATACCCAAGAGTAATTAGGAGGTGGAGGGTGGGAGAGAGAGAGAGAGAGAGAGAGAGAGAGAGAGAGAGAGAGAGAGAGAGAGAGAGAGAGA
>VDFB02353493.1:215723608-215748580 GCA_007258455.2 Sequoia sempervirens
GTATGATCAAATTCTTCTATTATGAAGAATTGGTTTGTGTGCCTCTAGTAATCACTATAAATTTTGTAAGGATAAAATGACTAATTGCATAAGGTAGGAGAGAATCAACTTTGAGTTCTTCAAAGATTATATTCCTCTATTCATAATTTTAAGGGTTGTGTGTGGAGGCTATCAATTCTAAGAAGGAGTGAGAGATCTTTCCTTTGTGATGGGAACTTCAAAGTAACTTTTGCTCTTTTGTTCCATTTTTATCTTTCCCTCTTATGTCTTCTTGGTCATCTATGGTGTTTGGGAAAATCCTAAGGTTGGGGTTTTACCTTTGTCTTCATGTAAAACACTAGTATTTATCTTACGCCTTGGGTGGGATCCTTTGGGCCGTTACTTTTTAGGGAGGGTTTTAAAAAAACTTAAGCCCCATCACTTCGTCTAGGTTGGGCCTGTTTTGATTTATTGTTTTATTTCCTTCACCTGACTTTATTATTTCCTAAGTCTTGGATGGTCCCGTGCTCCCTCGTTTAAAAAACAACTTATGTCATTGTTTATCATCGGCCTAGTGATTTCCCCTCGTTATTTTAATAAATGTTTTATATTTTGCAGAGGGACAAGTTTGTGTGACTGTAGATCAATTATCATTTGATCTCAGTCATTCTCTGCCATCTCGTGATGACCCCACCACACTATTTTGGTTGATCACGATATCACAGGCGAGCGCCATGTGTCTCATTTAATGAAGCCCAAGAGATGATAGAAATACTTTGATACATTTATCTGGTTTTAATACAGTATGTAGTGGGTTACTAAAGCATTTATAAGATGCACGTGTTTCAAATCAACAGAGATGTTATAATCTTGGTAGGAAAGGTGCTTGATGGTTAATGACAATGTTGTCGACTATGTTGAACGAAAAAGATTACTGATGGTTGAGATCCACGGTAGCTTGCCATTGCGTGATCAAAAGTTGCAAGGTCTTTATCGATCGCGATATCGCGAGTGAGCGCCATGTGGATTTCCTTGGAAACACATAGTATGGTGGGCCCTTATTTCCATGATGGAGATCATGTCAGTTTGTTTTGAAGGCAGTCGTTTGATCATCTGACCAAAGTGAAGGATTGACAGCTAGTATTTGAATCTGCATCAAATGCGATTACAAAGTTCTATTCTGTAGTTTCATATTTCTACTTAGCCCTCCTAGAGAACTAAAAACTCAAGATTATAGCTTCCCTCCTAGAGAACTAAGTGTTGAAGAGAGCCAAGATACTGACACCAAACAAATGGCATATAGGTCATTTGTAGCAAACAATGAATTTTGATATATAGAGACTTCAATGCATGTATTTAGATGGAGTAAATGAAGATATCTAAGTTGCAGATTAAGATTCTGGTATCAACTGTTTATTAAATTTATGCAGTTATTTTATTGTCTCCATTCTGATGCTTCTCTATTGTTTAAATTGATATAACAAGTTTATACTCAGTTTATCATTATAGATTTGCTATATATGTGTGATTTGGTTATTTGATTCTCTAAAGTAGGGATTAAAATCTTTTAATCAATCACAACAATTGGGAAGTGTTATTTGGATTAATAAGAAGAATCACATAACTAGAATTGTCATTCTATCTCAAGAAGAGTTTGTCAATTATTCACTTGCACGTTTACACAAGTTGTAAACAATTTATGTGCCTGACAGTTTGAATTATTGCCATTATTGAAATCCACATTTGTAGATATTCATTAGACTCCATATACCCAATAAGGCAATGGTCTCCCCTTGTATTCTTTTATCATTTTCATTATTCTTATTTATTTTACACTTACATTTAAAAATACACATACATATGCATTTACTATTTTTATTTATTTCTCATGTAGTTTAATAGTTCGATCAATTTCATATTATATGTGTTGAAGACTTTAGAATTTCAATTACATTAATTTATGGATATGTTGTATCTATAACACTACAAAACCATATGCTCTTTCCATTTACACTTGCATTTAGAAATACACATTTATATACATAGATATAGATTTATTAAATGATATGTTGCATTTATTGTTCTAGGAGAGCATCTAGTAATTGCATTTACATTTACATTTAAAAATACATATACATACATAAATGCATACATACATATATATATGTGTGTGTGTGTGTGTGTATCTTTTATATTCAGTGTTCAGAAACAACCCATTAGGTCTGTGCATGGATAAAAATTCATAAAATCAGATCTCTCATACATATTTTGTTGAAATCTAGGCTTGAACCTCTCATTTCACATGCTTTTCTTCACAAAGCTTTTGAGGATAGCAGCTATACCTTCTTTATTTCTCATCCTACACCCTATTCATGCATCCTACAATTACAAAAGTATCCATGGGGCATCTTACACAAGCTACAGTAATAAAAAAAAGTGTAAGAGCCCCTTTATATCATGTTTGGACTACAAAACCCTCAAAAATAGGGTAACTGGGTTGTATGCAAAGAAATGAAGCTCTCTAACTCAAATCAACGCCTTAAGCCCTCAAATCTGATTCAAATAAAAGCTAACACATATCTTCATGACCTGGAATTGATTTCACATCAAAATATGGCTGCATGTCACCGTACAGTGCTGCATAATAGGAAAAATATAGAAATTTTGAAGAAAAACATAGATTTTCGAATGTCAAGAGTTTGTATTTTAAATCCTCAACCATCAACAACCATTACAATGATCACTTTATGCATTTTAAAGGCCTTTACATGTCAACCACTAAACAACCACCTCTACAACTGACTTTTTAATCTTTTATGATCACATGAAACAGAAAACACACTAATTTCAAGGTTGTTAACATCACTATTGAAATGTTTTAATTTTTTGACCTTTCAAATGTTAAAAAGTAAATCATTAAATTAATTATGTAATGGCATAAAAATTAAAAACATCATGAATTAATTATGTAACCACATAATTCAAATATAATTCTATCAAGAAATTAATATCAAATAGATAATATAATCGCATAACTCATACATTTCAATGTCATTGATCTTCTTCTTCATCCAACTCTTTGTCTGTATCATCCAATGTAGATTTGACATTGTAAGCATTGGTCATATTATCATCATCATCATCATCATCAATATCAGTTTCAATAATGTCATCATCCACACGAATATCATCTTCATGAACATTAACTCCTACATCATAATGATCTAGCTCCTCCTCTTCAACATCTTCGTCGGGGACATCATCAACTAACTGTTGATCATAATCATCATCAACTAACTGTTGATCCTGATCATCATCTACATAATCTTCTAGTTCATTGGTATCTTCTTCTTCCACCACATTATACTTTACCGACCTTTCTCTTGGATCATGTCTAATAACAAATGACCAACCTAGTTTACCGAGAACCTCTGGGTAAAATACCTGCTCACATTGGCTTGGAAGAGCATAGGGCTCATTTCCATCTTGCTCAATCGACCTTGTATTAACCATGGTAAATCCATTATCATGTTCAATAATATTTCTCTGGATCATTTTCATTCAATCGTAGCCTATACCATAGGATGATGAACAAAATTAATCTAAAGGACTTAAAGTCACACTCAAGTATATCATCCAAAATCCCATAGTATCAATTTTCTCAGACTTCTGGATGTATGCCACTTCTAGATGAAACATTAGTCACCTAAAAGACTGTAGTTATACCAAAATCACAAGTTTTCTTCATGTCATCCAACATTTTGATTCAAAATTTATGACCATTGCACCACATAGCCCTATGGTGTTTCACCTGCAATATGTCAAACATGTAAAAATTATTGCAATATCATTAGTTGATAAACATATTTATTCTTGGCCGAATGTATGCAAAGAAAAAAATCTCAACATATATATACATCAATATAATATAAAATAATTAAATAATATGGGTGATTTATATATTTATACATACCTGTTTATCTCTTAAACCATATGCTAAATCAATTTCCCTTTGTGTAGCATTGGAATCTCCATTACGATGAGCTTCTTTAACCAATGAAGCCACACCTTCCCATGTTAATGTGCGACCAGATTGTTGACATCATTCAATCCATACCGTCATCCAATCAAGATTGTTTGCAATGTATAAATGTAGTGCATCCCACTCTCGACCAATTGTATCAAAAAAATTAAAATTCACAAACGACGTATAATTAGTGAAATACCATAGTATACGACCTTAATTTATAATTAATGTATATTGAAGATTAAAAATCAAATAAGTACAATATATATAAAAACCATATGTAAAAGTATTCCAATTAATTTTTATGACCATCTTATAATTACCTCTCAGTTTCCTCAATCTACCTTTCCCCATCATGTACTCCCCTTCGAATTTGTTAATGGAGTTGGGATCCCAAATGCAATCTACATGGATCTTTGCTACAAACTTAGGAAGATATTCACTAATGTACACCATGGTCTGGTATACCATATATCCCTCAACCATAGATTCCTCAGGATGTGCTCTTTGTCTAACCAAATCCTTCAAAAATTTCAAGTGCCTCTCAACCATCCACATTGACCTTGCGTGTATAGGTCCACACAATTCAATCTCCTCAACTTGGTGTATGAGGTAGTGTTCTTGTGCATTGAAATTTTTTAAAGGTAGACACTTTTGCATTTCACACATTAGATAAGGAATTTTTCTCTTCCAATAATTTATATCTTCTTTACGGATTTCTTTAGATGACAACCATCTACAAGTGATTCAAGGCGCAAATATATTAACAAGATTTAACAAAAATATATAGTATATTACATAACATGTAAAACAAATGGAAATTATAAGATGTATACAATGAATTGAACAAATATCGCTACTTACCTCATGTATTTTCCAAGATCATATATAACTTGCTTGACATTGTTGTCGAAGTTGTCTTGGAGAGATAGAGGTAGAACATACTGCAACAATTATAAAATATTCTTTTCATTATTTTTCTAAAAGTAGTAAACATAATACATTGAAAAGTACATGTATTATACAAGTGTATATAATATACTAGAATAATTACCTTAATGAAGGTATGCCAATCATGTGTTTTCATCCCTGACCCAAATTCACCTTTCTTTGTTATTATATTATTTATGTTCGTAGCAAATCCTGTGGGAAATCAAATTTTTTGTATGACTTCTTTTATAGCATTGCTTTGTTGCTTCATTAATAACCAAGGAAGGAAACTTATATTAATTTGGTCTTCATCGCTATTTAATTGAATGAAATTTTTCATTGCATGATTGGCTTCCTAAATGTCACTACAAATTTTGATAATTTTTTCTTTGTCATGCATTCCATCCAATATTTTCCATAACGTTTCTGTTATATTCTTTTTGATATGCACTGTATCAAACAAATGCACAATTTGTAGCTACTCATAGTAGGGCAACCTACTAAATTGTCTGGGATAACTTTTTAGTCCCTGTGGAAGCTAGCCATTAATGCCTTGACAACCTTCATGAAGCATATAAGTTAAAAAAATTAACGACAATCATTGTCGATTACAGCATGAGTAAACACAACACTATAAAAATATAAATTCAAAACATATCATATATGATAGATAAACAATTTGATCTGATTTATATCCTTGACGATTAATTTTATTATATTCCAACTTCCATAGGCGAGGTGTCATTCTTCGTGGTTTTGATGTAGTCTCTTCTTTCCCATTGAAAAGATGTTTTTCAGTAGTTCAATACTTATGATTTCTATGGAGGAAGTGCCTATACTCATCAAACACCTACTTTTCTAAACTTGTTGAATGACAAGATTTCATCTTTGGACCACAAATTGGACATGCAAATTTTCACTTTGTTTGAAGACCTACAAGATCATATATAATTGGATTAAATATGTCAATTTTTATAATTATATATAATGAATAGATTATTTTAAAAACATGCATGATATCTACTTCATAAAATTAAATATTGTTAAAGTGAAATTGAACATTATAACATACCACAAAAATGTGTTAGCCCTAGAGCATCATGAATTGTCCATACAAGCATTGCATGGAATTGAAATTGTCTTTATCATATTGGTCTAGAGACGTCATACATAGTGATGCCACTCCATAACTCTAGTAACTCATCGATAAGAGGATCGATATATACATTCATATCTTTAACTTGGTACTTACCTAGTTGAATCAACATAAACATTACATAATTATTATAACCATTTTACAGCAATATATATAAATTAATGTACATGACTATTGAATGAAAAAAATATAAGTCATTATATAACAAATAAGAAAAATGAGATGCTACTACGTTAATGAAAATTGATGTAAACAAATACCTGGAACAATCATTGACAACATTATGTGCTCCCTCTTTATTGACATCCATGGAGGAATGTTATTGTTGATAACAAAAATAGGCCACAACGAGTAAATAGATCTCAGCTCTCCAAATGGATTGACACCGTCCGCTCCCAATGAAAGCTTGAGATTACGAGGTTCTTCTTTATTGTGTGGCCACTTTTAATCCATGTCCCTAAGTGAAAAACCATTCGCAGGCATTCGAAGAATGTCATCTCTACTTCTATTTCGTGCATGGTAATCCATAAATTGAGCTAAGTTTTCACACCTAAATAATCGTTGCATACGTGGAATAATGGGAATATAACGAAGAACCTTCCGAGGAACCTTTTCTATTAGTTGATCTGTTCAATATCTACTAATATGACATTCCGGGCATTCTTTTGCAAATTCATGTTGTTTATGATATATAATATGATCATTGGGACATGCATCTATTGCTTGATACTCCATTCTGATATCTTTCATAATGCCAGATAAGTCTCGGTATGAGTGAGGTAAAATATTTGATGGTGGTAACAAAAATTCACCAATCAATCTACAACAAAAAATAATTTGTTAATATAGAGAATATTAATGGTACATATTTCATCCTTTATTTACTAGTGATGAACTAACAACAATTCAAATAGATGAAAAAAGATGACATAGATGACATACCTTAACATCCGTGAGATTGGTATGTTTGATAAAAGATTCATAACCTTCAAGTTTAGCAACAACAACAATACAACACAGAGGAGTTGTTTGGGAGCCTTCATAAAAGGGCTCGTATGCCTTCTCAAGTACAGGTAAATCATGAACATCATCAAATTCATCTCGATCATCATGATCAGCTCTGCCACTAAATGTGTCATGGATTGTTGTATCTGTACTATCATCTTCAACTGTATTTTCTGGCGCATGATCATCTTCTTCCATAGGATCATTAACTTCATCTTCGATATTCATAGCTCCATGTTCATCTTCTTGCAAAACCACATTCTTTGGGCCATGATAATCCATATCATGTGCCCTAGGGCGCCCCACCTTTATAATAATGATAGACACAAATAAACCATGTTCATGATCAAGTGATTATATATATATAATGTTAAAACGATATAAACATTTACAAATTCAATCAATATAAACACATATAATGAACAACTTACCAATGGACAATAATCATTCCCCCCTTCAACATGACTATGCTTCCTACAATGTTTCTCAACTGTTGTGATTAAAAGTCATTTCGTCTTTAAGCCCTTGCAATTATTGCAAGGACAATAACATTTCGCATCACCCTTTCTTTTCAATTTAGCCCTCAATCTATCAAGTTCTCTTCATTTTGTTGTGGACTAATATTATCTGACATAATTTTTCTTTACCAAGCTTGACTATTTAGATCTTGAAAAAATATCAAACTCACACTCCAATAATTTTTATTTATAGATAGGTAACAAAATCTAATAATTCTGATATTTTACACCAAAAAAATTTGGCATGCAACCACCCCTGCAAAAGAGAAGATAGTATTAAGTTAATGACCCCAAAAAACACTTTAAAATGCTAATTCCAAAACTTATTAAATTCTGATTTTACTATGATTTCCAACCGTTAGACTCCTAAAATTAGAATATTGAACTTGACTGCAAACTTCCTACAACGATGAAGGTAGTGAGCTAGTAAGAGCAAGTGACCCATTCCTAAGGAGCAACAAGTTAGAATCATCATTGCTAATGTCAATACGGATTTATCCTTTTAGTTTAAGATGCAATGTGTCACTTCTTATGATGAGCTTATCCCTAGGGCCCTAAACATTGAGAGAGCCCTAATCGCACAAGGAAGCACACACTAGTAGAATTTGGAAAGTAAATGACTAGGTGACAAACTTTTAGTCACAACAACTAAAAATGACTAAATTCTGCTCATTTTTTAACTCAACTATAAATGAGTAAATAAATTACTAGTTTGGTCATTGATTAAAAATTATTTAGTGACACAAATAAAAATGACTAAATAGTTAATCATGTATTTAGTCGCAATACATTTTAATATATCATTGAAGGAATCAAGAATATAGCCCACCAAAATACTCTAAAATTTCAATAAACATACCCTAAAACTTTTGTCAAAATCTTATTTTCAGGCATAGCCCACCAAAATGGAGTTTTCATTTTAATAAAAATACTCTAAAACCTTCGTGAAAACATTATTTTCAAGCATAGACCGCCAAAATGGAGAAGTGTTTTAGTAAATAATGATAGAGAACAGTGAGGAGATGTGCCTGAAAGGAGGCATGGTATTCATTGCTTCTTATCTCATTCCCGCTCTGCTCAACAAATCTTACATTGTTCCTACTAGTATTTGTAATCTAGGTATTTACTTGACATATATTTGCATAATCTCAAATTTCCTTCAAAGGCTTTTGAAGTATCAATGTATCCTATATAGGGTTTAGAATGATTTCTTTTAATTAAAAAAATAAATAAATGATGTATTTCCCTGTAATTAGATAATGTGGAGATCTCCTAAATCTACCCCAGCACACTATCCTCTTTGGCACTGTATTCATTACTCTAGCTACTATGGTTTTGCATGTGACATCTTTAATATCTTCATGGTACGTGGCTTTTAAATAGATCTCAATCTTTTCTTTAATCATTTTCATGGTAACCCTTGAGTTCCATAATCCACCTTCAATCTCTTCTAAGAACGTTGTCTTAAGCTAGACTGCATAGTATGCATATAAAGCAAGTCCTTCATATCTACCATTGTTCCAAACCACCACTCACTGCCTTGCTTAAAATGTTTCCTCCATAAGAAAAATAGCATGTTTTAAAATCATGGTTGCCAGTGATTGACCATTAAGGTCACCACTTTCATCAAGATACAATGAGATTTTTTTCTTCAAACTCAAGGCATTATGCAAGATAACATTGTGAATTGTTTGTTGTGTATGATTTGATTTTCTTGCACATTTACTGCTTTGCTAACTTTGTTTAAGACTGGGTATTGCACCTTAGCTACAATCTCAAACTACTCACTCACTATCACTTGAAGATTCCTTTCATGAGCATCCTTCTATAAAATCAAACTATACCCTATAGACTACCTACTTACTATAGGGGACTCATTGTTTCATGGTATTGTAGATCTTAAGATCCTTCAACCTTATTGATACTACTTCTCAATCCACAAGGTATTATTCACTATTCTCCCATCTTTGATGAGTCTCAAAACACTACTCAAACATGCAATCCACTATCTCCATTATACAATGGCTAAGAAGAAACATTGAACCTATGATTACCACTGTTACTTCATTTGGACAGTCATTCCCTGATTGCATTTTCCTTGTCTAACACTACCAAAAGCATTTGAAAAACCCTTAAGGTTAGCAAGGGGGTAAGGAAAATCATTGTTAAAATCTCCACTTTACTATGCAAGGTTTGAGCTTTATTATCTTGTCACTGCTCACCCTCTCTTTGACTATCACGTCTCAAGTGACTGTCATTCTTCTCGCTGTAGATTGCATTTACAAATGTCACTAAGCTACATAGTGTGCTTGTTATTGGCTACAATCTTTAGATTGCAAGATTTTCTTATTAGCTACAATGTCTCAATCTTTCTGGTATTGCAACCTCACTAATCTGCTAGAGTTATTGTTTATGTTTCTAAGGAGGCCTAGGGTTTGTACCCCAATCATTCTCTTACCAATGCTTCTATTGGTATTAAAAAAAAACCTTAAATATTGGGTCAGAAAATTAGTTGTCTTGACAAGGTTGTGGTATGATCTTGGATTGTATCCTAGAGTGTGTGGGAAGCTTGTGTTTGATCATTAAGGTATGTAAACCTAATTAGGGTAATGTATCCTATATAGCATGGGTCTTGCTTTAATACTTTCCATAATGGCTATTAGCATATCACATTTTTATAGTTTGCAGTAACCCAAGATTGCATTCAAGTATGTAACAAACTTGGTTTGTAGTTTAAACTATAGACTTTTAAGTAACATTCATAAGGTTTAGAAAATCTTGATCACTCTCTAGAATAGCCCATTAAACATGGGTTGTGTTTGAATGCACTACATAATTGATATAACACAACCACTTTGCATATCAACTAGAGTTATAGGATCTTTATTGCAGCAAGAGGTAATCACTTTTTGATCATGCTATAATTACATCGTAACTTGTTAAACTTGAGACAACCTGAATGCACCCAATGATGATTGACACCTACATTATACAACCTAAATTAACTACATTATCTGAGTGCCTCCATTTCTATCACAACATAGACACATTAAACTTGGGTCACACATGAATGCATCATGTATTTGTTATAGCACAACTGTGCCACATGACCAATGGAGTTATGGATCACATAATTATAGTCACAAGAATTTGTTCCTTGGTTGTGATCTTATGGTGATTCCACACAACAAAATCTGGACATGAAATTCTCAAAACCCTAAACCTCTAAAAATGAAATTTGATGACATGTTGCTTTAAAATATGATTTTCAAACCTGGAACTACAAATTTGACTTCACAATTGAATTATGCAAAAAGACAATGACCCTCAACCTGGCGATATCTTCATGAATTTTTTTTTATTTTTCCCAAGAAAATCATCCTTAGTTCTCCACAAACTGTCTCTAGTAGAGAAAATTCGCAAGTATAGCAAAACACTGTCGCAATAAATCAGCGAACTCACTTTTCTTTATGTCAGCCACAATTTGATTTTTTTCTTATCTTTCATGTTTGTCGAAATTTTGACGAAACTGCTAGTCAAAATTTTGACGAAACCTAGGTTTGTCAAAATTTCGACGAACATTAGGGATAAACTTTTTAAAAATTGAAAATTACACATCAAATTTTACAAGCACCTGACAATACATCAAATTATACATATTTTGTAAGAAATTTTTGTTGAATTTGGTAGTCAAATGAGTTAGTGAGGTTAAGGAGGTCAATCTTCAGATGAAAAATTTGGAGGATGTTTGTGTTGCTATGCTAAGAGGTAACCAAAAAGAGTGGGAAATAAAAGGAAAAGTGAAATCAATGCATATTGCACTTGATGAGCTACTAGTCGATGTTGATCATTTGGGGGTTTCTCATGAGGAAAGAATTTCCTCTTTGGAAGTTATTGTTATTAAAATGTTAGAGGAAAAAGTGGAAAGTTTGGAGGATAAAATGGGAAAGATGTCGGAGGACTTGAAAATGGTAGTCAATATCAACAATAACTCTTTGAAGACCACTACTATGGGTCTTTCTGTTCTGAATGAGAAAGCGTTGAATTGGATTGGAAAACCGCTTGACTTGGGTAATATGGAGGAAAGGATTGAAGAGATTAGTGGCTCTTACCTAGTGGAGAAAGTGGAAGCTCCTACTCTTGTGTTGGAGAAGGACATGCAGGTGGGTCCATGCCTTAGGATGAGGAGCAAGATGAAAAAGAGGGTTGTTGTTGTTGTTGAGGAGCTAAAGGATTTTATCAATAGCCATGAGGAGGTCATCAAGGAGAACAGGGCCTCGACTAATGTTTTAGATAATTTGTTGTAGCTGGTGCTTTCTCTTTTGGTTCAACAGGTTTGCTGATGTTTTTTTCTTTTGGGTTTGCTGATGGGTTGCTAATGTTCCATCTTATGTCAGTTTTTGGGTTGTTGGGGTTAGTGGTTTAATTTTTCTTGCAGCTTGGCATCATTTTTAAAGGGTTTCGGGACCCCTTCAAAACTTGTTTTTTCTTATCAAAAACTAATTCAGTCTAATTTTCTACTGTACAATTGTTTTTTATGTGCTTTTTACTTTTTGCATGTGGATTACCCTCAGAAAGAGACTACTTATCTTTTCTTAAATGAAGCCTTTACATTTCTTATCTATGAAAGGAATTTATTGCTTGACAAAAGGTTCGTGAACTTCATACAAATTAAGATTGGTGTAAAAGGCCATCCCCACAAATGTTGTTTGGTCTAGAATTATAAAGGAAAATAAAAAAGCTTGCTAGGAGAATAAAATAGGTTTTCAATTGTCCAAGTACAACATAATATTACTGAAGCATTTCAAAGTTTAGGCATTTGAGATTCATGGATCTCCTTTGAGGTCACCCACCTAATATAATAATAGTAAATTAGTATGAACCTTTAGTCATAAATTAAAATGCAATATAATATCTCTATGTCTCTCACACATGAACGTTTCATATAACCACATACCTTGTAAATGTTCATAATCGACTTATAGCATTCCTGAAGTCAACTGTAAGACATGAATCCCCCCTAATTGTCAATGGCATGATATGCTATCAAACACATTTATGAAAATTAATAACATTCGATTTTCACAGTCCATGATAGTTTTCTAGAAATTTGCACAGTTTATCTAGAAATCTTACTCACATAACATTTATGAAAAGGTTATTAGTAATTTTTCTCACAAAATAATATCAAAATAAATTTAGTGCTTAATCAATGTTGTCTCATCTATTTCCACCCACTTTCCTCTCAATGATTTAGTATTTTTATGCCATCCACGTCCTCTCTCCATGGCCTCCTCTATGAATAAAAATGTTTCCATAGAAGCTTTCACCGCACTACTGCCAAGAAGGAAAAAGAAACTTGCGAGATTGCGGTAAAAACTACTCTACCACACCAAGCTAATGAAGGAGCCACAGGATGGCAGTGGTCACCGCACTACCACACGCCAATGGTAGAAGACTTGTGGGAGTTACCGCAACACCGCCAAGAACAAAAGGAAGACTCGCATCCCGCCATAGAAGCTTTCACTGCACTACCGCCGAGAAGGATGAAGCACCTTGTGGAACTATGGTAAAATGTACAATGATAGGCACTCAATTAGGTGCTCTTGGAGCTACCTTAGGTGCCCCAAACTGATTACATTAATGGCCAAAAGTTGGTGCTTAAGCTAATGTTAAGGAAGAAATCAAATGACAAAAAAAGGGAAAAAAGGGAAAAATGCCATGCAAAGGAAGAAATCAAAATAAAAAATTTAAAATTTCATGTGTGAAGGAAGAAATTAGGCAACATAAAAGGGAAAAATTGTGTGTGAAGGAAGAGAGTAGGGTGCTACCAGCAACTAAAGAGATCATGAAGCCAAGATGGATGGAGGAAGTCTGGTGAGGAGAGTATGCAGGTATTTGAATTTGTTCATAAGATTATATCAAATTTATTAAACGATTTTTTTTTTCTTTGATCGGTGATAATATTTTTATTTTATTTAAGATAAATAAAAAAATACAAAGCTCCAAATAAAAAATTCTTCTTGCACCATCACATCATGTTTGTTAAAACAGAATAAAAACCTATGGATCAAAAATCCTACTACAACTGCCTAAAAACTATCCAACTAACTATGACCCAAACATGAACTATTTACAACATCGAAACCAAAAATAGGGCTTAACCCCTTAAGCTTACACATCAACATCTAGCTTAAACACAATAAAATAGTTTACGTGGAAGCTCCGAAAGCACTACCCAGATGCAATGGTCACATTTCCACGAGCGGCTTCACCTTCTTTCTTGGATGCAAACCATTCTTCTCACACAGCTCCTCTTTGGCAATGGCTTTGAGTCCCGCTATTATCTCCTCAGTCTCCATTAATTTGATGCATAGTTTCAAAGCTTGCCACCCCTATTTTGCACCCTCTCTCCACACGGCTTTGGTTCTTCCTTCTATCCACCTAATGAAAGGGAAATTTATCTTTGCTACTTCTGGGTCCACACCTTCCATGCCTTCACTTACAAAGCCTTTTCCTAGTATATCCCTTTCCAGGATACTCTCCATGTTCACTAAGAAATCCCTATGCACCAACACTTTCATCACTTTCCTTACAACCTCCATCGACTCTCCTAAGTCCAATCCCCACGGTGTGATTAGAGAGTATATATCCATGTTAGTCTGATATTTGTGCTTCAAATCTTTGAAGCCACTACCCAAAATGATTTGCACAGATTGTGCCACCTTCACATCCTTGTATAGGAACAAGCCATGCAGTCTCTTCATCATCACTTTTCCATCAAAAGGATCTAATTTCCTCCTTGCTTTCAGAGTTAAGTTGGCTTCCATTTCTTATCTCGTACGTTAGCCACCAGACTACTTCACACCACTATCCTAACATTCTCCTTACTCTTGCAAACCAAGAAGCATCAAAGGAAATGCAAGAAAAAACCTTCATTACATAGAAAATTGTTGGCCATCAACATTAATGTCGAACGTACGTCCAACGCCGACAAAAAGAGCTAATTCTTCAATAATTTCGAAAAACATTCCTTCAATAATTTGTAAGTATATTTAATATTTTAAATGATTTTTTTTTTATTTCCTTGGAAAAAGTAAATGATTGCATATTAATTAGTTTAAAAGTAAATGATTGCATTTTTGGCTTTGGCTTCTAATTCATCCCATTTTTTACCTTCCTCCTCTTCAGAATCTTCTTCTTCTTCTTCTTCCTCCTCTAACTCCACAGGAGATTCTTCTTTTGAACCTTCCTCATCTAATTCTGATTCCTCTTCTACATCAGAGGGTCCGTATCCTTGATCCGACTCTTCTGAATTATCAGAATCAAAATCACTAGCTGTTCCATATTCAAAGATTCCCAACCACCATCTTCAATAAATTTATATGTATCATTAGTAATAGTATTCAAAATTGGCTACGAGTTCAAGTTCATTCTACTTTCATAATACTTTACATCCATGAAAACCAAGCTCTCTAAATGGTATATCAAACTCTAGTTCAAAATATTTTAGATGAGGTTGCTCCTATAGCTCTCCTACTCGCTTGAAAAATCCTTGAAACTATGAATTCTTAACATTCAAAAGATAAATGGAATGTCCTCAACACCTAGTAGAGCTATCCAAAAAAGCTAACTAAAAGCTAACCAATTTTTAAGTTTAATAATTTAATTATAAAGTTTAACTTTGAATGTTAATTTTTTATGTGTTATTGGCTTATTGCAGGCTACAACATTGTTTAATGTTTATATCTATAAATTGTCTCTATCACATTAATAGTGTGTCAAAATGGAAAGGAACTTGTTGGAAGTAGTATGCTCTAAATTGCCAATACTTAGTGAATCTAGATCCATAGTTAGTAATTTCCAAACAAAACTTGTCCCAACAACCATAGGGAAATGGGAAAAGTTAATGGGTAATAATCAATGGGATACACAGGAGGTTGTCATACTGTCAGATGATTACCTAAGCCTTCCCCCAGGAAGGCTTAGGTAATCAACTAACAGTATGGCAACCTCCTGTGTAGCCCATTGATTATTACCCATTAACTTTTCCCATTTCCCTATGGTTGTTGGGACAAGTTTTGTTTGGACATTACTAACTATGGATCTAGATTCACTAAGTATTGGAAATTTAGAGCATACTACTTCCAACAAGTTCCTTTTTATTGTGAATGTGATAGAGACAATTTATAGTTATAGATATACTTAGTATTGGCAATTTGGAGCTTAACACTTCGACATTTATTTAATCAATTTGGAGCATAAGACTAAGACTACTCAAATGACATTGCAGCCAGGTAAAAATTTATTAAGGGCATAATAGTAGTATACTTGTGTATGTGTATTTCCTTTAGCTAAAGTTTGCATTTTATACTTAAGTGATCGATGTATGCTTGTTTATGTGATCAAATTTTCTTCTATTTAATGATATTATTTTGTATTTAAGGTCTGTTTAATAAAGGGTGCATGAAACAAGTTTTAAACAAGTCTGAGTCTCATTACTATGGTTGTGATACAAACAAAAGGTGCTTACACATTGGCTGAATATATCCTCATCAAAATGACCAAAAATAAATTTCAAATTTGTGAGTAAACTTTGACAGTCAAGAAAAACAGACATAAAAATTGGAAGTAAACTTTGGCAGACATGTAGGTGAACTTAATTCATATAACTTTATGCCTCTTGGTAGACATCAAGATCTCCCCTCCTAAATTTTGGACCACATACATTACCTCCACATAAAACTAGACATCCTTGGTCTTCTTGGTTCCCATGCCATGCTATGGTTATGCAAATGAAAATGAAGCAAAAAAATCATCTCCTTCTCCACTGGTTGGAAGAATGCATGCTTAATGTTTTGATACATGATATCATCTCTCTCTTCTACCCTCATGGTTGAATACCGAAATCCATTATGGTGGGCCTCCAGATTACAATCATCTTTCATCCTCTTCCACCAAATGCTTGCCTGATCCACACGTCTGCTAGCCTAATTGGCTTTGTTTTTGAAAGCTAAAGTTTCTCCTGAGTCACCAGTGTAGCTCTCTCTTCCTTTTCAGACTCTTTCATTGCTATAGATTTTCTTTGGGATTTAATCATTTGTACCACATGGTTGATGTGCTTTGAATCCTTGCATCTAAAGGAAATTTCCTTAACATAAATACTACTAGGGAATTTCAATGTTACCATTATATTTGGCATTAAATCCGATACCTACAACATTGAAAATTATCCTTATATAAGAATTCCCTCCATCTTGTTGGCTTGTAACAATCTTGATGGTGGCTACATGAAATCTGATTCTGATTCCTCTTCTACATCAAAGGGTTCATATCCTTGTTCTAACTCTTCTAAATTATCAGAATCAGAATCACTAGCTTCCATATTCAAAAGTTTCCAACCACCATCTTCAATAAATTTATTTGGATCATCAGTAATACTCTTCAAAATTAGCCACCAATTCAAGTTCATTATGCTTTCATAATACTTTATATCCATGGAGTTTAGCCATTCCTTGATGCCATCAACTAAAGATTGAGGAATGGATTCAATGTGGAGTACATCCCTCTTGAATTCTTTGAAAACAATAGCCATATCAAATGCATTTTTCCCAAGTCCTACTCTCTCAAGGTTAACAATCCCAATCTCATGACTAGTGATTACTAAGAAAGGTAATTCCACCAACTCTACCAAACAGTTTACCATAGGAACAATAAAAGCAAAGGCTTTGAAAGGAACTCCATGAAAACCAAGCTCTCTAAATGGTATATCAAAATCTAGTTTAAAATATTTTAGATGAGGCTTCTCCCATAGCTCTTACTCACTTGACAAATCCTTGAAACTCTGTATTGATTTTATTTTTCCTGTCCCTATCTTGTTGTTCTTCCTCAATTTCATCAAGATCATACATTGACCTTCTTTCCCCTCCTAAATTTTGGACCACAACCATTACCTCCACATAAAACTGAACATCCTTGGTCTTCTTAGTTCCCATACTGTGATATGGTTATGCAAATGAAAATGAAGCAAAGTAATCACCTCCTTCTTCGCTGGCTGGAAGAATGCATGCTTAATGTTTTGATACATGATATCAGCTCTCTTCTACTCTCATGGTTGAATACTGAAATCCATTATGGTGGTCCTCTAGAGTTCCAGCCATCTTTCTTCCTCTTCCACCAAATGCTAGCCTAATCCACAAGTCTGCCAGCCTAATTGGCTTTTTTTTGAAAGCTAAAGTTTGTCCTGACTCACCACTATTAGCTGTAACTTTTTTAAAACTTTATTATGGTATGTGCACTTTGATATGATGTAATATGATTATGGTTGCGTCTCATATGTTGTAATATTAGATATGTAACAAAAATAAATTATTGCATGAAATAAACAATAACTTTTCATTTTAAATGTTCTTTTTTTTGCATTACACGGGTCCTCTAGAAGATCAAGATGATCCTCAACATGATATAGATCCACAAAATATTAGTTTTGTTGATACATATCACATGGAAAAGGATGATGATGACGCAGATATGGAAGACATCGAGGCCAATGACAATGATGACGATGACAACGATGACGAAGACGACGATGATGATGATGATCAGGATGGTGATGATGATGATGAGACAATTGGTGATAGTAACCAGTGACATTCATGATCATATAGTCGACATCATAGATCATTGTTGATATATCATTATGATGACTATTTTCATGATTACTATCATATGTATCATTTTCATGGCCTACTCTACTATATTGTTGAGTTTTATCATATTGACATGTATCATTTTCACTATATCATTTGGACATGTATCATCTTGACTTGTATCAATTTGAGTTACATAATTTATCAGTTTTATTTATATTATTTGTACATGTATCATTTTCACTTATGTCGATTGTTGGACATGTATCATTTTGACATGTTTTTGATGTACTGGCATATTTGAATTTCACTTGTTTTAGTTATATATGATGATGATGATCTTATCAGTATTGACTTGTCAATTTATATATATTAAATGTGGTCGATGATTTTTGGGTGGATATTTATTAAGTATGATGATTTTAATTTACTGCTTAGGATGGATGTTTTCAAATTCAATTAAATTATAGATATTTGATTCACTTGTTTTAATTATAGATGATGAACATGTTACAATAATTATATTGTTATTTAATCATATGAGTTAAATAGTTAAATTACTTACTCTATAATCATATGAGTTATTTAAGAGGCACAATATATTTAACTAATTAAATTGAAATAAAACATATTAAATTAATAAATGGAAGCAAAACAAGAATCATTTTTAGAAGCAACAATGGAAGCCAAACTAGAAGCAAATCAGAATTAATCTTGGAAGCAAAATTGGAAGCAAAACCGGAAGCAAATCTAGAAGCAAAACTAGAAGCAAAACTGGAAGCAAAATTGGAAGCAAAACCGGAAGCAAAACTAGAAGTAAATCTGGAAGCAAAAATGGAAACAAAACTGGAAGCAAAATCAGAAGCAAAATAGGAAGAAAAACCGGAAGCAAAACTAGAAGAAAACTTGCAAGCAAAATCGAAAGCAAAACTAGAAGCAAAACTAGAAGCAAAATTGGAAGCAAACTTGGAAGCAAAATCAAAAGTAAAACTAGAAGCAAAACTGGAAGCAAACGTGGAAGCAAAACCAGAAGCAAAACTAGAAGCAAAACTGGAAGCAAAATCGGAAGCAAAATTGGAAGCAAACTTGGAGGAAAAAATGGAAGCAAAAGTGGATGCAAAATCGGAAGGAAAACTAGAAGCAAAAATGGGAGTAGAGATGGAAGAAAAACCAAAATATAAATTGGGCACCAATTTTAGCACAATTTATGTCGTTGTTGTTACTTATTTTTCACTACGAGCTCAAACAGGTAGAGCTGAATTGAATTCATCATTGATAGGTACAAAATTTTCCAAATTTTTGCTGCTAAGTATTCATTGTTCATCATTAAGATCAGATTACATCTTGATTATAGTTTTATTATGCAAGTATTTGAAATAGAAAATTGGACATTTGCATAATAATGCTTTTTATTCATTTTGAAAAAACTGAAATCCCGCACAAGCCGCGAGAGTAACTGGATTTGATTGTCTTAATCAAATAATGAATACAAGATGGGATGGAATACTACACTATTGAAGATAGCATAAACATAAAGGAGGGAAGCAATTCATCATTTCCTGTGATGATGAACCACTTTTGCTCGATGTCTTCAGTTGTTGTGTATCCAAGCTGCAACAATCTCGATTCCATGCTCCATGAACCTGCAAGATTGTAAAAAGAATGATGTTAGAGAATTACTCTAAGAAATGATAAATTACATTCTACTTCATTTCTATGCTACCAACAGGAATGTAATATACATTCAATCATGAATTTACCAAATGATTGAGTTACAAAGGCTGACAATCAAGGAACACAAAGTTCAATGGAAGCTTTCAACTTCAATTACTTTTGCTAACTTGTTTGTTTCAATGTGCAGGAATAGGTTCATTATGTTCATGATCATTTTTCATCAGATATGTGGAGCAAAACGGGCTCCTACAAGGGTGGAGCCCGACATATTAGGTGGATACCTCTCATTTATTCATACATTAGAGTCATTGATATCAATTACAGTCACCAAATAGGACTGTTGTGATTAACAGTTTCATAAGCAATTTCTATTTCAACATGATAAAAGCAGATTGAGCAAAGCATCTTATTGCTCATAATTCAATGTAACAGTCAAAGAAGCATGTTAAGGGAGAATTGATTATATTTGTCATCCTTTGTTTCAACTTTTCCTTTCATTCATATTTACATTTTAATGAGGCATTGAGCCCCTTTATGCTGAAGGGAGAAAAAGACATCAGGTCATCATGACTTTAATACTTTTAAGGTACAAACATAGTCTGTAAGAGACTTAAGAAACAAAAATGGAAAATGGAGCATTATTGTCAAGTGAAATGTCTACATAGTTACCAGAAGGGTAGTCTATATGACTGCATGTGAAAATTGTTACAAGACATCATCAAAAGAATCAAGGGTATGGCTTCCATTATCATTTACTATCCCCAATTTCCTACAGAATAACAGAATTAAAAAAAATAGAAAATGATTATGCTTCAATGATTATGCTTCATGCATATCAAACTGGGTTTCAAGCATCAGGCTACTACATGAAGCTTGGGACTATTTTCATAATAGATAAAGAGGATAGAATAGACCATAAGCATTCAGAAAAGTTTCAAGTGCACATTGTCAAGCTACAGGTGAATATTACAAACATTTGATAAGTGAGCAAACATCATTCATACATGAGACATTCATATCAAGGACAACCATATATGCAAGTGAGGCATTGTCACATTAAAGCATAAAAAGAAACATCATTACTATGTGCCATTCCCAATTGTTTCAATTAGTAAAGCAGATCATAAAAGCTACAATCTACAGAAGATTGAAACAACATTCTTTCATGGACTGTTATCACAAAAGAAACAGGTGTACGTGAACCATAGCAAGAGAAAATTTCAAGATAATGGTTTGATGGCTAAGGTTTTCTACACAAGAGCAGTCAATGATAGAAGTTGCAACAGATGTCTGTATGCACAGGAGAAAGAAAAAGTGAAGAAGAGACTCTTTATAGCTAATGCATGGTACAGTACAAGGAGCCATAATATCAGAAAAATAAAATAACAGTAGAATATGCATAGTGACAATGTTTTGCTTCAGAAAAGGAAGAAAAGGTTTCAAGCAACATCTACTCATAGAGCTTGCTTAGGGTTTTTATCAAGCTATGAGAATATAGATACAAATATTAGAATATATGCTTGAAAGTGATAGATACAGTGGTGTGCAATGAAGGGTAAATATTCAAACATTTAGAAGATAAAGATATGCTCATACATACTACATTTTTTTATATATTGAATACAAATTGAGCATATTTATGTGCAATACAAGATGCAATAAGCAACCATGGTAGTCTCAAAGTACCCGTCTAAGGGTTTTTAATTAAAATACAAGTTTGTCACTGTTTTCAGCTTTTATACAATGATCTTTGCTCAAAAATGGTGTTTTAGTGAGAAAAATACATATTTATTATTACCAGCCATGTGAGGGTTTACTCTAAAAAATACATAATGCAATGAATCACAAGTACCCAGATGGAGATTGTTAAAGCCATATTCAGAATACAAAAGAAAATGTAGAGATTTTGTTTGTCTCTTTCAAAGTTTTGAACCAGGATAATATGACGCCTCTTGTCACATAATTAAAGCTAGAAGAACATGAAAGCATAGAGATAGCCATGGCCAGAGACATAAATCCACATGATCTCAGCTACAAGAGCTTCAATCTCATACAGGTATAAAGAGCACTCAAAGAATCAATAACAGAAAAGAGGTAAATTATTTTGAAGCTTACCACAATTTCTATGGCAGAAGATACAAGTAAAGTCGTGGGTTCCTCCTGTAGATTGAGTCTCAAAATCTTAAAGCCTTGTCATTCATGGCGAGCTTGCTGGAAACTCAATAGCAACAAAAAAATGAAAAGAACAATACATCAGAATATTACCGTAGCTGTGGCTATAAAGCCTGAAGATAACTTTGAAAAGCAAGAGAAGTGTTTAGTTTTGTCTCAGGAAAATCTCACCATACGTTTCCTTGTGGAAATCTTCAAAAATTGATATGAAACAGCAGTATGAACTCAAGTTTTGAGCTCCAGTGTAGTCCAAACCCTTCCCAGCAGCATGCTGGCCAACTTCTTCATGAAGCTTCTCTCCAAAAATTCAAAGTGCTAATGATAAAAAGTAATTAGGGTTCGATGGTTTTTCCCTTTTCCACTCATGGGACTTTTGATGGAATCTTTGAAGAATAAAACAAAATCATTATGTTTTATTTTTTCCCATGGTTGAATTCTTTAGTCAGGTCAACTTATGTGCCAAGATGTGGTTGACTATTGTCAAAAAATTTACAATATGCATGTGGTCAGCCTTTTTCTATGCTTTATGTGCCAAGATGTGATCGACTTATATTTATTAATGGTGAATGCATATTCAAAATATATGCTAAGTGTGTATGTGAAGCCGTGAGATGGGTGTTAGATTTTTCAAATTAACATTATTCTTTCTTTTATTTGCATTAATCAATGTAAGCTAATTAATTAAATGATAGACTATAAGTCATTTAATTAATTAGTTATTTTAAAATGCAAATAAAAGACATTATGTAAGGCTGAGTTGTAATTATAGCCTCAACTGAAGATTGATCATGCAAGGATGGAGTTTCAGTTATCATGGGTGAGCTGATAAGAACAAGGTAGTTTTTGCATGCTTGGACTCATTGTTTACAGATTTCTAGTTCAATTCGAGCTGTTTTTCAGTTATACATGTTGTGACTGTGAGTTTGAGACTGAGTTCACTCATTTTTGCATGAGTTTGAGCTCTTCTTTTGGAGATATTTTATTTTGCTCGGGATTTTCCTTGGAGTTATCATTTTTATACTGAAATTGAATTTTAGTTTCATTTTTATGCACTTTGGAGTGCACTGTCATTGTATATATTGGAAAAATTTAGTCTTTTTCCTCTAGTTCTTTTTTTCATCCTTTGCGTTCTACAAAGTGAGATATCTTGTAACTCAGCTTTCATATTTAGATTTATACAACAACAAGTTTATAGGTTTATGTGTGTCATTTTGCAAAGATTCCTTCAATTGCAGTGAAATCAAAAGTCTGCCTCGTCATTATGTTGTTTTTATGAATGATTTGATGAAGTTTTACTGTGTTTAAATATCATAACCCTTAAAATATTTGTCTCATTTTTATTTGCATGCATTCAAATAGTAAAAATCATAGGTCTAAGGTTGTGTAAAGGAATAATATTCTGCTTTGCTGAGAAAACCCTGTTTCCCTTCAAAGGTGGTTTATTCACACCTTCCTTAGAATCATTTTTGTGGTCAAACTGTTAAAATTGACTTGTGTGGATGTTTTTTTGAAATTTATTGTGAATCATAGTTGCAAATCTTTATCAATTAGGTGAATCACCACTAGTTTATAGTTTCACATGCATTTAGCAGTAGTCCTTCTATCCCTTTTCCAACAAGTTACTAGTTATTAATTTAAGAATCATATAGGAACCAACCTAGAATTTGGAGGTCTATCTTCGCCATAGGAATACCCACATCCTAAAGATAGTTCCCATGTTTCAACGGATTGTTGAATTTAATCATTCAATCATTTAGGTGAAATCTATTTGACAATAGTTACTTCTTGATGCTATTTTAGGTGCTAACAGAGGCGCATGATTTTCTAGCACTAAAACCAGCGCTAACTCTATTGATAACAAAGAATGCAAAAGTCAGTGCAAAAAAAGACGCTGAACTTGCCAAGCCTGTTTGTGTCGAGTTTAAGGCTAGCCAAATTGTTCAACTCATGTACTCAAAATACACTAAAACCTGGTGCCAAAGTCGGCGCTAATTGCCTGTTGTGTTGTTGTGGAAGAAGATACAGAGAGTGAGCTTGAGAGATCAAATAACAAAACTCCAAGGTATGTTCAAAGAGATCATTTTCAGATTCAAATTCTTGGAGATAAAGACAAAAAATACCTAACTATAAGAAGGTAAGCATGAATAAATGAATAGGTACATTTTACTCTACTATCCAAAATTGAGCCAAAATATTTTGTGAAATCCAACAAAGATGAAAATTGGATAAAAGATATGGAAGAAGAACTTAATCAAATTGAGAAGAATGATACTTGGGAACTTGTTCCAAGTCTCTCCCTCTCAATCTCCCAACCTTCCTCCACTTTGTGTTTCTCTCTCACACACTCTCTTCCTCCCTCCCCCATCTTGATCTCTAACTCTATCCTTCCATCTCTACTCTCTATCTAATTATTCTATCTCTCTCCATCTCTCTCTCCCTCTCTCTCTACTTCTTCTTTATCTCTTATTCCCTAAATACTTTTCTATCTCTAGGTATGTGCAGGATCATCATGGAAAAAACAAGCCCTTAACTGGTGATAAAATTTAGAAAAACAGAGTTAGACAACTTGAAGTAAAAATTTGAATAAGTTATCTATATTATTTCAAAAATATGTAAGAAAAGAATTTGTAGCAATTTGAATGTAGTTTCTAAATTACTAGGTTTAAAAAAAAAAGATTCTATTTGGTGAAAATTTGAAATTTCAATGCAGTAGTACTTAAATTTTAGGGAAAAAATAAGAAGTAGGTGTCTATCTGACCACCCTAACCACAATAAAATGATAATATTTTTTTATAAGATTTTAGATATAAGTAGAGGACTCATGTATCGATGTGATGCATATTTTTTGTAATTTTTTTCTAA